>CM035441.1:67459904-67782404 GCA_020310875.1 Ceratopteris richardii
GTAGTTCCCACGCGCAAACTCGAGAGTAGTAGACTTTGGTTCAAAACACGAGCAAATGTCAAATTTTTGCTCTTGGGTGCGGTTAAAACGTTGCGTCGATATAAGCGTCGGTATGAGCGTCGGTATAAGCATCAGTAATTTCCAATAAACTACCGATGCCTATACCGATGCTCATACCGTTGGTATTCTATCCATGATTTTTCAAGCATTTTCAACATTCATACAGACGCCGAGCCATGACCATCGGTGTGCCCCTCATATGTTGTAGTTGTTGATATATTTAGGTAGTGATGTGTGTGAACACTCTAGGACTGCCAGGGCACTTTTTTCCCTCTTTAGGAGGTTTTTTTCCCCCGGCTTGTATATATGCCTATTGCCCTAATGGGCTACTTATCTTTGTACATTCTCTAGTAATACATTCAGTCTTGTGTGTTGTGCTCCAAGCTTCTTCTTCTTCCTTGTGCTGTTCGCGTGCTTCCGCAGACGTCCAACTCCAACAATTGGTATCAGAGCAGGTCGTCGCTTCTTCTAGGGCGCCGTCGACACTCCTCCGTTTGCAGTCTCAGATTCGCACGAAATTTGGTGAGCATACTCAGGGTGTTTCCAAGATCAAAATAGCTTTGCTATGTGGTGCCAAAATCGTGATCTGAGCTCGTTTCGGCCTCCGAACGCACTATCGCAGCGCTTGTGCAGGCTATTTTGTCCTTTTGTGCCAAAGGTATATACCAGTTTCTGTTCGCCAGTTTAAGCGTCTCAAAGTCTGCTACAGGTCTAGCAGAACTCGTTTGGGCAATTCCGTTCAACTTTTTTAGATACAGTCAATTTTCTGCATCAAGGTATTTTAGTCACCGGCCATGGCTGAAAGCAGTGATGTATTCCGTATGTTGGCTGTTGAGGATAAGTTGGATGGTACCAACTACCCATTATGGGCTTATATGATGCGACATGTACTGGTTGCAAAAGGATTGTGGAACATTGTGCAGGGTGTTGAAAGACGTCCTGTTACACCTGTAACGACAGGTACTGCAAATATAGGTGTTGGAGCTGATGAAGATGGTGTCGAAGATGATATTCCGCAGATTCCTGTTCGTGCTGCTGTTTCTATTGCACCTACTGCAGAGCAGATTCGTTGGGATGGCAGAGATGCCCAGGCACATGCATTGATAGCGTTGTCTGTCAAACGTGCCATTATTCCTCACATTCGCTCTTGCAGAATAGCAAAGGATGCTTGGGATACACTTACCACTTTGTACCAGGCTAGGAATGAGGCTCGTGTTGCTTACCTCCGAAAACAGTTGGAGAGTGAGCACATGAATGAAGGTGATTCTATGGACAGTTTTCTTACAAAGATCAAAGACCTGAAGGAACAATTGATTTCTGCTGATGAGGTTATACCAGATAGCTCACTTGTGCTGACCGTTCTGAATGGTCTTCCTGATTCATATCAGAGTTTTGCCTCTACTCTTCGGTTGATGATGAAAGGCAATCCGAATGCCTTGTCATTTGAGGAATTAGTCTCTGTTCTATTGCAGGAAGATCAGTCCAGGCAGAACAGGTCCATTATGCGTGTTGCAGATCAAGCTTTCCTGGCTAGTCAGAAAGGCAAAGGAAAATGGAGCTCTTCTACTAGTAAGCAGAAATCTGCAAATGCTGCACATTCAAAGAACCAAGACAAAGATGAGAAAAAATCAGAAAAGCAGAAATTGTTTTGTAAGTACTGTAAAGGCAATGATCATATCATAAAGAACTGTCCAAAACTGGCTGCTAAAGAGGCAAAGAAGAAAGAGGCTGGAATGGTTGTTGCAGAGGCCTCTACACCAAAAACAGAGTCTGCAAATCTTGTGCAGGAAGAAGAATGGGCGTTTACTACTGTCTGCAGTTTTGACCCATCTTCTCCTGATCAGTGCATGTTTGCAGTAGACTCAGATGTTTGGTACTTTGACAGTGGGGCGACCAAACATATTACCTCGCAACGCAGTTTCTTCTCTTCACTTGAGCCTGCTCCTACAGGGAATACTGTCACATGCGCCAATAACTCCTCTTATCCTGTTATGGGAGTTGGTAAGATCATTCTGACTACTGCTGATGGTAGTTCTTTCACTTTGTCAGATGCTTTATTTGTGCCAGGGATAAAAAAGAATCTGTTATCAGTTTCTGCATTAGCCAAGATTGGCTTGGTTGTGAAATTTGTTGATGACAGGTGTACAGTCCATGATCTCTCAAATGGCGATGTGATTATTGCTTCTGGCATTTTATGTCGTGGGCTGTATAAGCTCATAGACTATGAAAGATCTGTGAATGATTCGGCATGTGCAGTTCATGATTCTCAGGCTATGTCAGATGCAAAGCTTTGGCATGCACGCTTTGGTCATCTGAATTTTGCTAGTTTGTTACGCCTGCAGAAATCTGAAATGGTGTCCTCTTTGCCCAAACTTGAGGCACCTGGAAAACATGTTTGTGAAGGCTGTATTTTGGGCAAAATGCAGCGTTCTTCCTTTCCAAAAGATGGTTCAGTTCGGGCTACGCAGAAATTGCAGCTTGTACATAGTGATGTCTGTGGTCCTATGCAAACACCCTCTTTTGGAATTTACCTTTACTTTGTGACTTTCATTGATGATTTTTCCAGGCATGCATGGGTATATCCACTCAAAGCAAAGTCCGAAGTGTTCATGTGCGTCAAATAGTTTTTGGTTTTAGCTGAAAATCTGTCAGCATGTAAAATGGGCACCCTCCGTTCTGATCGAGGGGGGGAATATCTGTCTTCAGATTTTAATGCATTTCTAGCTGAACGTGGGATAAAACACCAATGTACAGTGCCGTATACACCTCAACAGAATGGAGTTGCTGAACGAAAGAACAGGTCACTCATGGAGATGGCGAGGTGCATGGTCAAAAGTCAGGCTTTACCACATAGTTTCTGGCTTGAGGCTGTCATGTGTGCAGCATATGTACTGAACAGGTGTCCCACTAAAGCGTTGCAGTCTATCACTCCATATGAGGCTTGGCATGACCGCAAGCCATCTGTTGCTCATCTGCGTGTTTTTGGTTGTTTGGCATATGCATTAGTGCCTGAACAACATCGCAGAAAATTGGATGATAAGGCAATAAAATGTATTTTTGTTGGGTACAGTTCTGAAAGTAAAGGCTATCGTCTGTATCATCCAAAGACTAAACGCATTCTGGTTAGCCGTGATGTTGTCTTTGTGGAAGATGCTATTCAGCCATTGCTTTCATGTACTAAGGAGACATCTGTTAGCTCCAAAGACATGTATGATACTTTGATGCCTCTTTTTACAGGTGGACAGGCTAGTGCTAGTCCTAATGAGGCAACTTCTCAGCCTTTGCAGGTTTCATATGATGATGCAGATCATTCCATTTCTGATGCAGATTTACACGATGCACTTGTTGATGAGAGAGCTGATATTGAGCAGGCAAAAACTATGCCAAAATGGCTGGTGCAGACTTTGCGTGACAGCAAATTAGATGCACCTTTGTCATATCGTACTCGTTCAGGCTCTCATAGTGCCTCCTTTGCATCAGATTGCTATGCTATGGCTGCATCTAGTCTCTGTGATGAGAATGAGCCTGTTTCTTTTGATGAAGCACAAAATTCAGAAAATTGGATGGCTGCTATGCAATCTGAATATGATGCTATAATGAAGAATGATACATGGTCTTTATGTGACTTGCCTCCTGGCAAGAAGGCCATTGGCACTAAGTGGGTATACAAGCTGAAGCGTAAACCTGATGGTACAGTTGACAAGTATAAGGCTAGGCTTGTTGCAAAGGGTTATGCGCAGGAAAGAGGCATTGATTTTGATGAGACCTTTGCACCCACATGCCGTATGACTACTGTTCGGAGCATTTGTGCACTTGCGGCCCATCATGGTTGGAATGTACATCAGTTGGACATTAAAACAGCATTTCTGAATGGTGACTTGCATGAAGAAGTGTATGTTTTTCAGCCCCGTGGCTTTGTGCAGAAAGGGCATGAAAACCAGGTGTGCAGGTTAAAGAAGGCGTTATATGGTTTAAAGCAAGCACCACGTGCTTGGTATGAGAAGATACATGCCTATCTGATTGCACATGGTTTTGAGAACAGTCCAACTGAAAGCACCTTATATGTTAAACGTGCTAATGATGTGCTTCTGATCATTGTTGTCTATGTTGATGACATGCTGCTCACTGGTCCTATTGAGACACATATTGCTGATTTTAAGGCTGATTTGCATGCCTCATTTGAGATATCTGATTTGGGGCATTTGCATCACTATTTGGGCATTCAGTTTATGCACGTTGATGGTGGAATGGCTTTGTGTCAAACGAAATATATTGACACATTATTGCAGCGTTTTGGCCTTGAAGACTGTAAGCCTATTGCCACTCCTATGGAGACAGGTTTACGATTGAGTCTTCATGATGCTGGAGATGCATTTGATGCTGTTCTCTATCAGCAGGCTATTGGATGCTTGATTTACTTATGCATTACTCGGCCAGATATTCAGTTTGCTGTCTCACAGATGAGCAGGTTTATGCATTGCCCAGGAGTCACGCATTGGAAAGCGGTTAAGCGCATCTTTCGCTACTTGAGTGATACTCGGCTACTTGGGTTGTTTTATCCCAAGGGGGGATCACTACCGCCAGATTTTCATGCTTTTTCTGACTCAGATTGGGCTGGTTGCTATGACACTCGTGTGTCCACCAGTGGTTTTTGCTTCATGCTTGGTAGCTCATGTATATCTTGGTTGAGCAAGAAGCAGCCTACTGTGGCCACTTCCAGTTGTGAGGCTGAGTATAGGGCAGCTTTCACAGCGACTGTTGAGTGTGTGTGGCTCAGACGCCTTATGGCTGATTTGGGTGTTGGCCAGTCTTCTGCCACCACCATCTTCACTGACAGTCAGAGCGCATTGGCAGTTGCGAGGAACCCTGTGTTCCATGCTCGCACTAAGCACATTGAGGTGCATTATCACTATGTTAGGGAGAGATTCTCTGCTGGGGAGATCAACTTGGCATATGTGCCCACGCAGGAGAACATTGCAGACCTTTTCACGAAGGCTCTGCCTAGGGAGAAGTTTGAAGCTTTCCGCAAAGCTTTGGGCTTACTTCCTTTTGTGGAGTGATTTCCACATAGCTTGGCACTTCCTTATACATGAGTGCCAGCTCCTTGTTCTCCGCATCACTCCCAGGGGGGATTTGTTGATATATTTAGGTAGTGATGTGTGTGAACACTCTAGGACTGCCGGGGCAGTTTTTTCCCTCTTTAGGAGGTTTTTTTCCCCCGGCTTGTATATACGCCTATTGCCCTAATGGGCTACTTATCTTTGTACATTCTCTAGTAATACATTCAGTCTTGTGTGTTGTGCTCCAAGCTTCTTCTTCTTCCTTGTGCTGTTCGCGTGCTTCCGCAGATGTCCAACTCCAACAGTAGTGTTCGAGATGCAGCATAAGTTTGCATGGGTTGGATATCATGAAGGTTGTGATCTTCTTGAGGCTCATAAAATTCAACGAAAGCACAAGAATTTATGCAAACCTTTCTTCAAATTTCAATTTTTCTTCATTGCATGCTTGGAATAGATGTTCGATTTGCAAATCATGTTGTACCTCTTATTTGCAGAGATGGTATGATCAAATCGGAAAAGGAGTGTTAAGGACTTATGTAAAAGTGAACTAAAATATTTCAATGAAAAACCAAGATTGTACATGTAGTCCACTTTCATGTGCTCATGTCAAGCTTCAATGAGAATCGTAAAGGACTCAATTCAATTAAGCTAACTAATCACAAAATAATATGGATGGGAGCATATGTTTTGTTACTTTTAGTTATTTTAAGAAATAGTGATAAACAAATTTACACGAGCAATTTTTTTGGTTCATTGCTTGGTGGGTTCTAGTAGCTTTTCATGAGAATAAGGGAAGATGGAAGAATGCTAGAGGATGAGAGAGCATGCATTGGCAAAAGGAAGATAGATAAAATTATATATTGCATGAAAATGGGATTGAGGGAATCAGTGGTAGAGGAATGCATGAAGAGAAAGAAGAGAGAGAAGAAAGAGAAGGAGAGAAAGAGAGAGGAAAGAGAAGAGAGACGAGAGAGGCAAGAGAAAGTGTAAGGATTAAAGAGAGCGTGAGAAAAAGTGTAATTGATAAGAATAGAAAGAGAGAAACGGAATGAGTGAGTTGAAGTAAGGAGAGCTCTCTACATGTGCATGTGTATGAAGCCACACAAGCATGGAAAAGGGCCCTCAATCTCTATATAGCTCCTTGGGGCACTCATTCCTCACCATATCTACCTCAAATGAGCAAGAAGAAGAGAGAAGTGGAAAAGAAAGGAGAGTTATGAGAGTTATTCAATAGCTCTCTACTCTAATGACAAAAAGTCTATAAAAATGAGCTCTCATTGAGCGTTATACAAAATTGATTGGCCCTTGCCACACCAAAATGACCCATATAGTTAAAGAAAAATCCTACACTAACTATAGAGCTACTGTAAGTATGTTATTGAACTAGCTAGAGTATGGTGATTGAAGTAAGTACAAGTGAAGGTTTTCCCAAGCTCATGAGCATTACAAAATCAATACACCTAAAACAATTATAAGTGATCTAAAGGTCTAGCCTAAAGGGGTAATTTACAAACTAGTATCTGTGTTCCCCAAAATATTTCGTGATTCCTTTATATGTCTTCATCCTCTTCATCCTTGTTCAGTCAACTCCATGGAAATGCTTCTATAGGTTTTGACCTAGTTGATCTCCTCTTAGTGTGTCGATTTTGTATTATATCTCTTGTAGCTTGACTTGGAGAGCATTTAAGGTAGCAGTCGATGCTTCATTTTCTTCTTCTAGGCTCTATACTCTGTCATCAACTCACGGTGGTATCAGAGCATCATCATAGCATATACATTAAAGGTGGTGGTTCCCCTCTCAAATCTATACTTTGCAATCACCTCCTCATGATGGTATCACAACATCATGATATCATATACATTATGTGTGCTCAGAATATTATAAAAAAATGGGGTCACCCCTCACTCTCCTAATGGTGCAACCTTACTATTTCGGATCACTACCCTGTTATTCTTACCTTTAAGCCAGTCATCAATTTTAAGAAAGAGCCTTGGTTTCATGCCAATGCGGTGACCTTGTATCTCCCTCAGTCCAATAGGACATTACCTTTGCTTGGAAGTTAGCTTTTTCCACCCATTCTTCTCTTGAGTCCTGCCAAATGTTAGAGGATCACAGTTATGGAGACACGACATATTTTGGCCAATGCCCAGAAGAATGTCTATTGGCGATTGAGGTCTCTGGAGGAGGAAGTGAACAAAGGCCACTCTCAATACCAAATAAGATTATGGAAAATCAAAGACATGTGGAGATCCAAATAAGAAATTCAAAGGAAAAACCTACAAGTGTTCTTTAAAGAATGGTGGGCGGGTAGGGCAAACAAACTTACTAAAGAAATGTGTGGACCATTCAAGAAGAAGCAAGCAAAGGAAACAATCCCCTTCATGATGGACATCAATGGGGTTGAAAGCAAGATGTTTGAAGAGAATTTCTCATTAATTTTCAAACACTTTACCTAGTTGCTAGGAGGTTTCTACGTCACTTTCTCGCCATAAGAAAAATTGCATAGCAACGATCTCGAGAATCGAAACCACAAGAATCCCGCACGCTTAATAGTAAGTGGTGCCTTGATTGGTTGAGCTAATGATCGGAATTTAAGTTTTAATCCATTTGTCATCCCTCATCGAAATAAAAAGTAAATGCTTATGTGGAAAATTCTCCATGGAGGAATTTGGACCAATGTAAAGGCTAGGAAAATTTGCAAGGCCCCCCCATGGTGTAAACGGTGTCTACGTGGCAATGAGGACTTGGGACACCTCTTCTTCTCGTGCCCAAAGTCAAAGTCGGTTTGGCAGACCCTTGAAAAAATTGTGCTACTACAAGGACGAATCATTTGGAAATAAGCTTTTTTGGGAGAAGCAATCGGGTATTGTGGAATGCGATTGGTGGCAAGACCCTCTCAAAGATCTGTAAAGAGAGATGTGTGGCCAATTTTGGAAACCCTCCTAAAGAATGGTCGATAGAAAAATCCATATTCCTTTTAGGAAAAATAATTTCCAATTGTAAGAAAACCCCCGCCTTTTAGACATCATAGAGTATTTTTCCTTGAGAACAACAAGATCAAGAGAAAATGGGCCGCACACAAAGGGGATGAAAGGATGATCAACCTTCTTTGTAAAGCTCTCTAACAATGTAACCCCTGCTTTGTGGGATTCGGGGGCGTCCCATGGGTACTAATCTTGTTCTCTTGTATAGTTGTTTTTTCTATTAATAAAAGTTTGGGAGAGTAGGTTGTTGCCGAACTTCCATTTGAAAAATAAATAAATAAATAAATAAATAAACCAAAATTTACTTGGGGTTTACCAAATAAAACAATCTCTCATCTTCAATCTTGATTTCCATTTCCATCATAAATATGTGATTCTACTCGTGTAATCATCATCATCATCATCTCCAATCCACATTTGAACTTGGAAAAATTAAGAGAAACATAATACATTTATGACAGAAAAATGAAATTTTAATCTAATTATGAGTTTTTTACTTATGGTAATCCATGATGAAACCTCTCACTAATCCATCTGCATAAAAAAAGAAGTAGATCAAAATAAAGGATTTTCTCACAATCTAGTGGGATGTCAAATCTTGATATCTTTGGTGACCTGGATCAAAAAACGCAATGATATGTTTAGTAGAATTAATGTCATCATCAACACTTATATAAATTAGAAATTATAATTGTGCATCCATTTCAGAAAACATCATTATTTTATCTTTGCAACAAATGGAAATCAATGTTTACAAGCAAATCATCAGGATAGATAAAATAGAAATTATTGCAAAGAACCTTATCATCAACATGTGTTATATGCATCAATAAAAGTTTCTATTTGAGGAATATCTTGAGGAAGTTCATAATTCTCCTGTTCAACACTCAAATCATATTCTTGAATTGAAACCACCAAATCATTTTTAGGAGGAATATAATCATTTTGGAATTCATCTTCATTATTCATACAGCTAGCATGTAACACATCATCGATTTGGTTGGTATTTATGATCAATGTATCATTCTGGGAAGGAATGAGTTGGTTATAATCCATTCAGACCATCATTGATTTTCTCAGAATCTTTTGCATTGTTCTCACCATCCCATTTATCATATGGATAAACGATGAGAATAGTTTTATAAGGAGAAGATATTCTGTCCAATGCCCAACTTTCTTCTTATTTCAAGTCTTGGCAGAATATTTTAAATGTATTATATGAAGTTTTCTATCTATCGCTTTCTTCCTCACTACTTGATGTCTCTTGTTTGAAATGGTTTAAGATTTTGTTTTCATGCATCTCTCTATTCATATACTAAAACATGTCATTCAGTTATATGAAAATCCTTGAATTTGCTATCTTCATGACATGTTTACTTTGCCATGACACTTCAATCTTTGCTTACTTTGCCATGACACTTCAATCTTCTTCAAGATGTTATATATATATATATATATATATATATAGTTATCTTCCTCAAGAGACTCAAGTTATTTTCTAATGGTTTCCTCAAGTACAATTAGAAAATAGAAGACCTTATCAGTCTCAATGCTTCTTTCATCAATCTCTAGTAGTTCATGAAATCATTCTTTGAACTCTTGTAAGATTTCCACTACGCTCGCCTCACCTTTGAGAGTTTTTTTCCGTGCTCAAAATGTAAAATGATTCCTTTTGGTTGCATCCTCATATCAGAAACCTCAAAGGGACCGGCTGAATGCAGCTCAAGGTATATTTGAAGGACCAAGCCTAAGACATATATGCTATCATGTGTCACCATTTGAAATTTATCTAAGTATTGTATCCCAACTATCCCTAGGTATGCCATGTTGCTCAACTAAGTTCATATTAGTTGACATAGACTATTGCATCCTTGCGATAAAATCCTTGTTATGTGCTTTCACTTCATTGATTAATCTCCAAATTCATTGTTCTATGATATGTGGGTCCATTTTTGGAGGTCTCTTTATGAATGGATTTATGCATGAAGACTCAAAAGTATTAATAAGTATTAATAAGTATCAAAGCCCATTTCTTCACATGCAGGGTGTCTAAATTGTATGATTTATTGTAAACAAGATCTAAGATTTCAATGCTACTTCTTCTTTTATTAATTACGTCTCTTCTCTTGAATCAACATTGACCAAAGACCAATCAAGGCCTTTTTTTGTTCTTACTCTTTTTATATCATGATTGTTTTCTTTATCTTAGTTAGTTCATCGTCGTTACTTCAATTCACTCATTCCCTTTCTCTTTTTCTATACATTTCAATTACACTTTTCCTCTCTCTCTCTCTCTCTCTCTCTCTCTCTCTTTCTCTCTCTCTCTCTCTCTCTCTCCTTTTTCATGCACTCCTCTACCACATTCCCTCAATCTCATTTTCATGCAATTTCTAGTTTTCTCCATCTTGCCTTCACCACTCCATGTTGTCCCGTTTTCCAACATTCTACGATCTTCCTTTATTCCCATGCACAATTACTTTAGCCCACCATGCAATGAGCCAAACATATGCTTGTGTGCTTCTTTTCTCACTCTTACTTCCAAAAATTATAAAAAAGAACAAAATCATATGATCCCATTTGTTATTATTTTATTGTGAGCTGAATGTAGTTGAAGCCTTTCAAATTTTGATTCAATCTTGAAGTGAGCAGATGAAAGTGGATTGTAGGTACAAACAATCTTGGTCTTTCGTTGATTCATTTGAGTTGAGTTCTACATACTTTCTTTATATTCATTTGCTGATAAGTGGTACAATATAAATTGAAAATCCAACACCCATTCCAAGCATGTAACGATAAAAAATTGAACTTTGAAAATTTTTTGCAATGTTTCCTAAATGCTTGTGTTTTCATTGAGTTTCATGAATAAAATTGACAATCTTCATGATAGCATCACAACACTTCTAGGGTTGATGATGAGGGCAAAAGATTTGAAGACTAAGGGAGGCATATGGTTGAAGAAGATGTACCATATAGGCTAGGAAACCTAGGACAAGTTCCTAGGGATCCTTTGAATCAGTCATGTTTGTTTACTCAACCAAGCAAATTACAAAATTCTAAGAAAATAATCCAAAATCTTGATCTAGAATTACCATACCAACCTTTAGAAGTCTGGATTATTGTGCATAGAATCTATGATGGTACAATGGTCCCACATCTAATGAGGATATTTTTGCTAGATACTTAGGATCGACCATGTGGAGGACTTTTCCAATAATTTATATGCATTTGTTTTGAATTTGAAGGGCTTTGCAAGGACATGGTTCCAATTGTTGGACATAAATGAGCTCTAAAGCATTGACAATCTCTTACGAGCATTCATCAATGACTTTGTATCAACTAGGCTCACGCATGACACTCTAAATGAGATCTTGAAATTCAAGTAAACTCCTATCAAGTTAGTGAGGGAAGCCATTATATTCATTGCATTAAGCTCCCTTGTCATGAAAAATTGGTTTCATTATTCCTATATGAATAAATGGAAAGATAAGGTCAAGTGCTTTTCGTATGTAACCTGGATCCCTAGTAGATTGCATTAAAAACCACAAGGAAAATCAAGATGATTTCGGCCTCTTATAAAGTTTGAAAAAGCCTAAGGATAAGCCATAGAAATGCTCAACTTTTGGGTTTCCCACATAAGAGAAATTGGGAAATATGTCAATCAATATGTATAATTGGAGCAAAATATAGCAAACCTTTGAAGACTTTACTCATTGTCTTGACTACAATATCAGCATCCATCATATCCTCCTCCTCAGGTTGTTGAAAAAAAGCCTAGTATTACACTTTGAAATTCCCACAATTCAGCCTGAGGCTAATCTCATAGTTTTAGCAAAACATAATTTGGAAAAAGAAAATAGCTCAATCTGAACAAGTTCTAGGCAGTTATGCTCCAAACCCTTAGGTAGCTCCAATAGTTCACTTAGATGTACAATATGGGGCAAAAAATACAATGCCAACTTATCCTCCAAGGTACTCTCAATACGTTCTAGAAATGAAAGAAATGCAAGCCAATCATCAATCTCAACATTTATAGAATATCATGAATCAAGCTTTCCCAAGTGAGATTCAAGGTCCATATTCAAAAAGCATGTATCCATTAGGGGAAAAAATGAACCCTGAATGGGCCTTTTAGATTAAGGAGTGATTAGTGATGGACCAATCAGAAGAGGGTGGTGGCCACAGTCTATGCCCTATAAAATACTAAGCTGAAGGGGGGAGAGGGGACATATTTATCCCTTATTTAATGAGTTGCCTCTAGAAAGAGAAGGAATCTCGTAACTTAGTTGGGCCCAAAAATTCAAAATTTCTAAAAAGTTAAAAAACTCATCATAACACTTGAGAATGGACCCCCATTACTTTTTAGGGTCAAAAGTACTTTTCTTGACCCCAAATTCAAAATTCTTGCATGTTTTGAGCTAAAAAAATGGGTTGTTTCAAAAATACTCAAAAAAGAGTTATTTCCCTCCTAAACCTCACATTCTCATACCTAGGTCCCAAAAAGTCATCTTTTCTCACTACTTTCACTCTCTAGCACACAATTGAAGTTCCTGTTTCTACACTCCAACCTACCTGGTCTCCTATCTTAAATTACAGTTGTAGCTTGAAGACCTTTAGCTTCAATGGCAACATCTAAAGCTTCTAAGCGACCGAAAGATGAAATCCTCACATTAAGATGTCACGATATCAAAGCCATAGATGGACAGTGGCTATCACATGAATACTCCAAAGGTGCATGGGTGTACATGCAACCCTCTAGAGTTGGGCCTCATCGAATTAGAGATCGTGGAAACTTGGATCTTCATTGGAAGGGAAAGTTACTTGGCTTCAAGAAGCACAAAGACAATGGGATGATTGCTATTGTACAACATGTTTTTACAATGGCAACTATGAAACTTGAAAACTCTAGTAGAATGAGCTATCATGTGAATTGTAAGTATTACTCTACAATATTGTATGTTTTCTTGAAGTACATTCTCTTCTTAGCTTGGAGTGGCCAAAACCTGATATATGGTCCATATCATCTTTGAAGCACAAGAGGGTAATGGATATACATAACTCTTTGAAATTCACAAAAGTTTCTAGGTCTGTAGGTTTGCACTGGTCTTTTCCCATTCATTATTTTGTATATTTATTCCAAGGATTCTCATTCCAAGAGACCACCATGTTCATGTGTAAAGATATCACATATGAGCAAGTCGAAAGTCTTCTTGGTGAAAATTGGGGTTTGATAGAAGGAATTGCAAAAGGTGATAAATATCTATGTAAAATAGGTGGAATAGGTATAGGATTTTGATATTTGAAACAACGTACTTCATTGTACATTAGATTCTACTATGATCGTTGGATGTGCAAACTTGGCCAATGGATACCATTTCAAAGTTCAAAGGGATCTTTACATTCATTTGAAATAAAGCTTAGATTGCCCACCAATGAAACAAAAACTATTTTAGTGAATAATCATTGGACCTTGGCTAATCTGAGAGAACACTTGGTGATTATGGGGTTTGAAGGACTAACTCAATCCAAATGCAAAATGCAAGGACATAAGGTGAGAAATGTTTTGTGCTTTTGTTAAAGTAATCTTTTCAGTATTGCTTATTTTACTTTAATGGCTTCAATTTCTTGCAAATTGATTACACATGGGCAGAAGATTGGAATACAAAATGAAAGTCCCTGTAGATTGGAGCAAAGATGGAAGAAAAATCTCATTGTCATAGTTCTTTTGCAACCTAATAATGTCACTTCTTTGGCTCGTAATTGTATCTCATGGTTTTTGCACTTTCAAGAACCTTGTAAACAGTAGGACAATCAATTCATGTTAAATATTGTATATACCTTCTTCTCTGCAATGGTAATTTCAAAACTTTTGGAATGTCAAAAAGTCTATGTTCACTACTTTGAAATGTGGTTGCTCATGTTTTTTGTTGTGTTATGTTTAGACATTTGCTTTGAAGCAAAAAAATTCATATCCTTTAGTGTTGTGTGCATTATTTTGTCATTAGAAACACATTTTTTGAAATTGCACTACTTTAATCTGTACTTTTAAAAGTGGGCCCATTCAGTTTAAAAACTTGAAATTGCTATAAAAATGGGTTCTATGTGCTCATTTCTCACATTTGCACTCTCAAAGAGCTAGAAAGCACACACAAGCCAATAGAATTCTCGCGTGCAAGCAATGGCTCCTAGCACTTCCACTCCCATGAAATCTCTGCAAGATCTATTCATGGAGTTTTTGGATACTACAGACTAGAACGGTCATATGGATTTGTATGACCTAGTCTATAGAGTCCCTAATCTTGAAGGGACAATAGCCATGAACTCCGACGTGATTGATGAGATCATATATTTTATGGAATTCTATATATTAAGATATGCTATATATATTCCAGCATATGAGTGTAAATGGGTCCCTGTGACCTACTTTTCTACATTCATAAAGGAGATGAGGTATTTACCCTTGAGGTACTTCAAAATCCCCTTGGCAGCTTCCAAGTGAGGTGCTCTAGGTTTGTGCATAAATTGACTTAAGACACTTAATCCATAAGCAATATCAATCCTTGTCAAAGTAGAATAGTTTAGGCTTCCAACTAGGCTTTGGTATCCTGCAACATTCTCAATCACATCACCTTCATGAGCACTTAATTTTTGGTTTACCTCCATAGGAGTGCTTACTATCTTGGCATTCTCTAAGTGAAACTTCTTCAACATATCCTTCACATACTTTCTTTGAGTGATATAAATTCCAAAATTTGTATAGACTAATTCAAGTCCAAGAAAATACTTTAGTGAGCCTAGATCACTAATTTTGAACTCCTGCATTATTTGATTCTTGATCTGCTTGATGTCATTGGCATCATTACCTGTAAGTATGATATCATCAACAAACACACATAGGTATATCACCTCTGAATTACTTCTCTTAACAAATAGAGAAGTATCTCTTTTGCTCATGATGAATCCTTGATCTTGAAGGTATGTAGTCAACCTATGGTTCCATGCCCTAGGTGCCTGCTTCAATCCATAAAGAGCTTTGTTCAATTTACACACATAATTTACCTTGTTTGGGTCCTCATAGCCAGGAGGTTGAGCCATGTAAACCTCCTTTAAAATCCAGCCATTAAGAAAAGCATTTTTTACATCCAATTGGTACATATTCCAATTCCTTGGTCCAACCACGCTTACCAATACCCTAATGGTTGGCATTTTGGCCACAGGTGAGAAGGTTTCTTCATAATCAACTCCTTGGGTTTGTGCAAAACCCTTAGCCACAAGTCTAGCTTTATACCTGCTTATTGATCCATCTGAATTTCTCTTGATTTTGTAGATCCATTGAGAACCAATTACCTTCATAGACTCCTTCTTTGGCACTAGCTCCAAAGTATCATTCTCCTTGAGTGCTTTAATTTCTTCATTCATAGCTTCTTTCCATTTTGCCTTGGTCTTTGCCTCTTCATATGATGATGGCTCTTCAAGTGATAAATCTTTGGCAAGATAAATAGAATGCTTTAGTGACTAAAGAAGTGGCATACCCATCTCTGATTGGCTTCTTGCTCTCCCTTTGTGATCTTCTGATTGCTTGGTTGGATGATTCAGGTATCTCCTCCAACTTCTTCATCTTGACTTTGCCCTTTGATTTTCATGCCTTGAATTCTTCTAGGTTGATGATGTCCTCATCATTTGATTTGATTTCTTCAATCTGGTTTGGCTCTTCCTTGGTGAGGCTTGGAAACTCCTCTTCCAAGCCCTATGGTAACTTAATTTTCCTATATTCACTTTCAAACCAAGAATCATTATCATCAAACACATCTCTAGTGACTATGAATTCCTTGTTGGATGGATTATAAAACCTATATCCTTTCTTATTTAAATCATACCCTATGAAGATGCACTTCTCTACCTTATGGTCTAGCTTACCTCTGATTTGATATGGGATATGCACATAAGCAACACATCGAAAGATCCTGCAATGATCAAGTGAAGGTCTTCTACCATGTCATGCTTCATATGGGGTCATCCCATCAAGTGATTTTGATGGAAACGGGTTAACAAGATAAGTGGCAATAGATACACTCGGAGTCCACAAATAATGTCACCTTGATGATGGTTGAATCTTCCTCTTGATTGTGTGTAGCCACCTCTTTGGAAACCTCTACCTCTCTGATTCTTGAAGTTCCTGTAACACTCATCTGTGGTGTTATTTGATACACCATAAATATTACATGGGGAAGAGTTCAAAGGTCTCCCCCTACCTTGCTAATCTTTTTGCTTTTCCCTTTCTCTTTAGAATTGCCTTTATCTGTGTATAGAGTAGAAGAGGTATTACCTCTTGATGAATATCCATTTTTGTTGAGCTTGGCTTCATGGGTAAAGAGTTGTCCCATGAGTGTGGTAAGATCTGGAATCTGCATGTCCATGTATAAGTCCATAGCAGTTGTGAAGCTTTCCCATTTATCATCTGCCTTAATACCATTGATTACTTGTCTCACAATTTTCTCCTCTTCAATCTCCTATTCTATGCTTTCCATTTGGCCAGCCACATCCTTGAATTTGGACACATATTCTAAGATTCTTTGCTTGGGTTGCTTTCTTTGAGTGGTAAACTCAATCCACAATTGGTTCTTCCTAGCCCTTGTGTTGGGCGCACCATGAATTGAGTCTTTCACGCTCCTCTCCTGTAGGTTGTCCTTTGCTTCTGAAAATGGGCATCTCCTCATCTCCTGAGATGTATCCATAGATACTCATTCCTTGCAAGTATGTCTTCATCCTCAAGGACCATGCTTGGTAGTTTTTCTTGTCCAATTTATCAATGAAAGAAGGAAAACCATCTCCCATTTTACCTTATCTTGCTCTGATACCACTGTTGGGAAAGATGGATGGACACTCCAAGAAATGAGTTGGTACTGCTAATCCCTACTCTATACTTGCTCTTTGTTGCTTCAGAGTTGAGTTGTAGGCCCTTTTAGATTTCCAATGACACTAAATAAGTGCCTATGTACTTTGGAGATGATGCATGTAATGCTCAATCCAAAACAGATAATTTCACAAGTCACAAGTCACCAAAACTTGCTATTTTGGTTCACACACCCACTGCTTCTGAAGCTCAATACTCCCATCACACTAGCAATTAGGAAAATTCCTTCTAGGGATATCTAATTAGCTTAAAGAGATAATGATTCCAAGTTGAATCACTTAAAATGATTGACTATACACAGAGCAATCAATTTAGCAAGTGAAACATTACCCCCGACTTGTTAGGACCTCTACACAGAATGATGAGTGACCACTTCGAGATGCTTTTCTCCCAATTTGCTGAATGAAATGTCTTCAAAATTTGTCCGCATGTAGAAGACTTAAAGCTGATTCTAGAAAGCCATAGAACATTGAAAATGATCGAGTAATGACTGAGATATGAGCAAGACAAGAGCTCTGTTCTGAGTGACAATAATAGAGAGACAACAGAGATGATCAATGATATATTGTATTATATGACAATGTTGTACATGATCATTTGCATGCAGAATAATGCCCAATGATAGTGAGAAGTGTAAGCTATAGTATGAGCCACACAATCTCTACAATAGGATCAACTAAGGCACTAGAATGGAGAGGTCACAATTGCGAGATTTTTCAACTATCTTTTATAGATGTCTTGCCTCCAAGTTTGCATTCAAATTCAAACTTGGCTTTGCCTAAAAGTTCTCCTTTAATTTAGGATACATTCCACCAAATTGATTTGTAGATTTATCCCTTCCAAACTCCACGAGTGTGTAGGCTTTACAAGATTCTTCCATGTCATTAAGACTTTTACAAAAGTTTAATGGTAAAAACCATAAGCAATAGGTCATGTGGATTTGCAAAAAAATACTTCCAATGCCTTGCCAAGTGTGAAGGCTTCGCATTTGCACCAAAAATGTATATATATGTATGTGCAAGTATCTATATGTGTATTTGTATGTGTATGTGTATCTGTGTGTATGCATATGTATGTATAGTATGTGTGTGTGTATGTATACATGTGTATACATATGTATGTGTGTGTATACATGTATGTATACATGTGTATGTGTGTATGCATATGTATGTGTAGTGAGTGTATGTGTGTTTTTATATGTGTATGTGTGTATATGTTTGTGTGTATGCATGTGTATGTGTGTGTATATGTGTGTCTCTATGTGTGCATATGTGTGTATCTCTATGTGTGTAATATGGGTATATCTATATGTGTATGTATGTATACGTGTGTATGCGTAAGTATCTATATGTGTATATGTATGTGTATGTGTATGTGTATGTGTGTGAATGTGTGTGTATGCATGTGTGTGCATATGTATGTATAGTGTGTGTGTGTATGTATATGTGTATATGTATGTATGTGTGTATATACGCGTATGTATACATGCATATGTGAGTGTATGCATATGTATATGTAGTGAGAATATGTGTGTTTTTATATATGTATGTGTATGCATGTGTGTGTGTATATGTGTGTCTCTCTATGTGTGTGTATGTGTATGTGTGTATGTCTGTGTGTGTAATGTGGGTGTATCTATATGTGTATGCATGTATACATGTGTATGTGCAAGCACCTATATGTGTATGTGTATGTGTATGTGTGTATGCATATATGTGTTTATATGTATGCATATGTGTGTGTATATGGGTGTATGTATATTTATGTGTATGTATATGTATATATGTATATGTGTGTGTATGTGTATGTACTTATGTATGTGAGTGTATGTATGTGTGTATATGTGTATGTGGGTGTGTATATATGTATGCATGTATGTATGGATGTATGCATGTATGTATGCATGTATGCATGTATGTATGCATGTATGCATGTATGTATGTATATATGCATATGCATGTGCATTTTTTATGCATATGTATGTATGTTTGTGTATGTATATGTGTGTCTCTATGTGTGTGTATGTATATGTGGGTGTATGTATCTATGTGTGTATATGTGCATATGTGTGTATACATGTATGTATGTATGTGTATGTATATATGTGTATGTGTATGTATGCATCTGTATGTATAGTGTGTGTGTGTGTATGTGTGTTTTTATATGTGTATATGTGTGTACATTTTTGTGTATGCATGTGTATATATGTGTATGTGTGTCTATGTGTGTGTCTCTATGTATATGTATGTATATGTGTGTGTATGTATATGTATATTTGTGTGTGCATATGTGCATATGTGTGTATGTATGTGTGTGTATGCATGTGTGTCTATGTATTGTATCTGCATGTGTGTGTATGTATGTGAGTGTAAGCATATGTGTGTATGCATGTGAGTGTATATGTGTGTGTCTATGTGTAAGTATGTACATGTGAAAGTATCTATATGTGTATGTGTGTGTATGTGTATGTGTATATATGTGTCTCTGTATGTGTGTGTATATGTGTGTATGTATATGTGTGTATATGTTTATATGTGTGTATGTATATGTGTGTGTATATATGTGTATATATGTGTATGTATGTGTGTATCAATATTTGTACATATGTATGTATATGTGTGTGTGTATATGTGCATGCGTATATGTGTGTATGCATGTGTGTGTATGTGTGTGTGTATATGTCTGCATGTATATGTGTGTGTGTACGTGTATATATATTTATATGTGTGTATATGTGTATGTATGTGTATGTATATGTATGTATATGTGTGTATATGTGTGTATGTGTGTGTGTATATATGTCTATGTATAAGTGCATATATATGTGTGTGTATATGTGTGTATGTGTGTGTATATGTCTGTATGTTTGTGTATATGTGTGTATGTATGTGCCTGTACATGTGTGTATGTATATGTGTGTATGTATGTGTGTGTATATGTGTGTGTGTATAAATGCCTGTGTGTATATGTGTGTATGTACGTGTGTGTATATGTGTGGGTATATGTCTATATGTATGTGTGTGTGTATGTGTATATATATGTATATGTGTGTATATGTCTATGTATGTATGTATATGTGTGTATTTATATGTGTGTATGTATGTGTGTGTATATGTGTGTGTATATATGTGTATGTATCTGTGTGTATATATATGTGTGTGTATATGTGTGTGTATATGTGTGTGTATATGTGTGTATGTTTGTCTATATGTGTGTATGTATGTGTGTGTGTATATGTGTGTATGTATATGTGTGTATGTATGTGTGTATATGTGTATATATATGTATGTATGTGTGTGTATACATATGTGTGTATGTATGTGCATGTGTGCATATGCATGTGTGTATGCATATTTGTGTATGTATGTGTGTGTATCTACCTGGGGACTCGCTTGCTCAGGGTCATGCTTTGCTCTTCGATCGGGGTCTCTTCACTCAATCTCGATACAAATGTGCCGAGAAAAAGCTAATTTTTTTTCAACTCTTTGACCTTCACTTATGCGATGCAGAAGTGTTGCAGGGGGTTTTCCTATGTCACTATAAACGTCACTAGGCTTTGATGTGTGTAGTGATGCTTGGCATGAGTGTCGCATAAGTGACGATAAGTATCACCCTCGATTTATTTTTTTGCTTTTTTTCCTTAGTTGTTGTTTATGCAATGTTTTTTTTAAGAAGTGTTGCATAAGTGACAATACCCGCTTTTTTTTCAATCAAGGGCATCGCTACGCCCCAAGATAGTGCATCTGTGGATGATGATGAAATAACTAGTGAGTTGTGCATGTACATCTACACGTGCACCCACACACATTCCCTCACCCAAATACCATGCTCAAGGCACACACTATGGGCCTTTGATCTACATTTTCTCATGTTATCCGAGTATGTCTTTGTATGATTTTATCTCATGTTGTCATGATCATAGTAGATACTCAATTTAAAGTTGCATCACTCAAGCCATTCTATGCAAATATTTAAGGATATGTGTGAAACAATGTTTCACACCTCTTAAAAATGTGAGAATACTCATAAAGGCATATGCATATTATAAAAAGAAAAAGGTTTTCCTTCCATGATCATAATTTTGATGATAGGATGCAAATCCATCCTCTGCTTCTCAAGGATTGCTCCAACCCTCTTGAGTAGATGTCAAATGCCTTATGCCTTCATTACTTTCTTAGTACTTTGCTCTTCCAAAACATTTTCACTCCAAAAAATTATAGATGAATCATATTAATCTCTCTAATATGACCTTGACCTTGCTTTCAACTTGATGTTCAAAAAGATTTATTTTCTTTTCTATGAGTTTCAAGCTGCATGATCAAAGAATGGATAAATCCACAACATAAGTGCATGCGGAATTCCAACAAAAGCAGCTCACATCCTCCTTGCTCCGTCTAAAAAGAAACCTCCAAAATGCTTATGAATTGAGTTGTTTCAAAAGTTTCTTTTGAAACTCCTTAATGTGTCACAAGGTATCTTGTAAATGTCTCAAAAGGTCTCCATGAAGACACACCAACATACTCTATAAAGGGCTTTGTATCTCTCACAAAATCCATTCCATATAGGCTCTCTATAAGGAACCTAGTCAAATATACATGTCTATATGCATGTCATCATCAACTCTACTCACATATAAACAATTGTTCTATAAATATGGCAACATACGACTACAATGTTCTATTAGAAAATTAGGCTAAAATCAGGAATGAATGCAGACGTTTTCAAGAGGAGTGTGTGAACTGATTGCAATAATCCTTTAAACAATACTTTCAAAAAGTATCAAGGATATATATAATAAGGTGTACGCTATTTAATTTTAGCAAGAGTGGGGGAAGGAAAGGTTCAAATGAATGCCTCACTCAGCCATGCCTGTAGCCATGGGCACCCCTATCGATGTGAAAAAGCTACCTCTTTACTAGCTAAAGCAAGTTCCCATATGTTGGAGGCTTAGGACCAACATTTTGCAGAAAGCATCTTCAAAAGTGATAAACAAACATGCAAATCTTTGATAGGAAGAGAGAGTGGGAATGCACTCATGGTTTAGGGCTGATGTTAAAGCTCGAATGCACTCATGGTTTAGGGCTGATGTTAAAGCTCGAATGCACTCATTTGAGATCCATTCGGGTATGCAATTCATATTTGATTTTTTTAGAATGTGATACATGGATTGAAAGTAGGATATGCTAGTATGGAACAAGAGAAACTATTTCCCTTTGCGTACCTTTCTTCTTTGGCCATGCAAAAAATGACTCATCATTCATGGATATCATTTATTATTAAAGAAGAAGAAGAAGATATCTCCTAGGGACATGGATTTATCATAGATATAATTTTGTCTTTTCAAGAGGGTATGATTAGGATATTCTATCTCCATAGATCTTATTTATCCATGATAAAATTCTACCAGAATGTATGATTTGATGATCCATACCTAGGGAATGGATGTGGGTTTATTCATCCACAATCTCCTAAAATGGAAAAGATAAAGGTTCCATTTGTAGAGTCATGTTCCACTTGTAGTTTCCTTTTAGTTATAGAGATATAGATAATAGTTACTAATACTTTGGTGGAGGTAAGTGTAGTTTACTCATATAAATAAGTATGAGTAGTGATTTTTCTCTAGAGTAAGTAAATATAGTTAGCTCCTAAAAGGAATATTCTAGTTAGAGAGTTTAAAAACTCTTTATGTTTCCTAGATAGGAGGGAAAATATCATATTAAAGTTAATAGGGATGTTTGAGAATCACATTAGTTGAATTGAATCTCACCTAAAGACCCTATATTGAGATGTAGATTGCTTCAAGATCTCAAGAACTTGAATTGATATCAAGTGTATCATCCATAACCCATAATATCAATATGAGGGAAGATGGTTAGTGGTGTAAGACCTCCACACTTATGACATGCTACTCAAGAAAGATGCACGTATGCAAAACACTCCAACGAGCAAGAAGCTAACTCCAAAAAACTCACTTTCATTCCAAGATTAGAGAAGAATATAAGGTCTATCCCTAAAAAATGAGATTCCTTTCATATAAAATTCTAAAATTAGACTATGTTCACATCTTAAAGTTCACCCTAACATGAAATCGATCCTAAATCTTCCTATGGCCTTCGATTTGAGCTTTAAAAAATTTGGAAAAGCTAAAGTGGCGTAGATTATCAATGCACAAGCTTGAAGACTCCCACGCTTGTACAAAAGTGAAGATATAAATAATGTCTTTGGATAAATTTTCATCAGTAAGATATTTTCAATGAGCACCTTGATTGATGTCCTTAGGAACCACATATAAGTTCTATTTTTGAATTGAGTAATGATCACTTGTAAGAAAATATTAGTAACACAAAGTAAAGCATATAGTTGATTGATGACCTCACATTACAATACGTCACTCTCTCATGCATGGGATATTATCACAATGTCTCATGGATGGTGATGAAAGGTGGCCGTAATTAGATACGATGCCCTAATTAGATGCATACTTGGAGTGCAGAAGATGTTAAATGAGTGCAAATGATAGGGTTCTCCAATTATAAACACATGGTTCTTGCATACAAAGACTTGTCCACGATTACTAAAGTTACTCCAAAAATGGTAGCATCACTTATTCTAGCTCATGATCTCGAGTGTTTGGTATGCTCCAAAAATGGTAGCATTACTTGTTCTAGCTCATGATCTCGAGTGTTTGGTATGCTCCGTAGATATGTTGCTGATATGGATGGTTTGGCAACCTGACTTTGTTTAGCCTTGGTAGAAGACTTTATGCCTTATAGTAGAGTGGGTTGACTTGCTTTTGGTTGCCATTGTAGAGACTACTTTTGTCGATCAGTTCTTTGTCATTGTTTGGAAGCCGTGAGCTGTTGAATTGGATTATGCTCTACTTTTGGCCTCCAAATATGTCTTCCTTGGTTTAAGGATTGAATTTGGGATTTGGGGACCCATATTTTCTTGATTGATCTTGGACACTCTGACTATTGTCTTTGATGATGATGTTGCTTCGTCTTGATGATGAGTATTGGACACTCTTGAGTATTGTCTCTCATGATGATGTTGCTTCGTCTTGGTGGTCCAGTTGCTTCATAGGCGAAAGGAAAAATGAAGAAAAGAGATGCAGAGAGAAGCCCCTTCAGCTGCGCATCATTCCCCTTAGGTCTACATAGTTGCACCTTTTTGTCTTTCCTATTCTCCGACCTGCTGCATATAGAATTTCATAGAAAAATGTTGTAGCAGCTACGCCATCTTCGCCGACATAAAATACATTAAACCAAGTCATAATGTGCAGTAAATTGGCGAAGGCTCAACACTGTATATGATAAAACGCGAGGTTTTTACACATCTTCAACGTATGAGGAAATGCATGTTTCATGGAAGAAAGAGAGAAAAACACATACGAAGCTTCATACAGAAATTCAGGTATGTCCTTCACGTGCAAGCCTGACAAGGAATTTCCAAGAAGAGGTCCACACCCTCGACCTTCCTTCTATCTCTTGAATTCCGCCGTTGATCATTCCCACAGCTTTTGAATTTGAAGAAGCAATGAAGCAAACTTTCTTCTGTAGAACACAAACGCTGCCCTTGAATTCTCCATCTCTATCGCCATCTGTTTGTTCGGATGAAGCTCCCCCATCAGACCTCCCTTCTGTATATGTTTTCCCCTTGACGTGCTAGATGAAGCTGAAACATGATAAGAATCACTCTGCCCACCTTTCTCAGTCCATCGATTGAATCTATCTTCCTTCTTATTGCATCAGAAAGCAATGATCTCCTCCAAAAAATAGTGATCCCTCCAAAAAATGATCTCCTCCAAAAAAATTAGCGCAACAGCATATCTGCAGCATAATTTGCCTCTCGTACTTCTCAGAATTACTCTTCTAAAGAATACCATGAAATCTATCTCCGAAGTACTCCATGCTCTCTCCTTTCTGCCTCTGATCTTCTCTCTCAAACAAACTCCCTTCACCGCGCCTCCAATTATGTGCATCTTTTCCCAAGGAAAAAATTCTGAGTTGCGCCAACTTCCCCTGCATGCAAAGTGTTGCGCCACTCTTCTTTTTAACACATATCCCTCTTGCATGGTGTTCGCGAATCGCCAACCTTACATCCATTCCTTGCCGAAATAAAGTGCAGTCACAACTTCTTTCTTCTTTATTCATGGCCATACAAAGCACAGACCTTTCAAACAATTATACGTTTTGTTCCGTAATAGTAGAGCCCACTCGTGGCACATCATGTTTAGACATGAAACTTCAATTACCATCTCATCATTCTAAGGCAGAATGCTACCATTTGACGAGATCTTCCTCCATTGCTAGTGCTTAACTTTTGAATCAATTTTCATTACTGTGCAAATGCCAAGCCTTCATTTTGTCATCGTTGGGTGGAATGTTGGTAGAGCGGTCTAACTACCTTTGTTCCATTTGTTCATCTTTTGTACACATCCATAGATTGGGATCAAAGAGTGAGTCTAGTGGGAGAAGATTATGTGAGACGTGCAAGTTTGAATCGTCATTCATCTTGGTCTCACCTAACTTGTTGATGCCTTTCTTCCATTGTAGTCACAATTTAGTGGCTTTTTGGCAAACTGACCCACATCATAGTTTCTCAAATACGCTCGTCATGTTTGCACACTTGATGAAAAATCAGTATTTGATTCTAGACTACTTGACACAACTAGTTGTGGGTCCAACTCTGCTATGGATCACAATGATTCAAATTGAACTTCCATAAATTGTGGTTGTTGATCTTTGTGCTTTCTCCATCACGATCAGTGCACTTGGTCCCAAAGTTTTTAATGCTCCTCTTTAAATTCTACATCAGGGATCCACACATCTACAATTCCAAGGTTTCCTTCTTCTGAGTGTATACTGGGTGTGGGTCTTGAAGGTTTTCACATATGCTCTACATTTAGCATTGAAAAACCATTGGAGAGATCCTATTCAAATAGTTGCTGCATGATATCAAACATTTGTCTACATATGTCCATATGATCTATAACTAGGTGCTTTGTAGGGTAGAATTTGTCATGTTTTACCATCTTTGGTTGCTCTAATCATGAGAAAATACTTGTAGAAGCAATTCTAACTCCTTAGTTTTTATAATTGTAACTTCTTCACTCAGTGTAGGCTCCAACATTGATATCTTGTTGCATTCTAGTCACGAAGCTAATTCCTCAACCTTGGCACATTGCATGCTTATGGCTTGTTGTAGATGTTGGAATTGACTTTAAAACTCTACTCTCTTGCAATTACATCTTCATTTTGTCTTCCCCTTTCTAGGATTCTTTGTTTGTTTCTTTGCACCATCAAAATTTGACCCATTTTGTACCTTTTGGTCTTTTAATAGTTCCTTCGCATCTACCTTGACTATTTGTTCTCTTACTTAAACTTTAGTGACCACTTTTGGTGACTCCTCTTGAACAAGCTTACCAATTTCAAGACTAGAATTCATGACATTGATCAATGTGGTCTTTTGTACTCTCTTGGGATGACTACGATAGTCTTTAATTACAGGAGTTAGTCCACATTTTAGGCAATTAGGGATTAATGTGCGATGGGAAATGATGTTACTTGTTCAATGTTGTTCCTTGATTTTTGTACTGGCTATTATTGTATAAACATTGGGATTCAATACATGCTTTTTGAATATGGACCTTGAATCTCACGTGGGAAAGCTTGAATCATGATATTCTGTAAATGTTGAGATTGGTGATTGGCTTGCATTCTATTCATTTCTAGAACGTATTGAGAGTACCTTGGTGGATAAATTGGCATTGTATTTTTTGCCCCATATTGTACATCTAAGTGACTATAAGAGCTAGCCAAGGGTTTGAAGCATAAGTGCCTAGAACTTGTTCAGATTGAGCTATTTTCTTTTACCAAATTATGTTTTGCTAAAACTATGAGAGGAGCCTCTAAGGCTGCTTTGTGGGAATTTTGAAGTGTGATACTAGGCTTTTGTTCAACAACCTGAGGTTGAGGATATGATGGATGCTGATATTGTAGTCGAGACAATGAGTAAAGTCTTCAAAGGTCCGCAATATTTTGCCCCAATTATACATATTGATTGATATATCTCCCAAGTTCTCTTATGATTTTCATTGTGGTTTTTGATGCAATCTACTAGGGATCCAGGTTACATACAAAAAACACGTGACCTTATCTTTCCATTTCTTTATTCATATAGGAATAATGAAACCAATTTTTCATGACATGGGAGCTTAATGCAATGAATATGATAGCTTCCCTCACTAACTTGATAGGAGTTTGCTTGAATTTCAAGATCTCATTTAGAGTGTCATGCGTGAGCCTAGTTGATACAAAGTCATTGATGAATGGTCGTAAGAGATCATCAATGCTTTAGAGCTCATTTATGTCCAACAATTGGAACGTTGTCCTTGCAAATCCCTTCAAATTCAAAACGAATACATATAAATTATTGGAGAAGCCCTCCACATGCTCGATCCTAAGTATCTGGCAAAACTATCCTCATGAGATGTGGGACCATTGTACCATCATAGATTCTATGCACAATAATCCAGACTTCTAAAGGTTGGTGTGGTAATTCTAGATCAGGATTTTGGATTATTTTCTTAGAATTTTGTAATTTGCTTGGTTGCGTAAACAAACATGACTGATTCAAAGGATCCCTAGGAACTTGTGCTAGGTTTCCTAGCCTATATGGTACATATTCTTCTTCAACCATATGCCTCCCTTAGTCTTCAAATCTTTTTCCCTCATCATCAACCCTAGAAGTGTTGTGATGCTATCATGAAGATTGTCAACTTTATTCATGAAACTCAATGAAAACACAAGCATTCAGGAAACATTGCAAAAAATTTTCAAAGTTCAAATTTTTATCGTTACATGCTTGGAATGGGTGTTGGATTTTCAATTTACATTGCACCACTTATTTGCAAAGATAGTACCATCATATCGGAAAATGAATATAAAGAAATTATGTCGAAGTCAACTCAAATGAATCAACGAAAGACCAAGATTGTTTGTACCTACAATCCACTTTCATGTGCTCACTTCAAGATTGAATCAACATTTGAAAGGCTTCAACGAGAAAGGGAATGAGTGAGAATTGAAGTAACGATGATGAACTAACTAAGATAAAGAAAACAATCATGATATAACAAGAGTAAGAACAAAAAAGGCCCTTGATTGGTCTTTGGTCAAAGTTGATTCAAGCTTTATTTCATCCTAGGGCAACAAAAGAGAAGAGACGTAATTAATAAAAGAAGAAGTAGCATTGAAATCTTAGATCTTGTTCACAATAAATCATATAAGCTTTTGAGTAGCTAAGTATTTCACATACAATTTAGACACCCTGCATGTGAAGAAATGGGCTTTGATATGCGTATGTGGATTGCTTTCTGATACTTATTACTACTTTTGAGTCTTCATGCATAAAATCCATTCATAAAGAGACATCAAAATATGGACCCACATATCATAGAACAATGAATTTGGAGATTAATCAATGAAGTGAAAGCACATAACAAGGATTTTTATCGCAAAGATGCAATAGTCTATGTCAACTAATATGAACTTAGTTGAGCAACATGGCATACCTAGGGATAGTTGGGATACAATACTTAGATAAATTTCAAATGGTGACACATGATAGCATATATGTCTTAGGCTTGGTCCTTCAAATATACCTTGAGCTGCATTCAGCCGGTCCCTTTGAGGTTTCTGATATGAGGATGCAACCAAAAGGAATCATTTTACATTTTGAGCACGGAAAAAAACTCTCAAAGGTGAGGCGAGCGTAGTGGAAATCTTACAAGAGTTCAAAGAATGATTTCATGAACTACTAGAGATTGATGAAAGAAGCATTGAGACTGATAAGGTCTTCTATTTTCTAATTGTACTTGAGGAAACCATTAGAAAATAACTTGAGTCTCTTGAGGAAGATAACTATATATATATATATATATATATATAACATCTTGAAGAAGATTGAAGTGTCATGGCAAAGTAAGCAAAGATTGAAGTGTCATGGCAAAGTAAACATGTCATGAAGATAGCAAATTCAAGGATTTTCATATAACTGAATGACATGTTTTAGTATATGAATAGAGAGATGCATGAAAACAAAATCTTAAACCATTTCAAACAAGAGACATCAAGTAGTGAGGAAGAAAGCGATAGATAGAAAACTTCATATAATACATTCAAAATATTCTGCCAAGACTTGAAATAAGAAGAAAGTTGGGCATTGGACAGAATATCTTCTCCTTATAAAACTATTCTCATCGTTTATCCATATGATAAATGGGATGGTGAGAACAATGCAAAAGATTCTGAGAAAATCAATGATGGTCTGAATGGATTATAACCAACTCATTCCTTCCCAGAATGATACATTGATCAAAATACCAACCAAATCGATGATGTGTTACATGCTAGCTGTATGAATAATGAAGATGAATTCCAAAATGATTATATTCCTCCTAAAAATGATTTGGTGGTTTCAATTCAAGAATATGATTTGAGTGTTGAACACGAGAATTATGAACTTCCTCAAGATATTCCTCAAATAGAAACTTTTATTGATGCATATAACACATGTTGATGATAAGGTTCTTTGCACTAATTTCTATTTTATCTATCCTGATGATTTTCTTGTAAACATTGATTTCCATTTGTTGAAAAGATAAAATAATGATGTTTTTTGAAATGGATGCACAATTATAATTTCTAAATTATATAAGTGTTGATGATGACATTAATTCTACTAAACATATCATTGCGTTATTGGATCCAGGTCACCAAAGATATCAAGACTTGACATCCCACTAGATTGTGAGAAAATCCTTTATATTTGATCTACTTCTTTTTTTATGCAGACTGATCATGGATTACCATGAGTAAAAAACTCATAATTAGATTAAAATTTCATTTTTCTGTCATAAATGTATTACGTTTCTCTTAATTTTTCCAAGTTCAAATGTGTTGCAGATTGGAGATGATGATGATGATTACACGAGTAGAATCACACATTTATGATGGAAATGAAAATCAAGATTGAAGATGAGAGATTGTTTTATTTGGTAAACCCCAAGTAAATTTTGGTTTATTTATTTATTTATTTTTCAAATGGAAGTTCGGCAACAACCTACTCTCCCATACTCTTATTTATTTATTTTTCAAATGGAAGTTCGGCAACAACCTACTCTCCCATACTTTTATTAATAGAAAAAACAACTATACAAGAGAACAAGATTAGTACCCATGGGACCCCCGAATCCCACAAAGCACGGGTTACATTGTTAGAGAGCTTTACAAAGAAGGTTGATCATCCTTTCACCCCCTTTGTGTGGGGCCCATTTGCTCTTGATCTTGTTGTTATCGAGGAAAAATACTCTATGATGTCTAAAAGGCGAGGTTTTTCTTACAATTGGAAATTATTTTTCCTAAAAGGAATATGGATTTTTCTATCGACCATTCTTTAGGAGGGCTTCCAAAATTGGCCACACATCTCTCTTTACAGATCTTCGAGAGGGTCTCGCCGCCAATCGCATTCCACAATACCCGATTGCTTCTCCCAAAAAAGCTTGTTCATTCGTCCTTGTAGTAGCACAATTTTTTCAAGGGTCTACCAAACCGACTTTGACTTTGGGCACGAGAAGAAGAGGTGTCCCAAGTCCTCATTGCCACGTAGACACCATTTACACCATGGGGGGGCCTTGCAAATTTTCCTAGCCTTTACATTGGTCCAAATTCCTCCGTGGAGAATTTTCCACATAAGCATTCACTTTTTATTTCGATGAGGGGATGACAAATGGATTAGAACTTAAATTCAGATCATTAGCTCAACCAATCAAGGCACCACTTACTATTAAGCGTGCGGGATTCTTGTGTTTTGGATTCTCGAGATCGTTGCTATGCAATTTTTCCTATGGCGAGAAAGTGACGTAGAAACCTCCTAGCAACTAGGTAAAGTGTTTGAAAATTAATGAGAAATTCTCTTCAAACATCTTGCTTTCAACCCCATTGATGTCCATCATGAAGGGGATTGTTTCCTTTGCTTGCTTCTTCTTGAGAAGGCCACACATTTCTTTAGTAAGTTTGTTTGCCCTACCCGCCCACCATTCTTTAAAGAACACTTGTAGGCTTTTTCTTTGAATTTCTTATTTGTATCTCCAGTTGTCTCTGATTTTCCATAATCTTATTTGGTATTGAGAGTGGCCTTTGTTCACTTCCTCCTCCAGAGACCTCAATCGCCAATAGAGATTCTTCTGGGCATTGGCCAAAATATGTCGTGTCTCCATAAGTGTGATCCTCTAACATTTGGCATGACTCAAGAGAAGAATGGGTGGAAAAAGCTAACTTCCAAGCAAAGGTAATGTCCTATTGGACTGAGGGAGAGACAAGGTCACCGCATTGGCGTGAAACCAAGGCTCTTTCTTAAGATTGATGACTGGCTTAAAGGTAAGGATAACAAGGTAGTGATCCGAAATAGTAAGGTTGCACCATTCGGAGAGTGAGGGGTGACCCCATTTTTTTATAATTATCTGAGCACGCATAATGTATATGATATGATGATGTTGTGATACCATCATGAGGAGGTGATTGCAAAGTATAGATTCGAGAGGGGAACCACAACCTTTAATGTATATGCTATGATGATGATGTATATGATATGATGACGTTGTGATACCATCATGAGGAGGTGATTGCAAAGTATAGATTCGAGAGGGGAACCACAACCTTTAATGTATATGCTATGATGATGCTCTGATACCACCGTGAGTTGATGGCAGAGTATAGAGCCTAGAAGAAGAAAATGAAGCATCGACTGCTACCTTAAATGCTCTCCAAGTCAATCTACGAGAGATATAATACAAAATCGACACACTAAGAGGAGATCAACTAGGCCAAAACCTGTAGAAGCATTTTCATGGATAACAACATCTAGGAAGGGGGGAGTGTTGCATATCAAAGATTTAGTAGAACATCGAAGTTGACTGAACAAGGATGAAGAGGATGAAGACATATAAAGGAATCACGAAATATCTTAGGGAACACAGATACTAGTTTGTAAATTACCCCTTTAGGCTAGACCTTTAGATCACTTATAATTTTTTTAGATGTATTGATTTTGTAATGCTCATGAGCTTGGGAAAACCTTCACTTGTACTTATTTCAATCACCATACTCTAGCTAGTTCAATAACATAGTTATAGTAGCTCTATAGTTAGTGTAGGAACTTTTTTTTAACTATATGGGTCATTTTGGTCTGGCAAGGGCCAATCAATTTTGTATAACGCTCAATGAGAGCTCATTTTTATAGACTTTTTGTCATTAGAGTAGAGAGCTGTTGAATAACTCTCATAACTCTCTTTTCTTTTCCACTTCTCTCTTCTTCTTGCTCATTTGAGGTAGATATGGTGAGGAATGAGTGCCCCAAGGAGTTATATAGAGATTGAGGGCCCTTTTCCATGTTTGTGTGGCTTCATGCACATGTAGAGAGCTCTCCCTACTTCAACTCACTCATTCCGTTTCTCTCTTTCTATTCCTATCAATTACACTTTTTCTCACTCTCTCACGCTCTCTTTAATCCTTACACTTTCTCTTGCCTCTCTCGTCTCTCTTCTCTTTCCTCTCTCTTTCTCTCCTTCTCTTTCTTCTCTCTCTTCTTTCTCTTCATGCATTCCTCTACCACTTATTCCCTCAATCCCATTTTCATGCAATATATAATTTTATCTATCTTCCTTTTGCCAATGCATGCTCTCTCATCCTCTAGCATTCTTCCATCTTCCGTTATTCTCATGAAAAAGTACTAGAACCCACCATGCAATGAACCAAAAAAACTGCTCGTGTAAATTTGTTTATCACTATTTCTTAAAATAACTAAAAGTAACAAAACATATGCTCCCATCCATATTATTTTGTGATTAGTTAGCTGAATTTAATTGAATCCTTTGAGATTCTCATTGAAGCTTGACATGAGCACATGAAAGTGGACTACATGTACAATCTTGGTTTTTCATTGAAATATTTTAGTTCACTTTTACATAAGTCCTTAACACTCCTTTTCCGATTTGATCATACCATCTCTGCAAATAAGAGGTACAACATGATTTGCAAATCGAACATCTATTCCAAGCATGCAATGACGAAAAATTGAAATTTGAAGAAAGGTTTGCAATAATTCATAAATGCTTGTGCTTTCGTTGAATTTTATGAGCCTCAAGAAGATCACAACCTTCATCATATCCAACCCATGCAAACTTATGCTGCATCTCGAACACTACAACATATGAGCAACATATCGACGTTGTCCATATCGACGGTCATGGCTCGGTGTTGGTATGATCGTTGAAAATGCTTGAAAAATCACGGATGGAATACCAACGGTATGAGCATCGGTATATGCATCGGTAATTTATTGGAAATTACCGATGCTTATATCGACGCTCATACCGACGCTTATACCGAGGCAACATTTTAACCGGACCTAAGAGCAAAAAATCGACATTTGCTCGTGTTTTGAACCAAAGTCTACTACTATCGATTTTGCGCATGGGAACTACATTCTAAGCATATTGTGTACACACATCTCTCTCTTTCTCTCCCTCTCTCTCTCTCTACACACACCTCTATTTCTCTAGATCTAAAATTTTGGTGAATATCGCACACACTGTAGCACACTTTCTCTTTCTTTGTGTTTTCCCTTTTCTAATTTCTCTTCTCTTTAGTTTTGTAGGAGCTTTTTGACATGAGTTCTTTGGAGTTCGACGGAGGACAACATGAGGTGGACTTTGACGATAACGCTCCAAACAATTACATCGAGGTAAGTGATTGTTTTTTTTTTATTGATATAAAATGAGATAGAGAGATGAAAGAAAGAGAGAGATATAGAGAAACATAAAGAGCAAGAGAGAGAGAGAGAGAGAGAGAGAGAGAGAGAGAGAGAGAGAGAGAGAGAGAGAGAGAGAGAGAGAGAGAGAGAGAGAGAGAGAGAGAGAGAGAGAGAGAGAGAGAGAGAGAGAGAGAGAGAGAGAGAGAGAGAGAGAGAGAGAGAGAGAGAGAGAGAGAGAGAGAGAGAGAGAGAGAGAGAGAGAGAGAGAGAGAGAGAGAGAGAGAGAGAGAGAGAGAGAGAGAGAGAGAGAGAGAGAGAGAGAGAGAGAGAGAGAGAGAGAGAGAGAGAGAGAGAGAGAGAGAGAGAGACGAAGAGAGAGAGTGAAAGAGAGAGATGAAAGAGAGAGATTGAGAGAGAGTGAAAGAGAGAGAGAGATATGAAATAGAAAGAGAATGAGATAGAGAGAGAGATGCACACATACATACACAAACATAGTCATACACATACTCACGTACATATTACATACACATATGCATATTACATACACACTCACATACATATTACATACACACATGCATATACATACACATACATATTACATAATCACATGCATATGCATACACACATATACATACATACATGCATATTACATACACACACATATGCATACTCATACTCACATAGATACATGTACACACACATATACATACATAAATGTACACACACACATGTATACGTACACACATGCATATGCATACATACATACACACATATTTGCATGTACACACACATACATACATACACACACATATACATACACACTCACATATGTATACACACACATATGTGCATACACACATGCATATCCATACATACATACACACACATATGCATGTACACACACACATACATACATACACACATGCATATTACATACACACATGCATATTACATACACATGCACATTTATATACACATTCACATATGTATACACACACATGCATACATGCAAATACACATACACACACACACCACATATACATACACACATATACATGTTTTAGGGTTAGGGTTTTAGGATTATGGTTTTTTACTTTTACACATATACACACATAATACATACACACATGCACACATATACACATGCATACACACATCTCTTTCTCTCTCTCTCTCTCTCCCTACACACACATCTCTCTCTCTCTCTCTCTCCCTCCCTCCCTCCCTCCCTCCCCCCCCCCCCCCTCTCTCTCTCTCTCCCTACACACACATATCTCTCTCTCACACATCTTGGTAAGTGAAGTTTGTACTCTTTCACTGTCTGTCTTTCTCTATGTCTTCTCTTTTTTAATTTCTCTTTTCTTTTGTTTTGCAAGAGCTTTTTGACATCGATTCTTTGGAATTTGACAAGAGATGACGTCGATTGGGCTTTGATGAGAGCGATCAAAAGAATTACATCGATGTGAATGATTGTTTTGTTCTTTTTTATAAATAGAGAGACAGAGAGTATGAGAGATGAAAGAGAGAGAGAATAAAAGAGAGAGAGATAGAAAGAGGGAGAGAGAGATAAAAGAGAGAGAGAGAGATAAAGAGAGAGATATAGATAGATAGAAAGAGAGAGACATAAAGATACATACACACACATGCATACATATTACATACACATATGCATATGCATACATACACACACACATATACATCTTTTAGGGTTAGGCTTTTAGGATTAGGGTTTTTGACGTTTACACATATACACACATAATACATACACACACGTACACATATACACATGCATACATACATACACATACACACTTATCATATATACATACACACATGCATACACACATATACACATATAAACACATAATACATATACAAATACACACACACATACACATACACACACACACATATATATATATACACACACACGCATACATACATACATACATACATACATACATACATACATACATACATACATATATATATATATATATATATATATATATATATATATATATATATATATATATATATATATATATATATATATATATATGTATATATATATATATATATATATATATATATACATGCACATATGTATACACACACATGCATACATGCACATACACATACACACACACCACATATACATATACACATATACATGTTTTAGGGTTAGGGTTTTAGGATTATGGTTTTTGACTTTTCCACATATACACACATAATACATACACACATGCACATATATATACATGCATACACACATCTCTTTCTCTCTCTCCCCCTACACACATCTCTCTCTCTCTCTCTCTCTCCCTACACACACCTCTCTCTCTCACATCTTGGTAATTGATGTGTGTACTCTTTCAATATATATATATATATATATATATATATATATATATATATATATATATATATATATATATACACACACATGCATACACACATATGCATGTTTTAGGGTTAGGGTTTTAGGATTAGGGTTTTTGGCTTTTACATATATACACACATGCATACACACATATACACATATACACATATACACATATACACATATAAACACATAATACAAATACACATACACATATATATACACATGCATACACATATACATACATACATACACACACACATAGATATATACGCACATGCATACACACATACACACATGTGACATATATATACACACATATGCATGTTTTAGGGTTAGGGTTTTTGGCTTTTACATATATACACACATGCATACACATACATGTTTTAGGTCTATGTCTTCAGGATTTGGATTTTGGGATTTTAGGATTTTTGCATAGATACACATATGGATACACACACATACACATATATATATTCACATACACATATATATACACAAAAATACACACTTACACATGTTTTAGGTCTAGGTCATTAGGATTATGGTTTCTAAAAATGCATACAAATATTTACACATATACAAATATACACACATAATACATATACACATACACATGTATATACATAGGCATACACACATATACATGTGTTCTTGTTGTTGTTTATAAATATCATGTCAATGTGTCTCATTTCTTTGTGCATGGTTCATGATTGATTTCTCTCATGGTTTTTGTATTTGACAGTATGTTTTTCTTTATCAAATCATGTTTTTGTTTCCTGTCATACATGTCACATATACTCGGGTTTTCTTGGGTAGAGTGTATTGTCTTTTGCTACACAACAACATGGGAATGTTGTTGTAGCAAGAGACAACATACTCTGCCCAAAAACATTTTGTAGATATGGTCATTGGTATAGGCGACGGTATAAGTGTCGGTATCCCCAGGTATAAACCGATGCTTACACTGACTATTTTGCCTAGGGGCATACCATGGATTATACCGTCGCTTATACCATCGCTTATGCCAATGCTTATACTGACGCTTATACCGGCGCTTTGGTTCTGATGCCTACACCGACCCTTACACTGATGTCGGGGAAAAATTGCACCCGTTCATTTTCCTCGGTAGAAGCCTCGGTATACGCCTGATATGTTGTAGCGGAAGCACTAACTCCACTGCAAAGCTCTTGCAACATGGATATGAGTATCAAAATCATATGCATGTGAAATAAAAGCACTTTACGCCTATGTGTGGCCTTTTAATAAGGCCTTAATCCATGCATAATTTATGTTGAAACAAAATATTCATTGTGCATGGATAAGTAATTGGGGTTTCGATGATGAATCTTTTCTTTACAAAATTAATTCCAATTTTTATTCATGTTATTTACATCATTCATGTGAAATCGATTCTCAATCGATTGAAAATAAACGCATGTGTACTTTATAATTTCATTCATGCATACTATTAAATGCATTCAAGCTTAAGAAATGTTGACGATAGAGGTTACTAGTTCCCATCAATATTAATGGAAGTGTGGGGAGTTGCTTTTAGAGGTCACTGCCCAGTCAGTTCGCGGCTTTTTCTTAGTGGCTCTCCCTCTTCTCCATCCGTTCATGATTGGGGATTTGCAGACTTGGCCTTGGTTGATGCTTGTTGTGTAAGTGGGGTTAGATCATCCTTCACATGGCTAGTGTTGTTCATTCATTGGTGGTTAGTAACGTGAGAGCTTCATTGGATAACCCTACCCCCGCTGCCTCCTTGGAGTTATTCAGTGTATCCGCCAATTGTATTGCTGAAAACGGAGGATTTTTTGGAGAAACAAGAGGATCTAAAGAAAACGTGCCTCATCCATCAATGTCTTGGTCCGAAGCCCCCTCTCGATTCTTTGTGATAGTGGTTTCCCCATGGGCTGATAGTTAACAAATGTCAATTCTTTCCAACAAAACATGTTCTATTGGTCTTTGAGAATGAAGAGATGGCTTTTCAAGCCTTACAAATTGACACTTGGTAGGTGTGGCATACTATGTTATGCCTCTTTAAGTGGTTGTTTCCTTTGTTCCAAATAAGGAAAAATCACCTCGTTATCCACTCTAGGTCGAGCTCCCACAAGTTGCCTTTCTTCCTTTATGGATTCTTAAGAGAAATACTCTCATCCAATGGTCGACCATTAGCCTCAAAAGAAGATGTTGGGACCTTCATCTATTAAGGTGAAAAACACTCGTTTAATGCAAGATGGAATCCTCAAATTCGCATCGAAGAAGATCTTAACAAGGATCTCCCAACCATAATTTCCATAGACATTAGTGACGGAGAGCCTTGGGAGTATGAAATTATTTACAAGAACTTACCAAAAATGTGATTTCATTGTGGATTACAGGGGCATAGAATAAAAGAGTGTCCTTCAAGACAAACCTCCTCTAAGAACAAGCACAATCAAGGGAAAAAAAATGCAAATAAGAACCATGAGGAGCTGTTCGCGCCCAGAGCAAGGCTGAAGGTCTTCCTCTTAATGCTCAACAAGGGGAAGATATGCAAGTCATGGAGACAAACCCTTATGGTTTCAAGGAAGTAAGACGAAGAAGGAGAAGGGGCCCCAAAGGGATTATTGAGAGAAACCCCTCTGACTCAACTATGCAAACAAACATCTATTGCAACTTGGAGAAGGAGGTTAACGAATTCGATTATCTAGGGGGAAGGAACGAATATGATGAGTGCAATGACAAGAAAACAAAAGAGGAATTGGACAACAAAGAAGATAACCAAGAACGTTACATCATGAGCAAAGAGGATGGACTCACCATCGGCGATGAAGATAACCAAGACAGTGAAAGCTCCATCACTAGGTCCACAATTCTTGAAAAGATTCCAAACTCATTTTTGAAGAAGGAGACTTACAAAGAGAAGCAACCTATGGAGATTCCATGGAAGACCCCCGTTAAGGGCAAGCTCCTTTGTTAGGATCCTTCCACCTTGAAGAAAAAGATGATGAGAAAAACAATAAGAAAAGGGCCAAGGCCCCTCCCCACAAAGAAGCTAACCTCCAAAAATGATTATTATCTCATTCAATGTCTGAGGGTTGATTGACCCCTCAAGAGCGGCCATTATTGTCCAAGGGTCAGGAGATAATAGCCTAAACCCAAACTTCATCTACCTTTAAGAGATCAAAGTCGATGGGCAAGACCTTCAAAGGAGACTAAAATGAATTTCTTCGACCCATACCTGGCTCTCCACCACACACCCTAGAGGTAATGGTGGATCACCTATGGGCATTAACAACAAGTGGTTAGATAGACTCGTGAACACCCAGAAGGATTGAAATCATTAGTGGATTGGTGCTTCCTTTGGGGACCCTTTTCAATTCACCATTGTCTCCATGTATGCTCCCAATTTTGACTCAGAGTGGATTTCCACCTGGCATTCTCTGGTCTCTATTTCCAACAATGTCGTGCTTTGTGGGGATTTTGACATGGTTGAGGTTCCTTCTAATAAATGGGGAAATAGAGGGAGGATTATTGATGGTCATGAGAAAGACATCTTGGTTCATGTCAAACTCTACCTGGATCTAGTAGAGGTTAAAGATGAGACAGGGTTCTCTTGGTTGAACCTCTAATGTGGTGACGATTTGCAAAAAGCAAGACTCGATAGAAGATACATCACTAGTTTTCCCTCTTTATTTGAAAAATTTGATCAAAGTATCTCTTTATCATGGTCTCTAATGTGAGGAGATGGATAAGTATGCTCCAGAGAGAAGTTGGTGTTGTACACATGCCAAGGTAACTGCGTACCTAAGTCCTGAAGCCTTAGGGACTTGTGTCGATGAGACTAGACCTCAATCGCCCCACAAGAGCATATAGTGGTGGATTAATACACGTTTAATTATCAATCCGAGGAACCACAAGAACCAAGTGTATTAAGAGATGTGCACACATGATGCTAAGTGAAGTGATTAAGCTGCAATGCATGTGAAAAGACTCAACTACCTCTCCAACTCACTAATCCTCTGAAAATGCATGTTGCAATACCATTTGCAACAGTAAGCACTCCAAATATCTTGTGGCCAATCAGCTTCTAGTTCATCGATTATAGAAATTGACTTGCCTTGAGTGCTCCATTGTTCTTCCTTAATATCGTTCTCTTTAGGTGTTCTTGTTAGTTTCTGATCAATCGCTTTAAAGCACTCATTGAATTGATTCTTAGATATCCTTGTCTCTGGGAGGACTGGGATAGTCTTCTCTAGAGTGGCTTGGGTTACCTCTATAAACCTCCTACATATTGCCAATCTCTCCTTCTCTAATTCCCCTTGTGGGTAGATTTTCTCATGCTGCTCTACATTTGGTCCAGTTGTGATTATACCCTAATAAGCTTTCAACCACATGTCTAGGTCTTCTGTTATTGGATCTGCTACGATTGATCCTCGTTTATCTAGTTTCAAGGTGTGGGATTTGGGTGGTGTATTCTCTTGTACTTCCGGTTCCTACAGTTTCCTACTATCTTTAACATCCTTCTTGTCCCCTTTATTTTTATCTTTCCTACATTTATTTCTAAGTTTTTCCCTTCTCGTTTTCCAACTTTGCGTCTTCTTCATTTGGTTGCTCTCACATGGATCTTCTGAATCTTCGATTACGTGTATCTTTGGTCCTAGATCCTTGTTCATCTCTTGTTTGGAGTCTAATTTCTTTGTCTCTTGTCCTTTGGCTTGCACTAGTGTGATGGATTTTAATGGTGCTGTGTACTTCTTTTCACTCCCCGATGATTCAATCACTTCGATCACATTGATTTGTGTTGTGTTATGAGTTTTATTGGGATTTTTCGGACAATCTCTAAATAGATGTTCCTTTCCACATTCATTTCAGTAACCTTCCCAAGTCCTAGGAGGTGGTGGGTTGTATGGTAGGGTGCATTCTCTTATGAAGTGATCGCCTCTGCATCTATGTCCTTTGGGCACAGTCGATCTAATGGGTGGTCTCATAAGTGCTGGTGCCTTAGGTGCAGTGTACATTAGGTTTGCATACTCTGATCCATAAGTGTTGTCATATCCTTCATAACCATAGTATTGTGGGTCATAAGTTTGGTCATAATCCCACAGACTGGTGTCATAGGGATAGTATTCTCCTTGCGTTTGTTTGTATCCTTGATTCATTGTTTTTGTACTAGCTAAAGGTGTAGCTCGTAGTTTTCCTCTGGTTGAGTATATTTGACTGGCACTATGTTCTGTGGATGGGGTGGTTGTTGTCCTAATACTGGTTGTGGTTGTTTATATCGTCATTGTTCATAAGGTATGGGAGCTCTTGGCGGGCTTGGATAGGGGTTGTATCTTGGGATCTCTCTCCCTTGTTCTCTAGGAGGGTATCCATAAGGCTGGACTTAATTTCCTGTTAAGTGGGCAATTTTCAGTACTATGGTTGGTAAAGTTTTGCTTGATATGATAGTACAGGTTGGGTCCTTGGGGTGGCTGCCTACTGTATGGATAAGCTTGAGGCATGCCTACTCCTCCTCTTGCACACAAATGACATGGGTGATCTCTACCACATAGGTTGCATCTCCGTAACATTGGCATTCTCATTGGTTGGTTGTGGTAATTTCTCTATCCATGGACTCCTAACTTCTTGGCTACGAGTTCTGCTAGCTCCTCCACATCACTAGAACTAGTTGTCACTGTACTCTGAGTGTCCTCTGATTTAGTCGATCTTGATGTACTTTTGAGTTCATAAGCTAGATTGTCTTCTAGGTCAGTGCATTCTTGAAGACACTCACTCAATGTCTAGAGCTGTTTTACGTAAACTAGGGTTCTCAATGTTCCATTAGTCAATCCATCTAAGAATAATGATATCATTTTTTGTTGCGATGGTCTTTCTGTTATTGGACACATATCGACATACTGGTTAAATCTTTGGATAGTTGTTTTTACGGTTTCATTTGGGTTTTTTTTCAAACTATGAATTAAGGATGACGAGCTGTGTTTAATCCCTCTCTTGGTAAATTCTCCAATGAACTCTTGGAAAATTTGCTCAATATTTTCAAATTGATTTGGATTCAATGGTTGGAACCAATTCAAAGTCGCCCCTCTCAGGACTTGAGTCACCACAGACTTACCTCTTGGTGTAGTCACTAGATCTTCAGGGTTGGATCTCCCCGAGTTTCCTTGTCCTTTTAGTTCTCCTCTCTCATTAATCTAATCTAGGTTTTCTATCACTACGTAGATTTGACCTAGTTATCCACATACACTCCTCCCTCATACTTAACTATGGGTCTGGGCACTATTGCTTATTCGGTAGATTTTACCATTCTTGCAACAAACCTATTTAAACCATCACAACCTGGTATGAATTGACCAGAGATCTTTTGCACACATCTAATTAGATTGTATATCTAATTAAACCAAGTTATTCAATTAATCTAGCGGCACCATAAACAGAGAAATGAATCTATCAAGTCAGAGGGTCATCTCAACATTTCAGGAACTAGGAGGTGTGCAGACACAATCACCTTCCTCACTTCATATCTTGAGATTGGCTGAGCCAAAATTAATGTAACTTGATAAGTAGATAGTAGACACTTCAATCTAACTATCTCTAACTATACCAAGTTAAATCATGGAAAATGATTGAGTAGATACATGGAAATTATTTTTGCAAAATCACTGAAATAATGAAGATGCAATAGAGGATAGTAGACAAAGATATACTTGAGACAATATTCAAAAAATGTATAAAAATGTATGTGATAGTGAACATATGATACTCATACATGAGTTCAGATCAATGTGTGCTTAATGATGTAACTCAATATCTCTCAGAATGACTCCCTTTATCCCGTGACTGAAATCATGTCTATTTTATACTCATCATTTGAGTTTGAATTTGAATTTTTCCTCACCTAAAAGTGATCCTATACTTTAGTGATGATTTGAATTGATTCTTTGTACCACATGAGTCATGGGTTCAACCCCCTAAATTCACAAGATTCCTTACTCTCTTGGCTTTTACATTTATCCAAAGTGAATACAACCAAATTGATAAGCGAGTGTTCATGTGAGGTTCTCTCTTGTGAAGAACTAAATGAATGAGTAGTCCTAAATAACTATCCAAGAACTTAGGCTTGTTAATTGCACCAACATCTCCCCATCAAGGATACGATGCTTGAGTCTTTAATCCTTTATGATTTCCTATAACCCGATCATTGATTTGATTATGTTTAATTTGCTTCCATCTAATCCTTTTCTCATCATATCTCCACATTGCTGATGTGTAGATACATATGATAGTTGTATTCCCATTGCTCATGATCTTTTCCCTGACATAATGGTAGTGTATCTATATGTTTGGTCTTGGCATGATAGATATGGTTAGCAGCAAGATGCAATGAACTAATGTTGTCTCCAAATATATGTGGAGTAGAAGTATTGAACCCTAATTCACATTGCTTCTTAAGTAGCATTTGCAAGTCCTTTGTATTCAGCTTCAATTGATGAAAGAGAAATTGTAGGTTGCTTCTTAGAAGACCATGAGATTAATTTGGTACCTACAAAAGTAAGGTAACTTGATGTGCTTCTCTTATCATCTTTTGAGCTAGCAGTGCATCAGAGAAGAGCTTAACATCTAAATCACATGTATATGGATAGTATAGACCTTCATTAGCTGTACCCTTCAAATACTTTAGGATTCTTTTGGCTGCTTCCATGTGAGGCTTCCTTGGAGTGTGCATGACCTAACTTAGTGCACTAACTCCATAGCATATATCTACTCTACTTAAAGTAGCATAATTGAAGCTTCCAACCAGGCTTTGGTAACTAGTCACATGTTCAATTAACTCACCTTCATGTGCACTTAGCTTGAGATTTATTTCCATGGGTATACATGCAACCTTTGTATTTTCCATCTTGAACTTGGTAAGCATATCTCCAATGTACTTTCTCTAAGTTAAGACTATATCGTTCTCTGTATATACTACTTCCAATCCTAGGAAGTATGTGAGTAGGCCAAGATCACTGATCTTGAACTCTTCCTTTATTTGAGATTTGATCCTCTTGATTCCATCTACATCACTTCCTATAATGATTATATCATCCACATATACAGAGAGGTATATGACCTCTGAGTGGTTCCTCTTGATAAAGAGGGAAGCATCTGCCTTGCTCACCACAAAACCTTTATTTTGCAAGTAAGTAACAAGTCTATGATTCCACGCTCTAGCAGCTTGCTCCAAGCCATACAAGTGTTTCCTTAACCTACATACATATTCTGGATATGATTGATCTTCAAAACGAGGAGGTCGAGCCATGTACACCTCCTATGAAATCCAACCATTTAGAAAAGCATTTTTATCATCCATTTGATAGATATTCCAATTCTTAGAAGATGCTTTGCTCGTGATTACTCTAATTGTAGGCATCTTTGCCACAGGTGAGAATGTCTCTTAATAATCAATACCTTGAGTTTGTGCAAATGCTTTGGCTACAAGCCTTGCTTTATACATGTTAATTGAGCCATCAAAATTCTTCTTTACCTTCTAGATCCACCTTGAGCTAATGACCTTTATAGATGGTTTCTTGGGAGCCAATTCCCAAGTTTGATTTTCTTTTAGAGTTTCTATCTCTTCTTCCATGGCATCTCTCCATTTTGGTTTCTTCTTAGAATCTTCATATGTTGATGGTTCTTTAGAGTTGGAGTCTTGTGCTATGTATATTGAATGCTTAGTGACTAAAGAGTTTTCATAACCATACCTTTCTTGCTTCCTTTTATCTCTATTAGAACTCCTTATAGTTTGTTGAGATGATTATGCCACATCTCTCATCTCCTGCACTTTGGCTTTGCCGTTGAGTTCAAAGAGTTGCTCTCCCTTCTTGGAGTCTTCTGGTCTTCTTCATAATCACTTGATTCTTCATGTGTATGCTCATCCCTCTTTGACAATTTGGAAAGTCTTCGTTTACGTCATAGGGAAGTTTGATTTTCTTGCAATCATCTTCAAACCAAAATTTTTCATAAAAAACAACATCTCTACTTACAATAAAACCTTTATTTCTTGGATTATGTAGTCTATAAGCTTTTTTATTAAGTTTATAACCAATGAATATAGATTTCTCTACCTTTGGATCTAATTTGCCTCTGATTTGTGAAGGTATGTGTGCATATGCTATGCACCAAAGATCATGCAATGATCAAGGCAGGGTCTTCTTCCATTCCATGCTTCATAAGGTGTCATCCCATCCAATGCTTTTTTATGGGAGTCTATTGATCACATAGGTGGCTGAGATACAGCCTCTAACCATAGGTAATTGGGCAAATTCTTCTCATTTAGCATTGATCTTGGAGCCTCCACTATGGTTCTATTTCTTCTCTCTGCTACTACATTTTGCTCTAGTGTATACTTGGTTGTAATCTCTCTTTTGATTCCTCTCTCTTAGAGATAAGAATCAAATTCATGGGCAAAATATTCTCTCCCTCCATCTAAACTTAGTCTCTTCAAAGTCTTACTTGTTTGGTTTTCGACAAGTGCTATGTTTCCTGAAAGAAGAGAACACTTCATCTTTATGCTGCATAAAATATAGTATTGTCCATCTGCTATAATCATCAATCAATGACATATAATACCTTGATCCAAAGATTGAAGGCTCCTTGCTTGGTCCCCATATAGCTGTATGGATTAGCTCCAATAGATCTCCATGAATGTATCCTTTCTTTGTGAAAGGTTGTATGTGAGACTTGCCAAATTGACAAGCACTACATTTAAAAATCATATGTTGTTTGGAGATACTTGGTAGATCAAGAACACTCTGATCCTTAATGATTTGCTTGAGAGACCTTTCACCTATATGAGCTAAACTCTTGTGCCGAATTTCCATCTCTGATAGTGTTTGACTACCGTAATTGAATAATGCAATGTTTTTAGTATCTTGGAGCTCCAATGTAAATAATCTACTTGACTATTCTCCTCTTACTATCCTCTTGAATCCTTGCTGGGGATCCTTAACAAATGCTCCGTTTCATTGTGAATCTGACCTTCAATCCTTTCTCAACAATCTGACCTACACTTATGAGATTTTTGGTTATGGTTGGCACATATAATACGTTGCTCAATAGGTGCATATTACCATCTGAAGACCTCACATTGCCTATCTTTTCCACTCGATGCCTTGTGTCATCTCTTGTTTTTTCTTCATGTCTATTCCTTGGATGCTCAAAGTCTGAGAGTAGATCTACGTTCCTTGCTACATGACTTGAGCAACCTGATTCTATATAAAATACATGTTCATCTATTTTACCTTGTTTCATGGTGATGATGTTCATAAGAAGTAATGAATCCTCTTGAGTTTGACCATCTATATAAATTTTGTAGTCTCTCCTTCCTTTGTATCTTCCTTGATAATTAATGTTGGTGTATGAGTTGTTTTTGTAACCATTGTTGTTATTGAATCTACCTCTTGAGCTTCCATAGCCTCGACAACTCTCAGTAATGTGATGCGTTAGGCCACATATGGCACATGGAGAAGATCTTTGAGTTCTCCCTCTTGTCTTCCTCCTCTGCCTCTTCCTCCAGAGCCTCTACCTCTACCTCCAAAGTTTGCTTAAGAGGTACTACCTCAGACTTTTTAACTTTGCCTTTGCTATCTTATTTTTTTTATTTGTATATAGGATAGAGGAATGATTACCTTTTGAGTTTTCTCCATTCTTCATAAGCTTTGCCTTCTGTGTGAACAATTGTCCCATGAGGACATTGAAATCAGGAACCTGCATGTTCATGTAGAGGTACATGGATGTGGTGAAACCTTCCCATTTTTCATATGTCTTTATTCCATTGATCACTTGCCTTATTATCTGCTCTTCATCAATGACTTCTCCAATGTTACCAAGTTGATCAGCTATGTCCTTCATCTTGGTGACAAAATCTATCACACTTGGTTTGGTCATCTTCTTGAGTGTGGTGAACTCCATCCATAGTTGATTCTTCCCTCCCTTCGTAGTTGATGAGAAGAACACTTCAAGAGCATTCCAAGTCTCTTATGAAGTTTTGCAACTCCTAATGTGTGGAAGTAAAAATCAAAGATTGAGTTAAGAATATATGACATGGCTAGAGCATCCTTTGAGCACCATGTGGTTAACCTCTCTTGTTCTACTTGAGTTGGTTGTCCTTTGCTTCTGAGGATTGGCATCATCTCATCTCCAGATATGTAACCATAGAGGCTTCTCCATTGAAGATAAGCCTCCATTCTAAGTGACCGAGCCACATAGTTACCTTGACCCAATTTTTCTATGGATGAAGGAAATCCATCTCCCATGTTGATTTGTTGTTGCTCTAATACCACTATGAGGAGGTGGATGAGTATGCTCTAAGGAGTTGGAGTTGCACAAAACCTACTTTACAACTACCAAGTTAACTCCAGGAATGCTTAATAGAACCATTCGGCTTCAAAATAATGCGTGTGGAAACACCAAGTGATCTGGAGCATCATTGCCAAAATTTTGCATCAAAACAGATAACTTGCATGTATTATAAATGTGAAGAAACCTTCTATTTTGGGACTAGAAGTGTTCAATACTTTGCTCAAAGCTCACAACCTGGTATGAATTGACATCTAATTCATCTAATTGGAATGTATATCTAGCTAAATCAAGTTATTAATTAATTTAGAGGCACCATACACAAAGAAATGAATGTAGCAAGTCAGGGGGTCATCTCAAGTTTTCAGGAACTAGGAGGTGTGGAGACACAGTCACCTTCCTCACTTCATATCTTGCTATTGGCTCATACAAAATTAATGAAACTTGATAAGTAGATAGTAAACATTTCAGTCCATCTATCTCTAAATATATCAAGTCAAAGCATGTAAAATGATTGAGTACACATAGAGAAATCCTTTCTACAAAATCACTCAAATAATGAAGATGTAGCAGAGAATAGTAGATAGACACGTACTTGTCAAAATGTATCAAAATGTATAATGAACATATGATACAAGGCATATGTAGTGGAATACGCATACATGAGTTGAGATCGATGTGTGCTTAATGATGTAACTCAATAAATAACTCTCAGAATGACTCTCTCTATCACACGGCTAAACGCATGTTTATTTATACTCATCGTTTGAGTTTGAATTTGAATTTTTTGCTCACCTCAAAGTGATCCTATACTTTATGGATGATTTTAATTGATTTTTCCTACCACATGAGTCATGGGTTCAGCCCCCTAACTTTAGGAGATTCCTTACTCTCTTGGCTTTTACATTTATCTAAGGTGAATACAACCAAATTGATAAGCAAGTGTTCATGTGAGGTTCTCTCTTGTGAAGAACTAAATGAGTGACTAGTCCTGAATAATTAGCCAAGCACTTAGGCTTGCTAATTGTAACAACATCTAAGGATGGAAGCATATTTGCAAGGAAGAAATATTTATGGATACATATCTAGGGATGAGTTGATGCCTGTGCTAAATAATAAAGCACAACCAAGTCAAGAAGAACAAGAGAGCTTGAATACATGGTGTGCAAAAGATGCTTCGGAAGGGTCAAATATCATAAAATCTATCTTTGATTTCTTACTTCCATAGATTAGGGTCTTTAAGACTTTACAAGAGACTTGGAATGCACTTGAATCATTCTTCTCTTCAAGCATTGTGGATGGAGTTCACCTCCCTCAAAAACTAATCCAAACTGAGTCACCAACTTTGTTACCTAGAGAAAGGACATATCTAATCAATTAGAAAGCATTGAAGAGATCATATATGAAGAGAAATGTTTTAGACAAGACAGCATTGGAATAAGTGGGAATCATTCACTTCTACCATGGAACTTTATGTGGATATCCAAGTACTAGATTTCAACACACTCATGGGACAAGTCTTCACCCATGAATCCAAGCTTATTAAGAATGGAGACACCCAAAACTATCTTCAATCATCTATCCTATACACTAATAAAGGCAGAAATAATAATGCTAAAGGAAAATGGAAGAAATATGATGAAGAAGTAAGTACCTCTGAATCTAACTTTGCAGGTAGAGGGAGAGAGGCAAAGGTGGCATACAAGGTAGGGGGAGACCTCAAATCTCGTCATCATGTGCCATATGTGGACTTACTAATCATATCATTTAAAACTTCACCAAGAATTGAATGAATCAGAGTGAAAAAGGATATAATAGAGGAGGTTATGTAGCTCTTCAAGGCAAAAATAACAATAACTATGGACACAATAGAAATAAAAAATTCAACAGAAACCATCAAGGATGATGATCAATTTCAAGAAGATGCACTACTCATGAATATGGATATCAGAGAAGGTAAATGAGATGAAAATCTATATTGGTTATGATGTTCAAACTATGTAGTAGGGAATGTAGCACTACTTTTAAATTTGGAAGAACCAAAGAATAAGCATGACGTGTAAATAGGAGACGACACAAGGAACCTTGTAGAGAAGATTCAAAATCTAAAAACATTGAATGTTCATATGGCATTATTGATTAGAGTTCTCCATGTACCTAGAATCACTAAGAATTTGATAAGTGTAGGAAAGATTGTGGAGAAGGGATTGCTGGTGAGATTGTGGAGAAGGGGCTGTATGCAACCTATGTGGAAGATCCATACCACGAATTCAAGAAGATTTCCAAAGGAGAAAATATGGTGAAGATTTCCTATGCGGAAGATCCATACCTTTGAACTCCAAGACAAAAGGAACATAGCATTGTTCATTTATGGTACACAAATTCTATTAGAATTAAAGGTTTGGTGCAAAAGGTTAAGTTACACTAGAGAGAGGCCATAAAGATAAATAGCAGAGATCAAAGTGTAATAGGACTACCAAATATGACAAAGAAACACATGATTTACAAATTTAGTGCATGCAAATTTGTTAACTATCATAGTAAACCTTTCAAAAAAAAGTGTACATACATGGAGACATCTTGAAAGTTGTCCACACTGATGTTTGGGGACCAAGCAAGGAACCATCTATCTTAGGTTCAAGGTAGTATGTGTCTTTCATTGATAATTGTAACAAATGGACTATGCTCTACTTCATGAAGTATACAGATGAAAGGCTTTCTTGTTTTAAGAAGTACCTTGAACTTGTACAAAATCAAACATGTAGAACATTAAAGAGGCTAAGGTATGATGGAGGGGTAGAATATTTCTCCCACAAGCTTTAATATTTCTTAAAAGAAAGAGGAATAAAAAGAAAGATTAGAGCTACACATAAACTTGAGCATAATGGTGTAATAGAAAGGAGGAATGAACCATTTCGAAGCAGCTAGGTCAACACTTAATGAGAAGAAGTTTCCCAATAAGCAATGGTAAGTGGTAGTATCCAGTGCCACTTACCTTATTAATAGGTTACCATCATAAGCCTTGTAAGGAATGACACCTTATGAAGCTTGGAATGGAAGAAGACCAAGCTTGGATCATTGCATGATATTGGGATGCATTTCTTATGCACACATACCTTCACAAATTAGAGGGAAATTTGATCCCAAGGCAAAGAAGAGTGTGTCCATAGTCTATGACCTAAACAAAAGGATTATAGGCTTTATAATAATAGCACTAAAAGACTCATTGTAAGTTGTGATATAGTATTTGATGAGAATAAATCTTGGTTTAACGATGATTGTAGGAAAATTACATTGCCCTATGAATTGGAAAATGATTTTCTAACTCTATCAAGAGAATATCCACATACATTTTAAAGGAATTGTTTGAATCAGAGGATAACAAAAACACACCTAGAACGGAGATCAAGTCATGGAACTCCAAATCTAAATCCAAAGAGCATGAATCAAGAGATGTAGTAGAATCATATAAACAAACAACCAGAAGATCTACAAGGGAAAAGAAGAAGCTACACAAGTAAGGATATGACACCCATTGGTCACTAAGCATTCTATATACATGGATCAAGATATGAATTATGAAGAACCATCATCTTATGAGGAAGCCAAGAAGAAACCAGAATGGAAGCATGCCATGGAAAAAGAGATTGAAGCATTGCAAGATAACAATACTTGGGACTTAGTACCCAAGATCTCAACCATGAACGTCATTGGAGCAAGATGGATCTACAAGGTAAAAAAGAACTTTGATGGAACTATAAACATGTACAAGGTTAAGGGGTATGCTCAAACTAAAGGTAATGATTATGAGGAGGCCTTCTCTTATGTAGCAAAGATGCCTACAATCGAAATACTCATGGATATTGCAACTGCCAAGAACTAGAAGATATATGAGATGGATGTAAGAATGATTTATTTAATGGATGGATCTCAAAAGAGGTATATATGGATCAACCTCCTTGTTTTGAAGACTGACAATATCTTGAGTATGTTTGGATATTAAAAAGAGCTCTATATTATGGGCTAAATTAAGCTCCAAGATCTTGGAATCATAGACTTGTTACTTACCTAGACAACAAAGGATTTGTGGTGAGCAAGGTAGATTCTTCCTTTTTTAGCAAAAGATCACATGGACTCGAAGTCATATATCTCTATGTATATGTAGTTGATATCATTGTAATAGGTAATGATACTAAACATATAATAAGAATCAAACATCAAATGAAGATAGAGTTCAAGATAAGTGATTTAGGGTAGCTAATAAATTTCCATGGATTTGAATTCATGTATATAAAGCATGTTATATATCATACTCAGAGAAATTAAATCAAAGATATGCTTACAAAGTTCACAACGACAAATGCAAAGAATGTAGCTACACCTATCAAAGTGAATGCATTTGTTGGTCATCAAACAAGCAACCTACTATTGTTGTCTCATCTATAGAAGCTAGATGTAGAGGATTGACTACTGCTACTTGAGAGGCTATTTCAATTGAGCTACCATATGTTGATTTATGAATCAAGCATTTAGATCTTAATATATTTGGTGATAAAATGAGCTCTTTACATCTCACAACAAATTCTATTTACCATGGAAGGACAAAAAGAATTAAGGTCCACTATCATTTTGTTATGGAGAAGATCACAAGCAAAGAAATTGAGCTTTTGAGATACCTTAACTCTATTGATACATTTAGATAGGGATGCTCGTGAACACACTAGGACCATCGGGGCACTTTTTTCCCTCTTCAAGAGTTTTTTTCCCTCATCTTGTATATACACCTATTACCCTAATGGGCTACTTATCTTTGGACATTCTCTTGGTAATACATTCAGTAATGTGTGTTGTGCTACAAGCTCCTTCTTCTTCCTTGTGTTGTTCACATGATTTCGTAGATAGGGCATCGTCAACACCCCTTCGAATGCACTATCACTGTGCTTGTGTAGGAAATTTTGTCTTTTTGGGCCCAAGATATATACAGGTTTCGGTTCGCTAGTATAAGCATCTCAAAGTCAGCTACAAGATTAGCAGAACTCCATATGTTAGTTTTGTTCAACTTTTTGAGATACAATCATTTTTTTGCATCATGGTATTTTAGTCAGTGGCCATGGCTAAAAGTAGTGATCTATTCCGTATGTTAGCTGTTGAGGATAAGTTGGATGGTACCAATTACCCATTATGGGCTTATATGATGCATCATGTATTGGTTGCAAAAGGACTATGGAATATTGTGCAGGGTGTTGAAAAATGTCCTATTACACCTACAAAAAGAGTTACTCAAGGTGATGGAGATGGAATTGAAGGATATTCTTCATATTCTTGTTCATGTTGCAGTTTGTGTACACCTACTTCAGAGCAAATTCATTGGGACGGCAAAGATGCTCAAGCATGTGCATTGATAGCCTTGTCTATCAAATGTGTCATTATTCCTTGCATTCGCTTTTGCAGAATAGCAAAAGATGCATGGGATACAGTTACCACTTCATATCAGGCAAGGAATGAGGCTCATGTTGCTTACCTTTGAAAATAGTTGGAGAGTGAGAACATGAATGAAGGAGATTACATGGAGAGTTTTTTGACAAAGATCAAAGATTTGAAGGAGTAGTTGATTTTTGGCGATGAAGTCTTGCCTGACAATTCACTTGTGCATGTTGTTCAGAATGCTCTTCTAGATTCATATAAGAGTTTTGCTTCTACTCTTTGATAGATGATAAAATTCAATCTAAATCCCTTAACATTTGAAGAGTTAATCCCTATTTTGTTGCAAGAAGATATGTCTAGGCAGAACATGTCCATTATGCGTGTTGCAGATCAAGCTTTAGTGGCTAGCTAGGGCAAAGGACAATAGAGCTCTTCTAAAAGTAAGCAGAAATTTTCTAATTCTGCACACTCAAAGAAGGATGATAGAGACGAGAAGAAAATAGAAAAGAAGAAATTGTTTTTCAAATAACTTAAAGGAAATGATCATGTCAGAAGAGTTTTCCAAAATGGGTGCAAAAGACACAAAGAAGAAAGAGGCTAAAATGGTTTCTGTAGATGCTTCTACACCCAAAACAAAGTCTGCTAATCTTCTGCCAAATGAAGAATGGGCATTTACTACTATTTGCAGTTATGACCCATATTTATGTGAATAGTGTATGTTTGTAGTAGACTCAGATGTTTGCCAGTACTTTGATAGTGGGGCAACCAAACATATTACCTTGCAACACATTTTCTTCACTTCACTTGAGCCTATCCCTATAGGGAATACTGTCACATGCACCAACAACTCCTCTTATCCTGTTATGGGAGTTGTTAAGATCATTCTGACTACTGTTGATGGTAGTTCTTTCACATTTTCAAATGCTTTATTTGTTCCAAGGATCAAGAAACATGTATTATCAGTTTCAACATTAACGAAGATTGGCTTGGTCATGAACTTTGTTGATGAGAGATGTACAATTCATGATCAATCAAATGGCAACATCATTATTGCTTTTGGCATTTTATGTCATGGGTTTTATAAGCTATGCAAAATCTGTGAATGACTCAACATGTGTACTTCAAGATTCTCATGCTATGTTTGATGCAAAGCTTTGGCATGCATGCTTTGGTCATCTGAATTTTGCTAGTTTGCTATGCCTACAAAAATATGAAATGGTGTCCTCTTTGCCCAAAATTGAGGCACCTCGTAAACATGTATGTGAAGGCTATATTTTGGGTAAAATGTAGTGTTTCTCCTTCCTAAAAGATGGTTCAATTCGAGCTACTCGGAAATTGAAGTGTGTTCATAGTGATGTTTGAGGTCCTATGCAAACACCTTCTTTGGGGATCTATCTTTACTTCGTGACTTTCATCGATGATTTTTCTAGGCATGCATTGGTATATCCATTGAAACCAAAGTCCAAAGTGTTTATGTGCTTCAAACAATTTCTGGTTTTGGTTGAAAATCTGTCAATATGTAAAATGGGCATCCTCCATTCTGATCCGTAGGGGATGATATATGTCTTCTGATTTTAATGCATTTTCTCGTTGAAATTGGGATAAAATATCAGTGTACAGTGAGGTATACACCTCAATAGAATGGAGTTTCTAAAAGGAAGAACATGTCACTCATGGAGATGGCGAGGTGTATGGTCAAGAGTCAGGCTTTACCACATAGTTTCTGGCTTGAGGTTGTTATGTGTGCAACATATGTAGTTAACAAGTGTCCCACTAAAACATTGTAGTCTATCACTCCATATGAGGCTTGGCATGGTTGTAAGCCATCTGTTTCTCACTTGTGTGTTTTTGGTTGTATGGCATATGCATTAGTGCCTGAACAACAATGCAAGAAATTGGATGATAAAGCAATGAAATGTATTTTTGTTGGGTACAATTCTAAAAGATACCTTGTCATCTGAGTCATCATTGACATTGTTGGATCCATGCGAGGAAGGAATTCAACGATCAAAGAAGAAAAAGTACTAGTACTTCCTAGGAGGTCATCCATTTGAGTAGTGTTCCCCCCCCCCCCCCCCCATGACCGCTTAACACTAGATTTTCCTACCCCTAAGCCCTAGTTTCTTAGTGATTGTAGGAGCAAAGATACCCCAACATTAACATTCTTATGGAGCCTTCAAAATGTCTTCTTAGGATCTCTACATTGATTTTTTGAGAGTTTAACTTGATACAAAATTGGGGAAAATTAGAAGCTAATTTTGTAGTTATGTGACATTTATCGCTCAAATTTCAGTTCTTGAGTCTTCTTGTAGGTTTGTTGGAAGGTTTCCAGTTGTGGTGGAAGCAACCATGGTAATTTTATGGAAGTTTTTTGGTTCTAAAGAATATAGTTGACAAACACTTACAAATGTTCTTGGCTAGTGTATGGGCTATAAATCAGCCTTTCAATGCCATTTTACTAGTGTATGGGCTATAAATTAGCCTTTCAATGACATTTTATTGTACTGTCTATCTATTGGCAGATACACACTATGTATGCTTTTATGGATACCACTTATGTACATCCATGTGGTCATTTCTATAATAGTTATGTTTTTGCATAAAGCCTTTGACCTTGATAAAGTGGGTTGTGGTGAGATTTTCTTTAGTGGGAGACACCTAGATGTTGGGGCCTCTTTGATGATGCAGGTGGAAGACTTACCAACCATCACCATAGGAGATGTATGCTAGTTGTTGATAGGTGCATGATAAGCCTAATTAGCTTCTTTTGGTTAACTTTGGTTATATGCAGCGGAGTCAACAATTCACTATGCAAGTTTACATGTTATTACTCACAATTTTGGGGTTTTTTGACAGTGATCATATGCTCTTTTTTTAGAGGAGACTCAGGAAAAACTTTTCTGCATCTTAGATTTTCAACTTTATAGTGTTTGACTTTACCCCTTGAGAAACTTATTGGTGTGAGCACATACATTCTCACATAGTCTATTTGGTTGGTCACTATTATTCATTGATCCATTTTTCTAGAGATCTCTACCAAATTTTTCAAAATCTGAGACTTGATAATCTTTTTTGAGCCTTAGTGGTGTTTGGACTATTCTACATCTATTTTCATTCTAATCAGTTCTCTATCATCATAACACCAAAGATCTCATGCATGTTTGGTGAATCAAGGTCTAGTGCTAGTGTTTCCAAGAGGATCTATAACTTGCAGGGCAAAGACAATTTTGAGGTTTGAAAATTTGATGGCAAAAACCTTGCTCTATGGAATAATTAGATTAAAGATGTGTTGATCCATAGAAGACAATAGAAGGGAGTAAATAGAATCCCAAAGAACCTTGTTGATATGGATGATGATGATTGGGATGAGTTGTATGAAATGGACAAGTCTACCATTTGATTACACGTGGAAGATAATGTTTACCTTATAGTATTGGACTATGAAAGTCCATATGAGCTTTGGAAGAAGTTATGCAACACGTATGAAAAAGAATCAACATCAAATAAAGTGTATTTGATGAGAAAGTTATATGACCTTCACATGAAGGACACAAATAGTATTGATGCTCACGTAAATGTTTTTGATGCTATATTATATCACCTAAAAGCTCAAATAATGGAGATGGATAATGAAATGAAATAAATTTTGTTGTTATGAACCTTTCCATCATCATGGGATACACTTCTAACAACTATTAGCAATAGTGCATGTGGTGCTAAAACGTTCTATGATGTGGAGCACTTTTGAGTCAAGAGATCCATAGAAAGCCTATGGTTGGCACTTAAAGTGGAGATGCATATAGTGTTCATGATGCTTACCAATTAGAGAATCAATAAAGTAGTAGAATTAAGAACAAGGAAAATAATGGTCAATGAAATAAAAGTATAAGTAAAACAAGGAAAAGGGATATTGAGTCCCATTATTTTCATAAGAAAGGACATATGAAGAAAGATTACTATGTGTTAAAAGAATGTTAAAGGTAATTCATAACATGTTGATGGGTGATGTTAAACATTTATCTGGACCATCAACTTTGATTGTGAAGATAGAAGAAATTAATTCTATTTTTTGATGCTGTTCTAATGCTTCTTTCCATGTGATGCCATATAGAGAATGGTCATCTACTTATGCGGAAAAGTCTCTTGGTACTATGAGGCTTGATGATTCTTACTAGTGTGACAATGTCAGGATTGCAGATGTGGTTTTGTAGTTCATTGATGGTTTAAAATTTACTATGCATAGTTTACACCATGTACCTCAGTTTTCACATAGTTTGATGTCATTTGATGAACTTTATAACCTTGGTTAGAAAGTGGTTTCCTATTCCGAGTCCTTTCAAATATCAAAGGGGAATATAGTTATTGCAAAAGGAAGCAAAGTCGGCTAACTTTATCCTTTATTTGTATCATAGAAAGAAGACTTATTAGCTATTACTCAAAAACCTATGGATTGTATTTGGCATGCCATTTGGGCCACAAATCTTGTAGTGGAATGGTTAATCTTTCTCATTCTGGCTACTTACATGTGTTATCTTTCTAAGGTTTTTCATTTGGTGAGCATTTTCAATATAAAAAGAAAACTAGGAATATGTGTAAGACACACATTGACTCTTCAATTCAACCTTTAGATCTCGTTCATACTAATGTTTGTGGTACTATGCATATAAGGTCATTAGGTGGTTCTCTTTACTTTTCCACTTTCATAAATGATGCTACTAGAAAAGTCTGGGTATATCCTATCAAATCAAAATAACATCTAACCAAATCAGTCTACAAATGTTCTTACTCAGCAACCATTGAGATGTTCTGTGTGTGTCTCACATCCACCTCGTAGCTAAATTCCAAGTTTGGATTTTATTATGTTGATAGATGCTGGTGAGCTTTCTTGCTACAAAGAGGCTATACGCACAAAGGATCATGACAAGTGGGAGTGTTCCATGAAGAGTGAATTGGATTCTATTCACAAGAGTGGTACTTTGAACTTGGTACCTTTCCAAAAGGGCAAAAAGGTTTACCATGTAAAGAGGTATATAAGTTGACATTCACATTGCATAGAGCTTCTCCAAAGTATAAAGCATGATTGGTTGCAAAGGGCTTTAAGCAACAACATGGTATTCATTTTGAGGAAATCATCTCTCCAGTAGTCAAGATGACTTAATTGTGCATGTTGCTTGGATTCGTTGCAATGGAGGACTTAGAGCTAGTCCAAATGGATGTGAACTCGATTTCTTGCATGGAGATCTTACAGACGACATCTATATGGAACAACTAGAGGGTTATGTAGTTCTTGCAAAATGGTTCTAGTTTATAAGTTGAAAAAGAGCTCATATGGACTTAAACAGTCCCCTAGATAATGATACCAAAAGTCTGATGCTTTTATGAAGTCCCATGGTTACTCTCAAAGCAATGAGGATCATTTTCTCTACACATAGAGATGTTCAGATCATAGGTTGATATGGTTGAAATTTATGTTGATGATATGTTGATGATATGTTGATGATATGTTGATTGCTGGGAAGCCCTCTGATGAATTTCATTAGTAAAGAGAAGTTGAGTGAAACGCTTGATATGAAGGATTTGGGGGATGGTAAACATATTCTTTCCATGTGCATTACTCATGATACGAGTAAAAGATGCATATACTTGTCTCAAAGTGAGTACATATCCAAAGTACTTCATATGTTAAATATAAAGGGTGGAAAGGCGCTGAGTACACCTTTACCCACATATCTGAAATTAAGGATGATTGCCCCAAATCAGATGAGGAAAAGGAATTCATGATAAAAAATTCCTTATTAGTCTACTCTTGATAGTCTCATGTATGCTATGTGTAGCTCTAAGACCCGACATTGCATTTGTAGTGGGACTTGTGACCATATATATCTCCAATCTTGGCAAGAAGCATTGGGAAGCGATCAAGATGATTTAGAGACATTTGAGTGCAACTACGGAAAAGTGTGTATCATTCGGTAGAGGAGTGACATCCATTATTGATTATACATATTTTGATTATGCTAGTTGTGTAGACAATCAAAATTTTACATCAGTGTACATTTTTCACTTTGCTGGAGGTGCGATCTCTTGGAGATCTTGTCTTCAAGAATGTTTAACTGTTTGTACATAAGTAGAGTATGTTGTAAGGCATGTAAGGATCCATTGTGGCTTTCTTGTCTTGTTTGTGGTATGGTCTACCTCAACATTTTCCTTGTTTGCTTATAGATAGTTAGAGTACCATTGCTTTTTCTATGAATCTCGTGTTGCATGGAAGGACAAAGCACATTGAGGTGAGGTATCACTTCATTGCTAACTGCTTATCTACTAAACACATTATTCTTTAGAAGGTTCATACTCAAATTAATGCTGCAAATGCTTTGACTAAATCTCTATTACATGATAAATTTCATCAGTGTTTTCACTTGATGGGGGTTATTCGAATTATGACCTTGCACAATTAGTTGTAAACTCTATAACATGCCCATCATGTGGGTGGTATAGTTTGTATACTTACACTTAGGTATCCTTTATCATTCTTTATTTTTTCTCCAATAGCTCACTTTGTCCATATTGGCCTTTTGTGGAAGATTGTTATAGTTAGTGGCCATGTGAAAGGAGAGATGGTCATTGGAAACTTTTGCATATGTTCCTTTTGTACTCTGTAATTCAACATATTCCATAGGTGTATACAAAGTGTCATGCGCATTGTACAAAGCTTGGTTTTCTACTATGAGGGCACCATCGTGGAGCTCTCATAAAGCATAATCCATTATGGTGCATCAAAAACACACTACTTCACCTATATGCATCCAATTATGTGAGATAAATGGATTGTGGATTAGGACATGTGATTGAAATCTCCAATCGTGAGTGAGATGTTGCTTGAGTACTTGATACATCAATTGCTACTAGTAAGTTAGTTTTTATTCAATGACATGTGTTGTGGTTGGTCTTTCAATCCTAAAATGATTGACAAGATGCTTTTCTAAGGGGTGGGTTCTAGTGCATCCTCCTCTGAATTGGGAAGCAAGTATGTTGGTGGAACAATCTTAGACCAACCTCTAATTTCTTACTATTCAAGTCTATCAATTTCTTCTTGCTTTTGGACTTCTCCTCCAATGGCATGCACATGTCACTCTTCTTTACTTCTCTCTCAATGTATAGGCCTTCCTTGTTTAGCTCCACAATGGGATAGAAAATGACTCTTTCTCCTTGAAGAATCTCGATTATGAATCTTAGATGCTTTTTTGCCCTTGTTGTGTGTTGTGGGAGGTTTTTGTTTCAACCACGTGGTTAAAATCATGTTGAATGATACGAAATCAAAGATAATCACCACATCCAAATAGATCCCATGTATCTTTCAAATTGGATGCTCTCTACTTTTCTCCAAACCATATTGACCAAGTGTAGTTTTTAGACATGACCATTTAATTCCTATTAACACATAGAAAGGTGTTTCCCTTGTCACATAGGATGATCACTTTGTTTTAACCAATGTTCATGTGGGTAAGCCATTGATACAACTAGTATCTCTAGGAGAATGATTGGTAGAGGTCGATTGGGGAATTTAGCCTTTTATTCTAAACAATAAAGTTCCATGTCCAATTGTCCTCCTTTAGACATGATGGTTTCTTATGTCGGTTGTGCAAATTGTTTTGGTTTCGTTCCTCCTCCAATGCCATTGCAGGGAGCCATTTGTTTATACCATTATTTTGCGTGTGAAATACATGATAATGATTTAAATGATAGAAAGATGGGAAAAGTATATGGTATTTAGTGAGGGTGACATGTAAGCACATAAAACCTCATGTGAACATGATGGATAGGAATCACTTTAGAAAGAATCAAAGCTACACACACACACACACACACACACACACACACATATATATATATATATATATATATATATATATATATATATATATATATATATATATATATATATATATATATATATATACGGGATGTGAATCGATTTTTTGTAGTTCATGTCTTTGATCACGCATTAGCACATTAATTTCTATGCCTCAAAACCCACATGCAATAAACAAATACTAAGAAAGGTTCACTCAAATTCAAACAAAGATATGTTATATAAAAGAATCATACATTACATATCTACATTTCCTCCACAAAGAAGTTTTATGCGAATTGTAGTGTTTTCTATATTTTTAAAAATTTGTTTCATATATTTCTATACTTTTTTGGTGTGTTCTCCCCTTTCTTGGAGGTTCTTGTAGGTGAGTGCCTTGTGCACAACTACCGAATGTGGACCTATAGATGGGTAGGTTAGGTGCCTACTTACTCATGGTGCAAGAAAATGGGTCCTTAATGATGCATCAAGGGGTTTTTTATGATGGTTGTTTTGCTTCCCCCTTTGTCACCAAGAATATTTTTGACATGTGATAGTGATGTGTAAGATGTTTAATGTGTGTGATTGAAGTCTTGTGACTATTATGTGGATGAGATGTTATGGTTGTGCAACTTCTTGAGTGTGTGATGATCTTGTGTTTAGGTCTCCAAGTGAGCTATGAGAGGTTGGTGGTTAGTGGAACTTCTGCACATACTCACTTCCTAGATAGTCTCCTTCGGATTAGAGTTCATACACATACACATACACATACACATACACATACACATACACATACACATACACATACACACACATATATCTACACATACACATACACACACATACACTCACATACATACATACACACATATACACACATCCATACACACATATACACACATACATACACACATTCATACACACATACATACACGCATACACACATACACATATACACACACATACATACACATACACAAATAGATACACATATACACATACTCATACACACACATACATGCATATACACAAATACACATACACACACATACATACACATACACATACACATACACATACATACGCACATACATGCACACACATCCACATATACACACATACATAAATACACATACAAATACACACACATACGCATATGCATACACATACACATACATATACACATAGACATAGACATAGACATACACATACACATACACACACATACACATACACATACACACACATACACATAGACATACACATACACACACATATACAGACACATACACACACATACACATACAAATACACATACATATACACATTTATTTACTTATTTTCATTCATAATACTTTTTTTTGTGAACTTGCATGTTACTATTTGAAAAGGTTTTACCAAGAAACAATATTCTTCCTACATCACATGATGGAATGAAGAAGATAATCAACAATATTGGTATAGATTATCATTGTATACATGCATGTGCTTATGGTTGTATTTTATATACAAGTGAATATTTAGACTCCTTGAGATGTCCAAAATGTCCATCTCCTTCATATAAAGACGAAGAGGCTAAAATCCCAAGAAAGGTAGTGAGACATTTTCCATCAGCTCCATGAGTTAAACATACGTTTCAAAGACCTGAATGATCAAAGATTTTCACATGGGGATCTGATCATAAAATTATGGATGGAATAATGAGAATTCCAATAGATAGTGTAACTTTTCAACATATTGATTCTAGATGGTCTAAATTTGCACAAGAACTACACAATCTAAAGTTGGGTGTTGGATTAGAGGAGGTTAATCCATTTTTTATGAAATCTAGTAAATGGTCACCATGGCTACTGGTAGTCCTCAACTACAATCTCCCTCCATACGTTAGCATTAAAAAACAAATTTAATGCTTTCACTTTTAATCCCAAGAAAAAGACAAATTAAAGACATGAATGTATATCTTCCTCCTCTCATTGACGATCGCCAAGAGCTATGGAGAGGTATTAACGTCATTGATGTATTGAAAAGCATTAATGAAAAACACATTATTTCTTGTAGAATTTTTTCTTGGACTATACACAATTCTCTAGGATATTGCATCTATTCAGGTAATGATGTAATTTTTCAATTTAATATATATACAATTATGACTCAATTTAATTATATTTTTGTGGTATTTATGTATTAAGGAATATCTACTATGGGATATAAGTCTTGTTCTTGCCATGGTAATTAGTTACGATCAATTTATAGTAAGAATCTCAAGAAAAATATTTATCTTTGACATCGATGGTTTTTGCTTGACGATGATCCATTATGATGTGAATGAGAATCAATACATTTTAATGGAAAGATTGAAATAATTCAATGTCCTAAACTAATGACATCTATGGATTGGTATAAAAAATGCACAAGAGGGCCTCTTATATATCCACTTGGAGATCTTCAGTGAGGATGAACATGATGAGAATGTGAAGATTAAAGGTAAGTGAAAATTGTCACTAGGAGACAATATGTAGATATGGTATTCTTTGGAGTATTGGAGAGACTTAAAGATCTATCATCTTCTTGATGCTATGTATATATTCAAGAATGTTGGTGATTCATTATGGCAAAATCCTCTTGGATTAAAAGACCCAACAATATCAAGAAATGATTTATAGGGTTAAAATTCAAAACCAAAGTTATGGCCAATTTTTTATGAGAATCAACAGGAAACAAGTGATGAACCTCCTCCTTAGATATTTACGACAAAGGAGAGGCAAACTATCAACAATAAGATTCACTCAATTCGAACACCTATAGGATATGGAGCATCTTTCCAAAACATGTTTACTTTGGATGAGAGGAGCTTATCTAGGTTAAAGACACATGACTGACATAAACTTCTAAAGCATATTCTACCCCTTTTATCGATGGATGTGCAACAAAAGGACTACAGGATGTGATCTATCATCTTGGATTGCTTATAAGGAAATTGGAGATAGACATCTACGGAAGCACATGAACAACACAGGGAAGGCGAAGAAGCTTGGAGCACAACACACAATACTGATTGTATTACTAGAGAATTTACAAAGATAAGTATCCCATTAGGGCAATAGGCGTATATACAAGCCGGGGGGAAAAAAACCTCCGAAAGAGGGAAAAAAGTGCGTCGGCGGTCCTAGTGTGTTCACACACATCACTACCTAAATATATCAACAAATCCCCCCCTGGGAGTGATACAGTGAGGAAGGAGCTGGTAGTCATGTATAAGAAAGTGCTAAGCTATGTGGAAATTACTCCACAAAAGGAAGTAAGCCCAAAGCTTTATGGAAAGCTTCAAACTTCTCCCTAGGGAGAGCCTTCGTGAAAAGGTCTGCAATGTTCTCCTCTGTGGGCACATATGCCAAGCTGATCTGCCCAGTAGAGAACCTCTCCCTGACATAGTGATAATGCACCTCAATGTGCTTAGTGCGAGCATGGAACACAGGGCTCCTCACAACTACCAATGCGCTCTCACTATCAGTGAAGATGGTGGTGGCAGAAGACTGACCACCACCAAAATCAACCATAGCCACACACACTCAAAAGTAGCTATGAAAGTTGCCCTGTACTCAGCCTCACAACTAGAAGTGGCCACAGTAGGATGCTCTTACTCAAGCAAGATATACATGAGCTACCAAGCATGAAGCAAAAGCCACTAGTGGACACACGAGTGTCATAGCAACCAACCCAATGAGAGTCAAAAAAATCATGCAAATCTGGCGGTAGTGATACCCCCTTGGGATAAAACAACCCAACTATCCGAGTACCACTCAAGTAGCGAAAGATGCGCTTAACTGCCTACCAATGCTTGACTCCTCGACAATGCATAAACCTGCTCATCTATGAGATAGCAAATTGAATATCTAGCCGACTAATGCATAAGTAAATCAAGCATCCAATAGCCTGCTGATAGAGAACAATGTCAAATGCATCTCCAACATCATGAAGACTCAATCGTAAATAGTCTCCATAGGAGTGGCAATAGGCTTACAGTCTTCAAGGCCAAAATGTTGCAATAATGTGTCAATATATTTTGTTTGACACAAAGACATTCCACCATCAACTTGCATAAAGTGAATGCCCAAATAGTGATGCAAATGCCCCAACTCAGACATCTCAAATGAGGCATGCAAATCAGCCTTAAAATCAGCAATATGCTTCTCAATAGGACCAATGAGCAACATGTCATCAACATAGACAACAATGATTAGGAGCACATCATTAGCACACTTAACATATAAGGTGCTTTTAGTTGGACTGTTCTCAAAACCATGTGCAATCAGATAGGCATGTATCTTCTCATACCAAGCACGTGGTGCTTGCTTTGAACCATATAATGCCTTCTTTAATCTGCACACCTGGTTTTCATGCCCTTTCTGCACAAAGCCACAGGGATGAAAAACATACACTTCTTCATGCATGTCATCATTTAGAAATGTTGTTTTAATGTCCAACTAATGTACATTCCAACTATAATGGGCTGCAAGTGCACAGATGCTCCAAACACTAGTCATACGACATGTAGGTGCAAAGGTCTCATCAACATCAATGCCTCTTTCCTCCGCATAACCCTTTGTAACAAGCCTAGCATTATACCTGTCAAGTGCTCGATTAGGCTTATGCTTCAGCTTATAAACCCACTTAGTGCCAATGGCCTTCTTGCCAGGAGGCAAGTCACACAAAGACCAAGTACCAATTCTTCATTATAGCATCATATTCAGATTCCATAGCAGCCATCCAATTTTTTGAATTTTGTGCTTCATCAAATGAAACAGGCTCATTCTCATCAGAGAGACTAGATGCAGCCATAGCATAGCAATCTGATGCAAAAGAGGCACTATGAGAGCCTGATCGAGTACGATATGACAAAGGTGCATCTAATTTGTTGTCACACAAAGTCTGCACCAGCCATTTTGGAATAGTTTTTGCCTGCTCAATATCAGTTCTCTCATGAACAAGTGCATCATGTAAATCTACATCTGAAATAAGATGATTTGCATCATCACCTGAAACCTACAAAGGCTGAGAAGTTGCTTGATTAGGACCAGCACTAGACTATCCACCTATAAAAGGAGGCACCAAAGTATCATACATGTCTTTAGAGCTAACAGATGTCTCCTTAGTACATGAAAGCAATGGCTGAATAGCATCTTCCACAAAGACAACATCATGGCTATCCAGAATGTGTTTAGTCTCTGGATGATACAAACAATATCCTCTACTTTCAGAACTGTACCCAACAAAAATACATTTTACTACTTTATCATCCAATTTCCTGCAATGTTGTTTAGGCACTAATGCATATGCCAAACAACCAAAAACATGCAGATGAGAAACAAATGGCTTGGGATCATGCCAAGCCTCATATGGAGTGATAGAGTGCAGTGCTTTAGTGGGACACCTGTTAAGCACATATGCTGCACACATGATAGCCTCAAGCCAGAAATTATGTGGTAAAGCCTGACTCTTGACCATACACCTTGCCATCTCCATGGGTGACCTGTTCTTTCGTTCAGCAACTCCATTCTATTGAGGTGTATATGGCACTGTACACTGGTGTTTTATCCCATGTTCAGCTAGAAATGCATTAAAATCAAAAGACATATATTCCCCCCCTCGATCACAACGGAGGGTGCCCATTTTACATGCTGACAGATTTTCAGCCAAAAGTAAAAACTGTTTGAAGCACATGAACACTTAGGACTTTGTCTTCAATGGATATACCCATGTATGCCTGGAAAAATCATCAATGAAAGTCACAAAGTAAAGATAATTTCCAAAAGAAGGTGTCTGCATAGGACCACAACATCACTATGTATAAGCTACAATTTCTGAGTAGCCCAAACTGAACCATCTTTTAGAAATGAGGAACGCTGCATTTTGCCCAAAATACAACCTTCGCAAACATGTTTTCCAGGTGCCTCAAGTTTGGGCAAAGAGGACACCATTTCAGATTCTTGTAGGCGTAGCAAACTAGTGAAATTCAGATGACCAAAGCATGCATGCCAAAGCTTTGCATCTGACATAGCCTGAGAATCATGTACTGCACATGTGGAATCATTCACAGATCTTTCATAGCTATGAGCTTATATAGCCCACGACATAAAATGCCAGAAGTAATAATCATATCGCCATCACTGTTATCAACAAATTTCACAACCAAGCCAATCTTGGCTAATGCAAAAACTGATAAAAGGTTCTTCTTGATCCTTGGCATAAATAAAGCATCTAACAAAGTGAAAGAACTACCATCAGTAGTAGTCAAAATGATCTAACCAACTCCCATAACAGGATAAGAGGAGTTGTTGCTGCATGTAACAGTATTCCCTATAGGGGCAAGCTCGATTGAAGAGAAGAAACCGCGCTGCGAGGTAATATGTTTGGTCGCCCCACTGTCAAAGTACCAAACATCTGAGTCTATTGCAGACATGCACTGGTCATGAGAAGATGGGTCAAAACTACAAACAGTAGTAAACACCCATTCTTCTTCTTGCACAAGATTAGCAAACTTTGATTTTGGTGTAGAGGCCTCTACAACAACCATTCCAGCATCTTTTTTCTTGGCCTCTTTAGCAGCCAGTTTTAGACAGTTCTTTATGATATGATCATTTCCTTTGCAGTACTTGCAAAATAATTTCTTCTTTTTGGATTTCTTTTCATTTTTGTCTTCCCTCTTTGATTGTGCAAAATTAGCAGATTTTTGTTTACTAGTTGAAGAGCTCCATTTTCCTTTGCTCTTCTGACTAGCCAGGAAAGCTTGATTTGCAACACGCATAATGGACCTATTCTGCATGGACTGATCCTCCTACAACAGAACATAGACTAACTCCTCAAATGACAAGGCATTTGGATTGTCTTCATCATCAACGGAAGAGTAGAAGCAAAACCCTGATATGAATGAGGAAGACCATTCAAAACGATCTGCACAAGTGAGCTATCTGGTATAACCTCAGCAGCAAAAACTAACTCTTCCTTCAAGTTTTCGATCTTTGTTAGAAAATTGTCCATGGAATCAGCTTCATTCATGTGCTCCCTCTCCAACTGTTTTTGGAGGTAAGCAACACGAGCCTCATTCCTACTTTGGTACAATGTAGTAAGTGTATCCCAAGCATCCTTAGCTATTCTACAAGAACGAATGTGAGGAATAATGGCACGTTTGATAGACAAAGCTATCAATGCATGTGCCTTGGCATCTTTGCCATCCCAACAAATTTTCTCTGCAGTAGGTGCAGCAAAAACCGCATCACGAACAGGAATATGCAGAATATCATCATCTTCGACACCTTCTACCTCAACTTCTATACATGTAGTTGTAACAGTTGTAGGTGTGATAGGATGTTTTTCAACACCCTGCACAATGTTCCACAGTCCTTTTGCAACCAATACATGTCGCATCATATAAGCCCATAAGGAGTAGTTGGTACCATCCAACTTACCCTCAATAGCCGACATACGGAATACATCACTACTTTTAGCCATGGCCGGTGACAAATATACCTTGATGCAAAAAATTGGCTATATCTCAAAAAGTTGAACAGAACTGTCTAGACGAATTCTGCTAGACCTATAGCAGACTTCGAGATGCTTATATTGGCGAACCGAAACTGGTATATACCTTTGGCACAAAAAGACAAAATTGCCTGCATAAGCACTACGATAGTGCATTCGAAGGCCGAAACAAGCTCAGATCGCGATTTTGGCACCACATAGCGGAGTTGTTTTTTATATCGAAAACACGTTGAGTATGCTACCCAAAATTTGTGCAATTCTGAGACTATAGCCGGAGGAGTATCGACGGCACCCTAGATGAAGTGACGACCCGCTTTGATACCAATTGTTGGAGATAGACTTCTGCGGAAGCACACAAACAACACAAGGGAGGAGAAGAAGCTTGGAGCACAACACACAATATTGATTGTATTACTAGAGAATGTACAAAGATAAGTAGCCCATTAGGGCAGTAGGCATATATACAAACCGGGGGAAAAAACCTCCTAAAGAGGGAAAAAAGTGCCCGGACGGTCCTAGTGTGTTCACACACATCACTACCTAAATATATCAACAGAAATTATCATACTTTTATATTGTATATATAAGATTATTTAATATCTTTTCTTTATGAATTAATTTCTTTATAATTTAATTTATGATTGATAATAGGTTGATAACATCAAAAGAGATTGACAAAGACTCGATCCACAAAAGAAATGTGAATGCAGGGAGTTACTATTTTTGATTGAGAAAGAGCTTCCAATATCATTTCTTGATATTAAAGTTCATTTATTGATCAATCATGTGGATGAAATAGAGATTGTGTTCTGGCTCAAGTAATTTATGGGCATATTAAAAAATTATTTGTGACAAAGCAAAACTAGAAGGATCTATGATAAAGGTATGGATGCTTGGGGAGTGCATGCACCATGTTAGTGAATACCTTGAAAGAGTTCATGAAGAAGCTCGACATGCATGGATTAATGAGTCTTTTTAAAAATTTATAAATGAGGTATTATCAGGTAAGGGAGTTCCATTTCAATTTACATTGCAAGAAAGAATTGATATTTCTACTTTTGATATGATCGACTACATGCAAGCATTCATTAATGTGTATGAACAAGAAATTCAAAATATTTGAGCTAAAAGATGGAGAAACAAAATATATAGACATAATATTGATAGTAATGAGAATATGTATACATCTTCATTTGTGAATTCTCTATATACTCCTGTGCAACAATTCAATGCAAATATTGAATGAACCTCATATGAGAAGAGGGAGTGAATGATAGTTTGTGAAATAAAGGTAACTTGATTCTACTAATATTCTAGTTTTGCGCATATATGTATATTAGTTCCTCTTCTAATAATTTACTTAGTATTGTAGGTCTGAATGTTCACTAATATGTGGGCTTATGAACAACATCTTAAAATCAAAGTTATTGTTTTTTTGCATAAAACAAAGGATTCTAGCATTGTTGCTTCCTTCAAGTAATTATCATATGTTAGTCCAAAAGATATGAAACTTATAGATCTCGAACTTGGCTACGTAGGAACCATAGTTGATATCTACGAAATATGGTCTTGTATCTTCAGATGGGTTAAAAAAACATAAATTTCATATGATATAGTTTATTAAATTTTTAAGCACATAATAATGAGTTTTTGTCTTTTTATATTTTGATAAGTTATTTTGAAGGCTGATTGGTTTTGAGTCGAGTATGAAGGTAATAATTCCACATTGAGGAGGAAAATATCTAGGTTTTTGGTAATTAACTCTTCAAAAATAATGCAATTAACAAGAGGATTCTATATTCCTCCTACTCATATTGAACAATAATTTTTTTATAAAAACCTCATGCTTATCTTTGGTGACAAGTCATTCATGTTAAAGCTAGAGGTCAGTCATTTCTTGAAAACTCTATTTTTAGAGAGATTGAAAAAATTCATGATGATGATTCATCATCAATATTGATTTACCGGCATTTGAGAGAAGAAATTAGAATCTTTCTACATGACAATGATAATAAACTACTTGATGAGAACGATAATGATCTATGTGTTGATTCTATAGATGATGAAGAGGAACTATCTAAAATGAATATTAGCCCATCAACAGATGATGGCATTTGTGAGGACATTAATTTGACAATAGAAGAAAGAACATAAATCAATAAAGATAATGAACATGAGACTATATTGATATCTTACCAAAATGGCGGTAATAATGAAAGATCTTGGCTAGATCAGACAATAGATCCCCGTCTATTCATTTGGAATATGAAATGAATCCCACCATAGAGTTGAAATATATTCTTGTAGCTTGATAGCTTTCTAACTCAAGTTAATGATCATTTACTTGAATAATTTGGATGGGTATCACACAATAGATTCTCCTTTATTCAAATGGAATATGAGGTGAATCCCACCACAAAAAGCATCCGCTTCTTGGAAATTTTGGCTTCATCCTCTTTGATTATTGAAGCTTTCCTTCAATTTTGTTTAGCATCCAATCCCACTTTGATTCATTGAAACCGCAAAGTACAAGGTGATGTCTAAAAATCTAAAGATTCGATCCGTGGCAAGCCCTTTGCACCTTTTTCATGAATGAAATTACAGGGGGTTAATAGTATTAAAGGCCATATTGAAATGGTTGGTCTAGGCAAGGTCTCCACAACACAATATGAGAGCAGTATATGCAACTTTAGCTTTATCTAATTTCTAGTCGATGATCTACACAAAATGTTTGTTGATCTTGGAGGCTTTCTCCTACTAGTTCTTGTATTGATAATCCTCCATTGTAACCTATTGTAGAATCTCTTTATTAGTGCTTGTACTTGTTCTCCATCATACTCGTCTTGCGATTTTTTGCTTCTTGTATTACTCTCTCATTAAGGTTCCATTTGGATATGATTACAGAAATATTTTACTTATTATATTTACAATCAATGTGTTGCATTTTGTTCTCATTGCCAAAGTGATTGAGAATTGCATGAAATTGTTATCTCTTCTTAATGACACGTGGTTTGTGCATAGGAGGAAAGTGGCAACCAAAGCCTCATGTTTTGCAAGTTTTATGGCACAATATTGTGTTTATGACACACTAGAGGTGAATAGCCCTCCATTGCACTTGATTCCAAATAGCAATCTCTATCTTTTTAATCTACATAATCTACCCATATGATTGCATTCTAGTAGTTTTCGTCGACTTCAGAATCTCTAATTTGCACAAGGAATGCTTTTAATGGTTAACTCTAGTAATGCAAGAATTTTGATGTCACAGAAGGATAGGGTTGATATGATAAGTTTTTCCCAGGATCTCATATTTCAATTTTGCATACTTTGGTTCAAGTTTGCATAACATCTGATGCAATTGCAAGGTCTCTCCATTGCACTAGCTTTGGCCACCAAAGTTAGTTTATGTGTGCTTTTTTTAAGCCATGTTGAATATTGTTCAAAACTACATTGTTGATGGCATAGTTTCAAAGGCTTTTTCCCAAAAAATGGAAGCATATTTTAATCTCATTCTTTTGTATGTGTTGGGATCATCATTTCCTTGGTTGTCTTATGTACAAATATGTAGTTTTTGAATCTTACTAAGCATCTTTTTGCCAAATTGTGGCCCTCTTTCTCTTCACTTTTTCAAAATTTTCAATTTTTCATGTTTCTCCTTCTTTTCTCTTCTTTAACCATTTGAGATTCCAACATCACTCATGTGGGAAAGAATTAAGTTATAATGATTGTCTTCTTCCTCAAGGATCAACCCCTAATCATGTACACTTAAGGTCCACAATAAAAGCAAACATGAAGAATATGTTTCAACATGATTGATTCTTCAAGTGATTCACGTAACCCTAGATTGATGCTCATATATTTTGGTAGCTCTTTACTCAGATGTTCCTACACACAAATGTTGTTAGACTCAAGAAACTATACCAGAGGAAAGATTGCGTTCATGGACTCCCCAAATTCTTGATATATTTAGGTAGTGATGTGTGTGAACACACTAGGACTGCCATAGCACTTTTTTCCCTCTTTAGGAGGTTTTTTTCCCCTAGCTTGTATATATGCCTATAGCCCAAACGGGTTACTTATCCTTGTACATTATAGTGGTAATTGATTCAGTATTGTGTGTTGTGATCCAAGCTCTTTCTTCTTCCTTGTGTTGTTTGCATGCTTCTGCAGATGTGTAACTCCATCAATCGGTATCAGAGCAGGTCATCGCTTCATCTAGGACGTCATCCACACCCCTCCAATCATAGTCTCCAATGCACTATCATAGTGCTTGTGCATGCTATTTCATCTTTTTGTGCGAAAGCTATATATAGGTTTTCGTTTGCCAGTATAAGCATCTCCAAGTCTGCTACAGGTTTAGTAGAACTCGTCAGGATATTTCTCTTCAACTTTTTGAAATATAGTCATTTTTTCTGCATCAAGGTATCTTAGTCAGTGATCATGGCCGAAAGCAGTGCTGTATTCCATATGTTGGTTGTTGAGGATAAGTTGGACGGTACCAATTACCCATTCTGCGCTTATATGATGTGACATGTATTGGTTGCAAAAGGGCTATGGAACATTGTGCAAGGTGTTGAAAGATGTCCTATTACACTTGTAAATATAGGTATTGAAGCTGATGCATGTGGCATTGAAGATTCTAATATTCTTCAGATTCTTGTTCATGTTGCGGTTTCTCCTACACCTATTGTAGAGAAAATTCATTGGGATGGCAGAGATGCTCAGGCACATGCATTGATAGCCTTGTCTATCAAACGTGCCATTATTCCTCACATTCGCTCTTGTAGAACAACTAAGCATGCTTGGGATACACTTACCACATTGTACCAGGCTAGGGATGAGGCTCCTGCTGCTTACTTCCAAAAGTAGTTGGAGAATGAGCATATGAATGAAGGTGATTCTATGGATAGTTTTCTAACAAAGATCAAAGACTTGAAGGAACAATTGATTTCTGTTGATGACGTTATACCAGATAGCTCACTTGTGCAAATCATTCTGAATGTTCTTCCTAATGCATATCAGAGTTTTGCTTCTACTCTTTGTTTGATGATGAAAGGCAATCCAGATGCCTTGTTATTTGAGGAGTTATTCTCTATCTTGTTGCACAAAGATCAGTCTAGGCAGAACAGGTCCATCATGTGTTTGCAGATCAAGATTTCCTGGCTAGTCAGAAGGGCAAAGGTAAATGCAACTCATCTACTAGTAGGCAGAAATCTACAAATACTACACATTTGAAGAAGGAAGACAAAGATGAGAAGAAATCAGAAAAGCAGAGATTCTTTTGTAAGTAGTGTAAAGGAAACAATCATTTCATAAGGAACTATTCAAAACTGGCTCCAAAAGAGGCAAAGAAAAAAGGCTCGAATGGTTGTTCCAAAGGCATCTACACCAAAAACACAGTCTCCTAATCTTGTGTGGAATGAAGAATGGGCATTTACTACTGTTTGCACTTTTGATCCATCTTCTTCGGAATAGTGTATGTCTGTAGTAGACTCAGATGTTTGGTACTTTGAAAGTGTGGCACTAAACATATTACCTTGTAGTGCACTTTTTTCACTTCACTCGAGGTTGTCCCTACAGGAAATACTATCACATGTGCCAACAACTCCTCTTATCTTGTCATGGGAGTTGATAAGATCATTCTGACTACTGCTGATAGTAGTTCTTTCACTTTTCTAGATGCTCTATTTGTGTTAGGGATCAAGAAAAATCTGTTCTCACTTTTTGCATTAGCCAAGATTGGTTTGGTTGTGAAATTTGTTGATGACAAATGTACAGTTCATGACCTGTCAAATGGAGACATGATTATTGCTTTTGGAATTTTATGTCCTTGGTTGTATAAGCTCATAGACTATGAAAAATTTATGAATGATTTAGCATGTGCAATACACGATTCTCAAGCTATGTCATATCCAAAGCTTTGGCATCAGCCTCCTTTTTCTTTGCCTCTTTTGCAGCCAGTTTTGGACAGTTCTTTATGATATGATCATTCCCTTTACAGTACTTGCAAAACAATTTCTGCTTTTTTGATTTCTTCTCATCTTTATCTTGGTTCTTTGAATGTGCAGCATTTGCAGATTTTTGCTTACTAGTAGAAGAGCTCCATTTTCCTTTGCCCTTCTGACTAGCCAGGAAAGCTTGATCTGCAACACGCATAATGGACCTGTTCTGTCTGGGCTGATCTTCCTGCAGCAGAACAAAAACTAACTCCTTAAATGATAAGGCATTCGTATTGCCTTTCATCATCAACCGAAGAGTAGAAGCAAAAACTCTGGTATGAATCAGGAAGACCATTCAGAACGGTCTACACAAGTGAGCTATCTGGTATAACCTCATTAGTAAAAATCAATTGTTCCTTCAAATCTTTGATCTTCGTTAGGAAACTGTCCATAGAATCACCTTCATTCATGTGCTCACTCTCCAACTGTTTTCGGAGGTAAGCAACACGAGCCTCATTCCTAGCTTGGTACAATGTGGTAAGTGTATCCCAAGCATCCCTAGCTGTTCTGCAAGAGCGAATGTGAGGAATAATGGCACGTTTGATAGACAAAGATATCAATGCATGTGCCTGGGCATCTCTGCCGTCCCAACGAATCTGCTCTGCAATAGGTGCAGCAGAAACAACAGCATGAACAAGAATCTGCACAATATCATCTTCGACACCATCTTCATCAGCTCCAACACCTGTATTCGTAGTACCTGTTGTTAGAGGTGTAACAGGATGTCTTTCAACACCCTGCACAATGTTCCACAATCCTTTTGCAACCAATACATGTCGCATCATATAAGCCCATAATGGGTATTTGGTACCATCCAACTTATCCTCAATAGCCAACATACGGTCATTATTGCTTTCAGCCATGGCCGGTGACTAAAATACCTTGATGTAGAAAATTGACTGTATCTCAAAAAGTTGAACAAAATTGCCCAGACGAGTTCTGCTAGACCTGTAGTAGACTTCGAGACGCTTAAACTGGCAAATAGAAAGTGGTATATACCTTTGGAACAAAAAGACAAAATAGCTTGCACAAGCACTACGATAGTGCGTTTGGAGGCCGAAACGAGCTGCTCACCAAAATTCATACGATTTTGAGACTGCAAACGGAGGAGTGTCGACGGCACCCTAGATGAAGCGACAACCTACTCTGATGCCAAATGTTGGAGTTAGACTTCTGCGGAAGCACGCGAACAACACAAGGAAGAAGAAGAAGCTTGGAGCACAACACACAATATTGAATGTATTACTAGAGAATGTACAAAGATAAGTAGCCCATTAGGGCAATAGGCGTATATACAAGCCGAGGGAAAAAAACCTCCTAAAGAGGGAAAAAAGTGCCCCCACAGTCCTAGTGTGTTCATACACATCACTACCTAAATATATCAACAGGTGAGGTGTATGGTCAAGAGTCAGGCTTTACCACATAGCTTTTGGCTTGAGGCTATCATGTGTGCAACATTTGTACTTATCAGGTGTCCCACTAAAGCACTGCACCCTATCACTCCATATGAGGCTTGGCATGCTCATCTACATGTTTTTGATTGGTTGGCATATGCATTAGTGCTTGAACAACATCACAGGAAATTGGATGATAAATTAGTAAAATGTAGTTTTGTTGGGTACAGTTTTGAAAGTAAAGGCTATCGTTTGTATCATTCATAGACTAAATGCATTTTGGTTAGCCATGATGTTGTTTTCATGGAAGATGCTATTCGACCATTACTTTTATGTACTAAGGAGACATGTGTTAGCTCCAAAGACATGTATGATACATTTTTGCCTCTTTTTACAGGTGGACAGACTAATGTCGGTCCTTATGAGGCAACTTCTCAGCCTTTATAGGTTTCATGAGATGATGCAGGTCATTCCATTTTTGATGTAGATTTGCATGATGCACATGTTGATGAGAGAGTTGATATTGAGGAGGCAAAAACTATGCCAAAATGGCTAGTGTAAACTTTGCATGATGGCAAATTAGATGGACCTCTGTCATACTGTACATCTTTTACATCATATTGCTATTCTATGGATGCCTCTAGTCTCTATGATCATACTGAGCCTGTTTCATTTGATGAAGCACAAAATCTTGAACACTAGATGGCTCCAATGCAATCTGAAGATGATGCTATCATGAAAAATGGTACTTGGAATTTATGTGACTTGCCTCCTAGCAAGAAGGCCATTGGCACTAAGCGGGTATACAAGCTAAAGCATAATCCTAATGGAACAGTTGATAGTTATAAGGCTAGGCTTGTTGCAAAGGGTTATGCATAGGAAAGAGGCATTGAATTTGATGAAACCTTTGCACCTACATGTTGAATGACTACTCTTCATAGCATTTGTGCACTTGCAACTCATCATGGTTGGAATGTACATTTGTTGGACATTAAAACAACATTTCTGAATGGTGACTTGCATGAAGAAGTGTGTGTTTTTCAGCCCCATGGCTTTGTGCCAAAAGGGCATGAAAACCAGGTGTGCAAGTCAAAGAAGGCATTATATGGTTTAAAGCAAGCACCACATACTTGGTATGAAACGATACATGCCTACTTGATTGACACATGGTTTTGAGAATAGTCCAACTCAAAGCACCTTATATGTTAAGCGTGTTAATGATGTGCTTCTGATCATTGTTGTGTATGTTGATGACATGCTGGTCATTGGTCCTCCTGAGAAGCACATTTCTCATTTCAAGGTTGATTTGCATGACTCATTTGAGATGTCTGATTTGGGGCATTTGCACCATTATTTAGGCATTCAGTTTATGCAAGTTGATGGCGAAATAGATTTATGTCAAAAAAATATATTAACACATTATTGAAACATTTTGGCCTTGAAGACTATAAACCTATTGCCACTCCTATGGGGACAAGTTTATGATTGAGTCTTCATGATGTTGGAGATGCATTATATGTTATTCTCTATTAGAAAGTTGTTGGATTCTTGATTTACTCATGCATTACTCAGTTGGATATTCAGTTTTCTATCTCACAGATGAGGAGATTTATGCATTGTCGAGGTATCAAGCATTGGCAGGCAGTTAAGCACATCTTTTTCTACTTGAGTGGTTCCCGGCTACTTGGGTTGTTTTATCCCAAGGGGGGATCACTGCCTCCAAATTTGCATGCTTTTTTTACTTTGATAAGACTCGTTGCTATGACACTCGTGTGTCCACTAGTGGTTTTTGCTTCATGCTTGGTAGCTCATGCATATCTTGTCTGAGCAAGAAGTAGCCTACTGTGGCCACTTCGAGTTGTGAGACTGAGTATAGGGCAACTTTCATAGCGACTCTTGAGTGTGTGTGGCTCAGACACCTTATCGATGATTTGGGTGTTGGTCAATCTTCTGCCACCACCATCCTCAATGATAGTCAGAGTGCATTGGCAGTTGCGAGGAACCCTGTGTACCATGCTTGCACTAATCACATTGATGTGCATTATCATTATGTCAGGGAGAGGTTCTCAGTTGGGGAGATCAGCTTGGCATATGTGCCCACGTAGGAGAACATTGCAGACCTTTTCACGAAGGCTCTACCTAGGAAGAAGTTTGAAGCTTTTCACAAAGCTTTGGGCTTACTTGCTTTTGTGGATTGGTTCCACATAGCTTGGCACTTCCTTATACATGAGTGCCAGCTCCTTGTTCACCGCATCACTCCGAGGAGGGATTTGTTGATATATTTAGGTAGTGATGTGTGTAAACACACTAGGACTGCCAGGGCACTTTTTTCCCTCTTTAATAGGTTTTTCCCCCTAGCTTGTATATAAGCTAGTAGCCCTAATGGGTTACTTATCCTTGTACATTCTAGTGGTAATTCATTCAATATTGTGTGTTGTGCTCCAAGCTCCTTCTTCCTTGTGTTGTTCGCATGCTTCTGCAGACTTCTAACTCGAACACAAATGAGCTTCAATTCACTTACAATTTGGTAAGCACCAAGATGCACTAGCTACCAAATGTCCAAAAGGATTAATCCAAATTAGGCATTCAAAAAGAGAGCAATGGCACAATCCCCAGACCTCTATGCACCTCTTTGGCGAGTCCTTGCTAGAGGTACCGAAAAACTAAAATAGAGGTAACAACACCTAAAACTTATCCAAATCATATGAAATTTATACATGGGCATGGTAACACTATGTCCCAACACATATGAAAAATTCATATAATTTGGACAATGCAATGAAGAGAAACACCAAATTTTGTGCACACTTGTAATAATTTTCTAGAGAGTATCCCCTACACAATGACCAGAGAGATTTTTACTTTTATATTTGCTAAAGATTACAATTTTCATGAAGAGTATCCCTGCACAATGACCAAAGAGATTTTTACTTTTATCTTCACTAAATATTTCAATTTTCATGAACTCTAGAGAGCACAAAATAAATATATAGGCTTTCAAGATCAACAAAAATCTCAGCAATCGGATGCTCCCACGAGGAGATATATCCTTACAAAGTTACCTATATGCACCTTCCAGAGGGTAAGTTTTGTTACAACAGGTTAGAACCTTTTGAAGCTTTTAACCTATCAAAATAGTTATGTGCTCGTGAGGTTGGTCCCATGGCCAGTATACCTTTTGAACCATGCTTTTGTGCTACATGCAAGTCGAGGCTGATCAAGCACACTCCTCAAAAATTTCAAATGCTTCCTCTCCTAAAATTTCACACAAGCTGATTGAAAGTACTTTCCCCAAAACGGACCTCCAAAATCCTCTCTACAAGAAGAATCAGCTTCCTCTCAAGGAGTTTCCTTCTCGGTCACTTAATCTATGATACAAAATGAAAGATGCCTAATTAGCTACCTTCCACAATCCTCCCAACCTCAAATAGCCCTTCCCCTTAGCACATCTAGAGCCTTCTCTAAGGTCCAAACACTCCTCATATGGCCACTCTGAAGAGATGGAATAACTTCAAAGACTCATGCTAGAGCCTTGGCTCCCCTAGCTCTAGTCCTCGACCCAGCTAGGGTCCTCGACCAAGTGCAGGTAGACCAGTGGTAGACCATGGAGGTCTAAATAAATCTAATACTCTCTCCCCCTTCTAGAGATCACTATCCTCAGTGATCAAGGAAGGAAAGTGTTTGCGAATTAGAGATTCCAATTCCCAAGTAGCATCTGTGAGGGGATGACTGGTCCACGCTACTAAATACTCTAGTATGGGCTCAAAATGGAACATCATGTTGAGATGTTCTATTTTCTAAAGCACCACACCTAAACCATCTAGACAATTCTCATATCGAGAAATGTATGGTTTAAACTTGCTAACATGGAAAATTGGGTGAACTTTGCAATCATCTAGCAATTGTAATTTGCATTCCATATCACTAATCTTCTTGATTATTGTCCAAGGTCCATAAAATTGAGGGGATAACTTGGGTTTCTAACTAACTCTCAATGATGAACGAAGTAGAACTTGTAAAAACACACGATCACGATCTTGAAATGTTCGTGGTGTAGGATGTCGATCTACAAATGCTTTCATCCTTTTAGGAGCTTGCTCTAGATTGAACTGAGCTATTTTCAAATTAGCTTGCATATCCATTAGAAATTGTGAAGCACTCAGAGATTTCTTGGGTAACTCAATGGTAACTGGACTATGGGGAATAAATCCATAAATCACCTCAATGATATCTTTTATTTTTGAATTAACTTCTTTATAATTTTTTTATGATATGTATAGGTGGATTACATCCAAAGAGATTGACAAAAACTCGATCCCACCAAAAAAAAGGTGAATGCAAAGAGCTACTATGTTTGATGGAGAAAGAACTTCCTACTTCATTTTTTGATATTCAGGTTCATTTATTAGTCCATCTTGTAGATGAAATAGAGATTATAGGTGTTGTCAACACTCGATGGATGTTTTGGGTAGAGTGATTTATGGGAATATTAAAAGGTTATGTGCGACAAAGAGTGAAACCAGAAGGATCCATGGGAAAGGGTTGGATGCTTGAAGAGTGCATGTATTACGTTAGTGAGTACCTTGAAAGAGTTCATGAAGAAGCTCCACGTGCATGGACCAACGAGTCTTCTTCAAAAATAAGAGATGAGGTATTATCAGGTAAGGGAGTTCCATTCTTATTTAAATTTCAAGAAGAAAATGATATTTCTACTTTTATAGCATATAATAGCGAATGCATGCAAGCATTCCTTAGCGAGTACAAACAGGAACTTCAAATCTCCGAAGTAAAAGGCGAAAAAAGAAAAGATATAGACATAATCTCGATAATAACGAGTTTACAGATATATCTTCTTTCATGGATTGGCTATATAGTCGTTTGCAACGCGCCAACGCAAATAATGAAGAAATCTCAGATGAGCAGAGAGAGTTAATGATATGTTGTGAACAAAAGGTAATTTTATTTTTTTCATATATGTATATTAGTTTCTATTTACTATTGAATTTCTTTTGCAAGCTTGAATGTTCACTAATATGTGGGCTTTTGGGCAACATATTAGAATCAAAGCCATTGATTCTTTCCGTAAAACAGAGGATTCTAGTATTGTTGCTTCTTTCAAGCAACTATCACATCCTAGCTCAAAAGACACGAACCTTATAGATGGCGAACTTGGTTACGTAGGAACTATTTTTGGTATCTACGAAATTTCATTTTGTACATTCAAATAGGTAGAAAAAAGTTTATACTGTTTATGATAGAGTTAGTTATTTTTTTAAGCACCTAATAATGGGTTTTTGTTTTTATATATTTTGATAGGTCATTTTGAAGGTTGACTAGTTTCGAGCCGAGTATAAAGGTAGTAATTCCACATTAAGAAAGGAATTATCTAGTTTTGGGTAATTGATTCTTCCAAGGTAATGCAGTCTAATAAAGAACCATATATTCTTCCTAGGCATATTGAACAAGCATTTTTTTATAAAAACCTAGATGCTTACCCTTGCTGGCAAGTCATTCATGTGAAACCCAGAGGTAGGTCATTGTTTGAACAATTTATTGTTAGAGAGATCGAAGAAAGTCCTCTTGATGATTCAGCATCAGATACTAATACATCAACATCTGAAAGAGAAATTAGAATCATTATACGTGATAATGATACTAATCTTTTTGATGAAGAGGATAATTCTCTACATGCTGATTCTACTAATGAGGAAAAGGAATTACCAGAAATAGATATCAATCCATCAATAGATGATGTGACTCATGAGAACACAGATTTAACAATAGAAGAAATAAATGAAATCAATAAGGATAATGAAGGTGAGACTATATTGATGTCTTACCAAAATGATGGCAATAATGAAAACATATGAGCAGATTAGATAGTAAATTCTACTCTAGTTATCGATCAATAACTTGAAGCTTCTGAATGGATATCAGATAATAGATTTTTTATTAACCTGAATAACGATGAATCCTACTAGAGAGATAAAATCATGTTCTCTTAAGTTAGAACATGAAGCTCAAGGGTATGCCTAATTATTTTATATATAGCTTTATCTTCGAGGAGCAAATTGTTATCATGTATGTATGCATATGTGTGTGTATTCATGTGTATTATATGTATACATATGTTAGTATGCATATATATGTATTTCATGTATATGTATGTGTGTGATATATGTATACATCTGTTAGTATGCATATGCATTTATGTAAAATATTCATGTATTCATGTAATATATGCAAGTGTTTATAATTGTGTACATGTATATATGTATATGTGTCTATGTGTAAATGTGTACATGTAAATATGTATGCATGTATATATATATATTTATGTGTGCATGTAGGCATGTATATGTGATGTGTACATGTATATATGTATATGTATCTATGTGTAAATGTGTACATGTAAATATGTATGCATGTATATATATATTTATGTGTGCATTTAGGCATGTATGTGTGATGCATAATATATCTACTCCATTTTATATTTTTGTATGTGTATCTACATGATGTGTATATATCTTTATATATAATATGATCCTCGTTGATTCGAGTAGCTATATATAGAGGCATAAGGTTGGGAGGAGAGACATCTCTCTAGTAGGACGTCGGAGGAATAGATGCAATGTGTACATATACTTCAATCATATGGCCAAAATGTTGAATTAGAGTTTTTAAATTGGGGGTTTTAAAACCCTAATATCAAAATTAGTGTTTTCAAATTAGGAAATTTGAAATAGGATTTATTTATTTATTTATTTACGCGTATGCATGTGTTGTGTACGTATGTGTATCTATATGTGCATATGCATGTGTTGTGTGTGTGTATATATGCATGTGTATATGTATATATGCATGTACATATGATTATATGAGTCTATGTGTGTGTACATATGATTATGCATGTGTATGTGTATGTGTATGTGAGTATGTGTATGTGTCTATGTGTATTCATTATATGTGTGTAACTGCATGCATGTGTATGTGTGTGTAAAAATGTGCATGTATGTGTGTGTATGTATAAATGTGCATGTATGTGTATATGTGTGTAAATGTGCATGTATGATGTATATGTGTGTGTATGCGTGTATTTGTACCTCTAGTCTCACTCTTTTCTCTCTCTCTCTCTCTCATATACATACATACATACATAAACACACATACTCATATCCACATATATATACATAAAAGCAGTCTGTAGCATGCATTATCACGACGATGAGCCATAAGTGTCCACATCTCTCTTAGACACCACTTACGCAACCATCCTGTCCCAAACTCTGTCTGAAGTGAACTAAGTACGTATTTCTTATCCCTCTCATCATGCTCACTACAAAATAAAAAAAATCATGTAAACAAAACATAAGATATTTATTTCATTTTATATGTAAAATTTATACTTACTTCCACGGTAAGTGGACAAGGCGTAGGTAAGAGTCGCATAATGCCTGCATTGCTTCTTGAACTCCAATCCATTCCCTATGTACACAATGTTCCCCTCTCGCTTTATATCACACTCTAGTCCTAAGGTGCCTATGCATGTCCTCATAGGCAACTCTGCTCTGCTATCATGATGGGGAGGTGGTATAGGTGTCCTGAAAATAGATAGATAAAAGTAAATAAAAATATGTGTTATAATATCATTAAAAAATTTTATGAGAAAAAAAACATACCTATGAGTAGATAGCTGTCTTCTTGCATGTGGAGCCGCAGAAGAGCCCTCCTCTGATCGTTGGGTAAGCATCTGGATCGTATAATCCAGATCATCATCATACATCTCTGAGTAATCATGCATGATGGCCCCTAGAGTATCAGATGGAACTCTTGCTCTCGTAAGACTTTTTATGAGTGCGTTTCACGTTTCTCTCTCTACTAGGATCCATAAACCTAACATATAAAAAAATGGGTCAGAAATCAATATATATACGTGTACATATGTATGTGTGTATATGTGTATGGTGTATATGTGAGTGTATGGATCTGTGTGTATATGGATTTGTGTGTATGTGTGTATGCATGTAAGCATGTATGTATGCATATGCGTGTGTACGTGTATGTGTATGTGTGTGTGTCTATGTGTGTATGTGTGTGTATGTGTGTGTATGCATGTGTATGTGTGTGTAAATCTGTGAGTATATGTGTGTGTATGTGTCTATGTGTATGTATGTGTCTACGTGGGTGTATGTGTATGCATGTGCATTATGTATGCATATGTGTGTGTATGTGTCTATGTGTGTGTATGTGTATGCATGTATCTATGCATATGCACATGCATTATGTATGCATATGTATGCATATGTGTGTGTATGCATGTAAGTATGTATGTATGCATATGTATATGCATTATGTATGCATGTATGTGTATGTGTGTGTATGTCTCTCTATGTGTGTGTGTATGCATATGTGTATGTATGTATGTGTGTATGTGTGTGTGTGTCTATGTGTGTATGTGTATGTGTGTATCCATCTGTATGTGTGTGTATGCATGTAAGCATGTATGTGTGCATATGCATGTGCATTATGTATGCATATGCATGTATGTGTGTATGTGTGTGTATCTATATATATGTGTCTGTATGCATGTGTATGTGTGTGTTAACGTGTGTGGATGTGTGCGTGCAAGTGTGTGTGTCTATGTTTGTGTGTATATTTCTGTGTATGTGTATGTGTATGTGTGTATGTGTCTGTGTGTATGTGTGTGTTTGTATGTGTGTATGTGTGTGTGTCTATGTGTGTATGTGTGTGTGTCTATGTGTGTATATAAGTGTGTATCTATATATATGTGTCGGTGTGCATGTCCATGTGTGTGTGTAAATGTGTATGGATGTGTGTGTGTAAGTGTGTATGTGTCTATGAGTGTGTATGTGTTTATGTGTGTGTATGTGTTTATGTGTGTGCATGCATTATGTATGCATATGTGTGTATATGCATTAAGTATGTGTATGTATTCATGTGCACTATGTATGCATATGTGTGTATGCATGTAAGTACGTATGTATGCATATGCATATGCATTATGTATGCATGTATGTGCATGTGTGTGTATGTCTCTCTGTGTGTGTATGCATATATGTGTGTGTATGTGTGTATATGTGTTTATATGTGTGTGTATGTGTGTGCATGTATGTGTGTGTGTATGTGTGTATGCATGTGAATCTGTGTGTATGCATCATTATGTGTGTATGTGTCTATGTGTGTATGGGTGTGTGTCTATGTGCATGTGTGTGTGCCTATGAGTGTGTATGTGTTTATGCATGTGTATGTGTCTATGTGTGTGTATGTGTGTATGTGTATGCATGTATGTATGCATATGCATGTGCATTATGTATGCATATGTGTGTGTATGCATTATGTATGCATATGTCTGTGTATGAATTAAGTATGTGTATGTATGCATGTGCATTATGTATGCATATGTGTGTGTATGCATGTAAGTATATATGTATGCATATGCATATGCACTATGTATGCGTGTATGTGTATGTGTGTGTATGTCTCTCTATGTGTGTGTATGTGTGTGTGTATGTGTGTGTGTATGTATGTGCATGTATGTGTGTGTATGTGTATGCGTGTATGTGTGTGTGTATGTGTGTATGCATGTGTATGTGTGTGTATGCATCATTATGTGTGTATGTGTCTATGTGTGTATGTGTGTGTATATATGTGTGTGTATGTGTGTGTCTCTATGTGTATGTGTGTGCGTCTATGAGTGTGCATGTGTTTATGCGTGTGTATGTGTCTATGTGTGTGTATGTCTCTATGTGTGTATGTGTATGCATTTATGTATGCATATGCATGTGCATTATGGATGCATACGTGTGTGTATATGTGTGTATGCATTATTTATGCATATGTGTGTGTGTATGCATTAAGTATCTGTATGTATGCATGTGCATTATGTATGCATATGTGTGTGTATGCATGTAAGTATGTATGTATGCATATGCATATGCATTATGTATGCATATGTATGCATGTATGTGTATGTGTGTGTATGTCTCTCTATGTGTGTGTATGCATATATGTGTGTGTATGTGTGTATGTGTGTGTGTATGTGTGTCCGTGTATGTGTGTGTATGTGTGTATGTGTGTATGCATGTGTATGTGTGTGTATGCATCATTATGTGTGTATGTGTCTATGTGTGTATGCATGTGTGTGTATATGTGTGTGTGTATGTGTGTGTGTCTATGTGTATGTGTGTGCATCTATGAATGTGTATGTGTTTATGTGTGTGTATGTGTCTATGTTGCTGGGAAAGATGGATGGATGATCCAAGAGATTGAGTAGGTACTGCTAAAACCTGCTTTGTACCAGCCCTCTTTAGCTTCATACTTGATTAGTAGACTCCCTTAGCTTTCCAATGACACCAAGAAATGGCCTATGTCCTTTGGAAATGAGGTGTGTAATGATTGAATCAAAACAGATAACTTTGGAAATCACAAACTCAAGAAAACCTTCTATTTTGGTCTTGACACCTGCTCAATGTTTTGCTCAGTGTGACCAGCACAGTAGCAATTGATAAAATTCCTTCTAGGGGTATTCCTTAAGCTTAGTAAGCTAACATTTGCAAGTAGAATGATGTAAAATAATGAACTATGCTAAGAGAAATTAATTTAGCAAGATTTGGTATACCCCCGATTTTTTAGGACTGTAGTAGAGATAGACCAGTGAGCACCTCGACGACTATTTCTCTGAATTGGCTGAATGAAATCACTTTAAACTTTTTCAGCATGCAGCTGACTTTGAGCGGAATCCAACAAGCTTTGAATCACTGAATTTGGTGGAGTATTGGCTGAGATATGCCCTTGACACGTTGACAGACTTTGGAGTAGACAATCAGTGAGCACAGAGATGAATGATGTAAATGTATCTATAAATTAACACTTGTGTACAATCCCATTGGCATGACAAGCATTGCCTAATGGTGTAGAGAGGTGTAGACTATGATGTAGTGCTCACACACACTCAATGACAGTAGAATGAAGCTCCGGAGTGATGTCTCTCACCGCGACTTTTCCAAGTACATTTTTATAGGTCCATATGTGCAAAAATTTGAATTCAAATTCAAATTTTGGCTTCCTATGATCAAGGTCCTAAAAGCTTGGAGATATTCTCTCAATCAAATAGGCTACTTTTTCCACGACTCACTTTGGTAGGTTATTACAAAAGATTCCAAGTCATTTTGACTTTTACAAATAAGATAAAGTGGTAATTAACCACTAGCATATGTTCCTATGGTTCTTCATGTATGTAGAGTCTTCATGATAACTTCCAAGCCAAATGTGTAGGCTTGTGATTTACACCAACAGCTCCCCCTCAAGCCAAACATTTTGGCTTAAGTCTTCATCTTCAATCTTCAAGTACATCCTGCAATCCAATCATAGATTTGAACCTGCAAAGTTTGGTCCCATCCAAAGCTTTAGTCAGCAAATCTGCACATTGCATGTTGGTTGACACATAGGTCAGCTGAATGTCCTTGCTTAGAAACTTCTCCCTCACATAATGATAATGAACTTCTATGTGTTTGGTCCTGGCATGATAGATAGGATTAGCTGCAAGGTGAAGAGAACTTGTATTATCTCCAAAGATGATTGGTGGCCTAGTATATAAGCCCAATTCTGTGTACAAGAGCTTAATCCAAATTGCTTCTTGAGTGGCATTGGCTAGCCCTCTATACTCTGGTTCTGTAGAAGATAATGCAACAGTTGGTTGCTTCTTTGCAGACCATGAAATTGGTTTGTCACCTCCAAAAGAAATGTATCCTGAAGTGCTTCTCCTATCATCCTTGCATCCTACCCAATCTACATCTGAATAAACTTTTATATCAATATCTGAAGTGTAAGGAAAGTACAAACCATGGTTTGTGTACCCTTGAGATACTTCAAGATTCTTTTGGCAGCCTCTAAGTGAGGTATCCTTGGCTTGTGCATAAATTGACTTAGCACACTAACTCCATATGCAATATCAATTCTTGTAAGAGTAGCATAGTTCAAGCTACCTACCATACTTTGATAACCTGTAATGTCTTGGACTTCATCACCTTCATGGGCACTTAGCTTTAAGTTCACCTCCATCGGAGTGCTAGCTGTTTTAGCATCCAGCAAGTGAAATTTCTTCAACATGTCCTGCACATACTTCTTCTGAGTAATGTATATCCCTGAATTAGTGTAAACTAATTCAAGTCCCAAAAAATACTTCAATAATCCAAGATCATTGATCTTGAATTCCTTCCTCATCTGGCTTTTGATGCTTCTGATTCCATTGACATCATTACCTGTAATGATGAAGTCATCAACATAGACACAAAGATAGATTACCTCTGAATTACTTCTCTTAATGAACAGAGAAGTATCAGCCTTACTCATGACAAAACCTTGGTCTTGGAGGTATGTAGTTAGCCTGTAACTCGATGCCCTAGGTGCCTGTTTCAATCCATATAGAGCCTTCTTTAATTTGCAAACATAAGTTACCTTCTTAGGGTCTTCATAGCCAGGAGGTTGTGACATATAAACCTCTTCTGAAATCCATCCATTCAAGAAAGCATTCTTGAGATCCAATTGGTACATGTTCCAATTCTTTGATGCAGCCACAATAACCAACACTCTGATTGTTGGCATCTTGGCCACAGGAGAAAATGTCTCTTCATAGTCAATGCCTTGGGTTTGTGCAAAACCCTTGGCTACCAATCTGGCCTTGTACCTATTAATTGTGCCATCATAATTTCTTTTCAATTTATAGATCCATCTAGATCCTATTACCTTCATGGATTCCTTCTTGGGTACTAACTCCCATGTATCACTCTCCTTGAGTGCTTCAATCTCCTCATCCATAGCTTCTTTCCATTCTGATTTGGTGATTTCTTCTTCATATGAACCTGGTTCTTCATTTGACAAATCCTTTGCAAGATAAATTGAATGTTTAGTAACAAGAGATGTATCATACCCATATCTGATAGGTTTTTTGCTTTCTCTTTGAGACCTTCTAATTGATTGAGTTGAAGATTCTGGTATGTCCTCAAGCTTCTTCATCTTAATTTTTCCTTTGGACTTCCATGCCTTGAACTCTTCAAGGTTGATTGTATCTTCATCATCTGAACTTGACTCTCCATCCTGAGTAGGTTCTTCCTTTCTAAGTTTTGCAAATTCTTCTTCCAAATAATAGGGTAGTTTGACCTTCCTGCATTCATTCATTCTCAAACCAAGAATCATTCTCATCAAAGATCACATCTCTGCTTACCATAAATCCCTTATTGGTAGGGTTATAAAACCTATAACCTTTTTTATTTAAACCATATCCAATGAAAATACATTTTTCAGCCTTTGGATCTAGCTTTCCTCTTACCTGTGAAGGAATGTGTACATATGCTACACATCCAAAAATTTTGCAGTGATCCAATGATGGTCTCTTACCATGCCATGCTTCATATGGTGTCGTACCATCAAGTGATTTTGATGGTAACGTGTTTATGAGATAGGTGGTAGTAGAAACACTCTCTGCCCATAGATAGTTTTTGTAAGATCTGGAGTGTGCATGTCCATGTAGAGATCCATTGCAGTGGTGAAGCTTTCCCACTTGTCATCAGCCTTGATCCTATTGATTACCTGCCTTACAATTTGTTCCTCTTCAATCTCTTGTCCTATGCTTGCTAACTGATCTGCAACACCTTTGATCTTGGTCACAAATTCTGAAAGAGCTTGCTTAGGTTGCTTTCTTAGTGTTGTGAATTCAATCCACAACTGATTTTTCCTAGCCCTTGTATTGGAGGAAAAATATGATGACAAGGTTTTCCAAGTCTCTTGGGAAGTCTTACAATTTCTGATATGAGGTAAAAGAAAGTCAGATATAGAGTTGAGTAAATAAGACCTTGCCAATGCATCCCTTGCACACCATGTGTTGAGTTTTTCTTGTTCCTCCTTGGTTGGCAAACCTCTTGCTTTGAATGAGGGCAATTCCTCATCTCCTGAGATGTATCCATAGAGACTCCTTCCTTGTAAGTAGGTCTTCATCCTTAGAGACCAAGCTTGATAGTTGTTCCTGTCCAATTTTTCAATAAATGAAGGAAAACCTTCTCCCATTTTACCTTATTTGCTCTGATACCACTGTTGGGAAAGATGGATGGATGATCCAAGAGATTGAGTAGGTACTGCTAAAACCTGCTTTGTACCAGCCCTCATTAGCTTCAAACTTGATTAGTAGACTCCCTTAGCTTTCCAATGACACCAAGAAATGGCCTATGTCCTTTGGAAATGAAGTGTGTAATGATTGAATCAAAACAGATAACTTTGGAAGTCACAAACTCAAGAAATCCTTCTATTTTGGTCTTGACACCTGCTCAATGTTTTGCTCAGTGTGACCAGCACAGTAGCAATTGATAAAATTCCTTCTAGGGGTATTCAATTAGCTTAGTAAGCTAAAATTTTCAAGTGGAATGATGTAAAATAATGAACTATGCTAAGAGAAATTAATTTAGCAAGATTTGGTATACCCCGGATTTTTTAGGACTGTAGCAGGGATAGACCAGTGAGCACTTCGACGACGATTTCTCTAAATTGGCTGAACAAAATCACTTCAAACTTTTCCAGCATGCAGCTGACTTTAAGCGAAATCCAACAAGCTTTGAATCACTGAAGTTGGTGGAGTATTGGCTGAGATATGCCCTTGACAAGTTGACAAACTTTGGAGTAGACAATCAGTGAGCATAGAGATGAATGATGTAAATGTATCTATAAATTAACACTTGTGTACAATTCCATTGGCATGACAAGCATTGAATAATGGTGTAGAGAGGTGAAGACTATGATGTAGTGCTCACACACACTCAATGACAGTAGAATGAAGCTCCGGAGTGATGTCTCTCACCGCGACTTTTCCAAGTACATTTTTATAGGATATGTGCAAAAATTTGACTTCAAATTCAAATTTTGGCTTCCTATGATCAAGGTCCTAAAAGCTTGGAGATATTCTCTCAATCAAATAGGCTACTTTTTCCACGACTCACTTTGGTAGGTGATTACAAAAGATTCCAAGTCATTTTGACTTTTACAAATAAGATAAAGTGGTAATTAACCACTAGCATATGTTCCTATGGTTCTTCATGTATGTAGAGTCTTCATGATAACTTCCAAGCCAAATGTGTAGGCTTGTGATTTACACCAACATATGTGTGTGTATGTGTCTATGTGTGTATGTGTATGCATGTATGTATGCATATGTGTGTGTATGCATTATGTATGCATGTGTGTGTGTGCATTATGTATGTGTATGTATGCATGTGCATTATGTATGCATGTAAGTATGTATGTATGCATATGCATATGCATTATGTATGCATATGTATGCATGTATGTGTATGTGTGTGTATGTCTCTCTATGTGTGTGTATGCATATATGTATGTGTATGTGTGTGTGTATGTGTGTATGCATGTGTATGTGTGTGTATGCATCATTATGTGTGTATGTGTCTATGTGTGTATGTGTGTGTGTATGTGTGTGTGTGTGTCTATGTGTATGTGTGTGTGTGTCTATGAGCGTGTATGTGTTTATGTGTGTGTATGTGTCTATGTGTGTGTATGTGTCTATGTGTGTATGTGTATGCATGTATGTATGCATATGTGTGTGTATGCATTATGTATGCATATGTGTGTGTATGCAATATTTATGTGTATGTATGCATGTGCATTATGTATGCATGTGCATTATGTATGCATATGCATTATGTATGTGTATGTATGCATGTGCATTATGTATGCATATGTGTGTGTATTCATGTAAGTATGTATGTATGCATATGCATTATGTTTGCATATGTATGCATGTATGTGTATGCGTGTACATGTCTCTCTATGTGTGCGTGTGTATGCATATATGTGTGTGTATGTGTGTGTGTGTGTATGTGTGTGTATGTGTGTGTGTATGTGTGTGTATGCATCATTATGTGTGTATGTGTCTATGTGTCTATGTGAGTGTGTGTATATGCATGTGTGTATGTGTGTGTGTGTGTGTGTCTATGAGTGTGTATGTGTTTATGTGTGTGTGTATGTGTCTATGTCTGTATGTGTATGCATGTATATATGCATATGTGTGTGTATGTGTGTGTATGCATTATGTATGCATATGTGTGTGTATGCATTATGTATGTGTATGTCTGCATGTGCATTATGTATGCATTATGTATGCATATGTGTGTGTATGCATATATGTGTGTGTGCATGTATATGTGTGTGTATGCAACATTATGTGTGTATGTGTGTGTGTATGTGTGTGTGTCTATGTGTATGTGTGTGTGTCTATGTGTGTATATGTGTGTGTATGGATATGTTTGTGTGTGTAAGTGTGTGTGTGCATGCATACCTGGCTTCAATGATGATACCTTGCTCTCTCTCTCTCTCTAGTTCTCTTGCTCTCTCGCGTCCAAATCTCAGTACAAATGTGTCGGGAGAAATGGATTTTTTTTTTAACATTCCAGAGCGTCGCTTATGCGCGCTCTCGAACACAGGACGTCACTTATGAGATGTGTAAACATCGCAACCAGTTTGCCAACATTGCAAATAACATCGCTAGTTAGTGACACTATTTGCAACGCACACTTTTAGCGTCGCTTACCATCGCTTATGCGATGAAGGCTCATAAGAAAAAGCCCAAAACCAGGACATTAGCTTATGCAATGCTAGCATCGCATAAGCGATGATTCTTGTTTTTTTTCAATTCGGGGGGTCGCTACGCCCCCTATTTCTTGTAGTGAATGTATGGTTGTAGTAGACTCAGATGTTTGGTACTTTGATAGTGGGGCAACCAAACATATTACCTTGAAATGCATTTTCTTCACTTCACTTGTGCCTGTCCCTTTAAGGAATACTATCACATGCACCAACAACTCCTCTTCTCCTATTATGGGAGTTGTTAAAATCATTATGAATACTACTGATGGTAGATCTTTTACATTTTCAAATGCTTTATTTGTGCCAATGATCAAGAAAAATCTGTTGTCAGTTTCAACATTAGGTAAGATTGGCTTGGTCATGAAGTTTGTTGATGAGAGATGTACAGTTCATGATTAGTCAAATGGCACCATCATTATTGATTTTGACATTTTATGTCGTGGGTTGTATAAGCTCATAGACTATGAAAAATATGTGAATGATTCAACATGTGTAGTTCAAGATTCTCATGCTATGTTTGATGCAAAGCTTTTGCATGCACGCTTTGGTCATCTAAATTTTGCTAGTCTGGTATGCCTACAAAAAATTGAAATGGTGTCCTATGCCCAAAATTGAGGCAACTCAAAAACATGTATGTGAAGTCTATATTTTGGGCAAAATATAGTGTTCCTCGTTCCCAAAAGATGGTTTAATTTGAGCTACTAAAAAATTGTAGTGTTCATAATGATGTTTGTGGTCCTATCCAGACACCTTCTTTGGGGATATATCTTTACTTCGTGACTTTAATCAATCTTTTTTTCTAGGCATGCATGGGTATATCCATTGAAACCAAAGTCCAAAGTGTTTATGTGCTTCACATGATTTCTGGTTTTGGTTGAAAATCTGTCAGCATGTAAAATGGGCACCCTCCATTCTAATCCGAGGAGGGGGATATATGTGTTCTGGTTTTAATGCATTTCTCGCTGAAACTGGGACAAAATATCCGTGTATAGTGCCATATACACGTCAAAATAATGGAGTTGCTAAAAGAAAGAACATGTCACTCATCGAGATGGCGAGGTGTATGGTTAAGAGTCAGGCTTTACCATATAGTTTTTGGCTTGAGGCTGTTATGTGTGCAACATATGTAGTTAACAAGTGTCCCACTAAAGCATTGCAGTCTATCACTCAATATTGAAAGAACTTGGAGAAGCTTGTCGAAGGTAGAAAAGTGCGTTTCGAAGCGATGAAGTTTGGTCAAGCCAACCGGCACAAGACCAGCCCTTGAGCTTTTGGAGACTCAAATAGACCTTATAGGCATGCTATAAGTGCAAAGAAACACACTATGTACCTTGGAGCATCAAGAATGAGTCGATACAAAACAGATAGGTTCGCGGGTCGACTAGCTCAAAAAACTTACTATCTATGGAAGAGACAATGAACTTCAAATGCCCATAGCGACCAGCGTGATTACAATTAGAAAAAATCCTTTTATGGGAGTGATACACATAGGGTTGAGTGTATGGAATGCACAAAAGTATAAGGAATAAGCAAAATATGCTATAGGAATGAATGCGACATTCACCGGTGGTACCTCCTATTTTTCAGGAATACGCAGAGATTGACCCCGAGGCAGAAAAACTGAGATTTCTCCAAATCTGCTGAACCAAATGCTTTGCAAATTTACAGGCCTAAACTAGACACTAGTACCTTTCCAATGAGTCCTCTTGTACTCAATTTGGAGCTCTGAGGAGAGAGCAGCAGCCTCTGCAAGATTACTGTTGGCGAAGAAGATGATGCAGAAAATTGAAGGAGCAAGACAATGATGGTCACAAGTGTATGTATATTGCTTCCATGTATTTTACAAGTGATTTCAACTCCTTATATAGCCTCTAGGAGTGTTCCACGACTTTTACAACTTGAATTTGAATTCAAATGAAGGTGGGAATGGTTGTTGGAGGGAATCAATTCACTTCCCTACAATCTAGGAAAAGTGAAGATCTTGATTGATCTACTTTTAGGTGACTTGATTTGCTTGATTGAATGCAACTTCAACCACCAAAATTTCGTGGGATTTTGGCCCTATATTTGTACCTTTACATGTGTACAACTCAAGACTTTTACAACGGTAAATGAGCGATCAAAATATTCTCAAAAAATACAATAAATGAGCATATGAAAAAGAACTCTCCAACGGATATTCTTTCGACGCGATAGCCTTTGATGTAGATCAAATCCACCTCAAGCATAGTATAAGCTTGATGTTCCAACAGCTCCCCCTCAAGCTAAAGTATGCTTGAGTCTTCATTCTCTGATAGGTTGAATACCTGCCATAGCTTTGAATCTACAAAGCTTTATTCCATCAAGTGCCTTCGTCATCATATCTGCTACTTGCTTTTCAGTCGGAACAAAAGAAATGTCGATCTCCTTTGCCATGAGCTTCTCCCTGATGAAGTGGTAATGGACTTCTATGTGCTTGGTTCTCGCATGAAAAATAGGATTTGCCGCTAGATGCATGGAACTTACATTATCTCCAAATATGTGAGGTTTGGAACTCACAAGTCCCAAATCTGTATACAATGCTTTTAACCATATTGCCTCTTGAGTTGCTATGGTCAAGCCTCTGTACTCTGCTTCAGTTGAGGATAAAGCAACTGTTGGTTGCTTCTTGGAACTCCATGACACTAGCTTCAAACCTGCAAATGCTAAGTAACCAGATGTACTTTTTCTATCATCCTTAGCTCCTGCCCAATCTGCATCTGAGTAGATTTTGATATCCAAATCTTAAGAGTAAGGATAGAATATACCTTTGTTGATTGTACCTTTGAGATACTTCAGTACTCTCTTAGCCGCATCCATGTGTGGTCTTCTTGGTGAGTGCATGAACTGACTAAGCACTCCCACACTATATGAGATGTCTGCCCTTGTGTGAGTAGCATATATCAAGCTACCTACCAAGCTTTGATACTCTTTTATGCCATTCAATTTTCTCACCTTCATAAACACTAAGTTTATGATTCATCTCCAAAGGTGTACCTGCAGGTTTAGTGTTCTCCATTTTGAACTTGAGAAGAAGATCCTGAATGTATCTTCTTTGAGTCAAATACATTCCTTCATCTGTATATATCACCTGCATACCTAGGAAATATGTGAGCTCACCTAGGTCACTGATTTTGAACTCCTCTTGCATGTGTCTCTTGATCCTTTGAATGCCATTTAGATCATCACCTGTCACAATAATATCATCCATATATACACATAGATAGATAACCTCATTGTGATCCCTTTTGATGAATAGAGAAGGATCTGAGCTGCTAGCTTTGAACCCTTGGTCTTGAAGATATGTAACCAACCTGTAATTCCAAGCTCTTGGAGCTTGTTTCAATCCATACAATGCTTTCTTAAGTCTGCAAACATAAGATGGATGATTAGGGTTTTCAAAACCTGGTGGTTGTGACATGTATACCTCTTCACTTATCCAACCATTTAGGAATGCATTTTTCACATCAAGTTGGAGGAGTCTCCAATTCCTTGCAGCAGCTACACTTATCAATGTCCTGATTGTAGTCATCTTTGCAACTGGTGAGAATGTTTCCTCATAGTCTATACCATGAGTTTGTGAGCATCCTTTGGCAACTAATCTTGCCTTGTACCTGCAAACTGATCCATCTGAATTTCTTTTAACTTTATATACCCATCTGCAACCAATTACCTTTTGATTCGGCGACATCGGAACCAAATCCCAAGTGTCCATTTCCTTCAATGCATCTATCTCTTCGTTCATGGCCTTTTCCCAATTAGGGTTTCCCTTTGCCTCTTCATAGGTTGAGGGTTCCTCTGAAATAGAGTCTTTTGCCAAGTAGATTGAATGCTTTGTAACAAATGTGGAATCATATCCATACCTTTCTGGTTGTTTCTTCTCTCTTGCTGATCTTCTAGGTGCTTGTTTGGAGCATTCTCCAACCTCTTGCATCTTTGCTTTGCCTCTTGACTTCCATAGCTTGTAATCCCTTTCTCTTTCATCTTGGTCATCGTCTGTATCACTTCTTGGATCCTGGACCTGTGTATCATGCTTGCTTCCTAATTGATGAGAGTCAAAATCAAGATCATATGGTAGTGTTACCTTTTGTTTGTCTTCATCATACCAAGACCTGTGTTCTTCAAACACAACATCTCTACTTGTAGTGAATTGCTTGGTTGAAGGATTGAAGAATCTCTAACCCATCTGAGTTGAATCATATCCAATAAACACTGCCTTTGTTGCCCTTTCATCTAGCTTACCTCTTATTTGTGATGGTACATGAACATAAGCTAAACAACCAAAAACCTTGCAATGTCCAAGACTAGGTTTTCTTCCATGCCATGCTTCATAAGGAGTCATACCTTGAAGTGATTTGGATGGTAGTCGATTGACAAGGTACACTGCAGTTGAAATAGCTTCTGCCCATAGATAATGTGGCAACTTCTTCTCTTCAAGCATTGTTCGGGCTGATCCAACCAATGTCTTGTTTCTCCTCTCTGCAATTCCATTTTGTTGAGGAGAGTACCTAGTAGTCACTTCCCTTTTGATACCTTTGTCCTGCAAGAACTCATCAAACTCTTTGGAGAAGTATTCTCCCCCTCCATCAGATCTGAGCTTCTTTAGTGATCTACCTGTATGATTCTCCACATGTGCAAGATACTTCTTGAAGCAATTAAATACTTCATTCTTACTCTTGATAAAGTATAGAACAGTCCATCTACTAAGGTCGTCAATAAATGAGACATAATACCTTGATCCTGCCAATGAAGGTTCTTGACTTGGTCCCCATACATCTGTGTGTACTAAGTCCAATAAGTTGTTGTGGATGTAGCCTTTGTGGTTGAATGGTTGTTTTTGTGCCTTCCCAATCTGACATGCATCACACCTGTTGATCATGTGTTGCTTTGATATGTTCGGCAGTCCTAGAACACTTTGATCCCTGCATATATCCTTCAAGGTTCTTTCATTCACATGAGCAAGTCTCTTATGCCACACTTCAAGCTCACTTAGGGTTTGAGACCCAAAGTTGAATAGAGCTATGTTCCTGGTATCTCCTACTTCAAAAGTAAAGAGCCTACCATGCTTCTCACCTTAGGCTATCTTCTTGAAGCCTTGACATGGATCTTCCACAAAAGCTCCATGTTGGGTGAACCTAACTTGCAAGCCTTTTTCAACTATTTGGCCTACACTGATTAGGTTTTTAGTGATAGTGGGTACATAGAGAACCTTACTCAAAATGTTTGTCCTGCCATTGGAAGCTTTGACATTACCAATCTTCTCCACATTGTGCTTCGTGTCATCCCCTGTTTGCACTTCATGTCTATGCTTTGGACTTTCCAAGTCAGATAGAAGAGCAATATTGCCTGCAACATGATTCGAGCATCCTGAATCTATGTAGAACAAATGATCATCTTCTTTACCTTCTTTGTGGCTTAGATTCATAAGAAGTAATGAGTCTTCATGTGGTTGATCTTCTGAATAATTGTTGTAGTCCCTTCTATTATAGCTTCTATTGTTGTTGTTGAAGTTGTGTCCACCTCTGCCTCTATTGCCGCCATATCCACCTCTTCCACTTCCTTTCTGGGTCTTCCCATTGAACCAGCAATTCTGAGTGGTGTGGTTGGTCTTATCGCATATGGCACAAGGTTGAACATTCTGACCTTTGGCTTTGTCTTGCTTTAGTCCTTTCTTCTTCCCTTTCCACTTGCTCTTGCTTGCGAAGTTGGCTTGGGAAGTCTCTTCTTCGTCTTCTTCCTTCTTCTTGCCTTTCTGCTTCTTATCCTTCTTATCTGCATATAGAGCACTAGTTGAATTACCATGATAAGAGTTACCTTCCTTTATGCTATTGTTGGCTTCTTGATTGAAGAGTTGTCCAAGAAAAATGTTGAAGTCTGGAGTCTGCACATCCATGACGAGATCATAGGCCGTCGTGAAGGATTGCCATTGCTTATCACTTCGAATGTCGTTGAGAATTTGCCTCATGATGACCTCTTCTTCAATCAGCTCTCCAATGGATGCTAACTGATCCGCAACCTCTTTGACCTTGGTAACAAACTCTGTGATGGTTTGTTTAGGTGTCTTCTTCATTTGGTTGAACTCGTTCCAAAGATGATTCTTTCTTGCTTTGGTACTAGCAGAAAAGAAAGTCTCCAGGGCATCCCAAGTCTCTTGAGATGTCTTGCATCCTCTAATATGTGGTAATAGAAAGTCAGAGATAGAGTTTAGTATGTACGACCTTGCTTGAGCATCCCTTGCGCACCAAAGTGTGAGCTTATCTGTCTCCTCTTGTGTAGGTCCTCCTTTGGATCTTGGAATAGGCATAGCTTCATCACCTGCTACAATTCCATAAAGATTTCTACCTTGCAAGTAGGCCTCCATTCTGAATTGCCAAGCCGCGTAGTTGTGTCAATCAAGCTTCTCGATCATTGAGGGAATGCCGTCACCCATCTTGAACTAGCTCTGATACCACTAAAAGAACTTGGAGAAGCTTGTCGAAGGTAGAAAAGTGCGTTTCGAAGCGATGAAGTTTGGTCAAGCCAACCGGCACAAGACCAGCCCTTGAGCTTTTGGAGACTCAAATAGACCTTATAGGCATGCTATAAGTGCAAAGAAACACACTCTGTACCTTGGAGCATCAAGGAGAATGAGTCGATACAAAACAGATAGGTTCGCGGGTCGACTAGCTCAAAAAACTTACTATCTATGGAAGAGACAATGAACTTCAAATGCCCATAGCAACCAGCGTGATTACAATTAGAAAAAATCCTTTTATGGGAGTGATACACATAGGGTTGAGTGTATGGAATGCACAAAAGTATAAGGAATAAGCAAAATATGCTATAGGAATGAATGCGACATTCACCGGTGGTACCTCCTATTTTTTAGGAATACGTAGAGATTGACCCCGAGGCAGAAAAACTGCGATTTCTCCAAATCTGCTGAACCAAATGCTTTTCAAATTTACAGGCCTAAACTAGACACTAATACCTTTCCAATGAGTCCTCTTGCACTCAATTTAGAGATCTGAGGAGAGAGCAGCAGCCTCTGCAAGATTACTGTTGGCGAAGAAGATGATGCAGAAAATTGAAGGAGCAAGACAATGATGGTCACAAGTGTATGTATATTGCTTCCATGTATTTTACAAGTGATTTCAACTCCTTATATAGCCTCTAGGAGTGTTCCACGACTTTTACAACTTGAACTTGAATTCAAATGAAAGTGGGAATGGTTGTTGGAGGGAATCAATTCACTTCCCTACAATCTAGGAAAAGTGAAGATCTTGATTGATCTACTTTTAGGTGACTTGATTTGCTTGATTGAATGCAACTTCAACCACCAAAATTTCGTGGGATTTTGGCCCTATATTTGTACCTTTACATGTGTACAACTCAAGGCTTTTACAACGGTAAATGAGCGATCAAAATATTCTCAAAAAATACAATAAATGAGCATATGAAAAAGAACTCTCCAACGGATATTCTTTCGACGCGATAGCCTTTGATGTAGATCAAATCCACCTCAAGCATAGTATAAGCTTGATGTTCCAACAAATATGAGCCTTGACATGGTTGTAAGCCATCTGTTTCTCAATTGTATGTTTTTGGTTGTGTCGCATATGTATTAGTGCCCGAACAACAATGCAAGAAATTGGATGATAGAGTAGTGAAATGTATTTTTGTTAGGTAGAGTTCTGAAAGCATACCTTGTCATCCGAGTCATCATTGACATTGTTGGATCCATGCAAGGAAGGACTTCAATGATCAAAGAAAAAAAAGTACTAGTACTTCCTAGGAGGTCATCCATTTGAGTAGTGGTCCCCCCATGACCGCTTAACACTAGATTTTCCTACCCCTAAGCCCTAGTTGCTTGGTGATTGTAGGAGCAAAGATACCCAACATTAACATTATTATGGAGCCTTCAAAATGTCTTCTTAGGATCTCTACATTGATTTTTTGGGAGTTTAACGTGATACAAAATTGGGGAAAATTAGAAGCTAATTTTGTAGTTATGGGACATTTTTTAATTATAGAGGTGGAACAATTAGTCTAAAGATCAAGATTTGAGATAGAGGAATTTGCAGTTGCATCTACTTGGTAGTGTCATTCAGATTTATCACTCAGATTTCAGTTTTTGAGTCTTCTCATAGGTTTGTTGGAAGGTTTCCAGTTGTGGTGTAAGCAACCATGGTAATTTTATGCAAGTTTTTTGGTTCTAAAGAATATAGTTGATAGACACGTGTTGTTGGCTAGTGTATGGGCTACAAATCAGCCTTTCAATGCTATTTTACTAGTGTATGGGCTATAAATCAACCTTTCAATGACATTTTATTGTAGTGTGTATCTATTGGCAGATACAAACTATGTATGCTTTTATGGATACCACTTATGTACATCCATGCGGTCATTGCCATAGCAGTTACATTTTTGCATAAAGCCTTTGACCTTGATAAAGTGGGTTGTGGTGAGATTTTCTTTAGTGGGAGACCCCTAGATGTTGGGGTCTCTTTGGTGATGCAGGTGGAAGACTTACCCAACATCACCATAGGAGATGTATGCTAGTTGTTCATAGGTGCATGATAAGCCTAATTAGCTTCTTTTGGTTAATTGGTTATATGCATTAGAGTCAAAAATTCACTATGCAATTTTACATGTTACTACTCACAATTTTAAGACTTTTTGACATTGATCATATGCTCTGTTTTTTAGAGGAGACTCAGGCAAAAATTTTCCACATCTTAGATTTTCAACTTTATAGTGTTTGACTTTACTCCTTGAGAAACTTATTGGTGTGAGCACATACATTCTCACATAGTCTATTTGGTTGGTCACTATTATTCACTGATCTATTTTTCTAGAGATCTCTACCAAATTTTTCAAAATCTAGGACGATCATCTTTTTTGAGCCTTAGTGGTGTTTGGACTATTCTAAATCCATTTTCATTCTAATCAATTCTCTATCATCATAACACCATATATCTCATGCATGTTTGGTGGATCAAGGTCTAGTGCTAGTGTTCCCAAGAGGAGCTATAACTTGCAGGGCAAAGACCAGTTCAAGGTTTGAAAATTTGATGGCACAAACTTTGCTCTATGGAAGAATTAGATTAAAGATCTGTTGATCCATAGGAGACAATGGAAGGGAGTAAATGGAATCTCAAAAAAGCTTGTTGATATGGATGACGATGATTGGGATGAGTTGTATGAAATGGACAAGTCTACCATTTGATTGCACCTGGAAGATAATGTTTACCTTATAGTATTGGACTGTGAAAGTCCATATGACCTTTGGAAGAAGTTATGCAACATGTATGAAAAAGAAACAACATCAAATAAAGTGTATTTGATGAGAAAGTTATATGACCTTCGCATGAAGGACACAAATAGTATTGATGCTCATTTAAACGTTTTTGATGCTATATTATCTCACCTAAAAGTTCAAAGAATGGAGATGGATAATGAAATGAAAGCAATTTTCATGCGATGAACCTTGTCATAATCATGGGATACATTTTTAACAACTATTAGCAATAGTGCATGTGACACTAAAATGGTCTATGATGTGGAGCACTCTTGAGTGAAGAGATCTATAGAAAGCCTATGGTTAGCACTTCAAGTGGAGATGCATATAGTGTTCATGATGCTTACAAATGAGAGAATCAATAAAGTAGTAGAATTAAGAACAAGGAAAAGAATGGTCAATGAAATAAAAATAGAAATATCGAGTGCCATTATTTTCATAAGAAGGGACATATAAAGAAAGATTACTATGAGTTGAAAGAATGTTAAAGATAAATGATAACATGTTGATGGGCATGTTAAACATTTATCTACACCATCCAATTGGACTGTGAAGATAGAAGAAATTAATGCTATTTTTGATGATGCTGATCTGTTGATACTTGATAGTTTTACACCTATTGAGGCTCTCATGGCTGATTTCCCACATGTTCATTGCTAGATTCTAGTGCTTCTTTCCATGTGACACCACATAGAGAATGGTCATCTGATTATGCAAAAAAGTCTCTTGGTATTGTGAGGCTTGATGATTCTTACTAGTGTGACAATTTTGGGATTGGAGATGTGGTTTTGTAGTGCATTGATGGTTTAAAATTCACTATGCATATTGTACACCATGTACCTCAGTTGTCATGTAGTTTGATGTCATTTGATGAACTTGATAACCTTGGTTAGAAAGTGGTTTCCTATTCCAAGTCCTTTCACATATCAAAGGGAAATATAGTTCTTGCAAAGGAGGCAAAGTTGGCTAACTTTATCCTTTATTTGTATAACAGAAAGAATACTTATTAGCTATTACTCAAAAACCTGTGGATTGTATTTGGCATGCCATTTGGGCCACAAGTCTTGTAGTAGAATGGATAATCTTTCTCATTTTGGCTACTTACATGTGTTATGTTTCTCAGATTTTTCGTTTTGTGAGCACTTTAAATATGGAAAGAAAACTAGGAATATGTATAAGACACACATTGACTCTTCAATTGAACCTTTAGATCTTGTTCATACCGATGTTTGTGGTACTATGCCTATAAGTTCATTCGGTGGTTCTCTTTACTTTGTCACTTTCATAAATGATGCTACTAGAAAAGTTTGTGTATATCTCATCAAATCAAAGGACCAAGTATTCCATACTTTCAAAAATTGGCTTGCTTCAATTGAGCTAGAAAAAGGAACTAAGCTCAAGGCTTTACATTCAAGTAATGGAGATGAGTATACCTCTCATGAATTCAACCTTTTCTGTCAGCGAAGAGGAATTTAAAGAGAGTTTACGATTCCTTATACCCCAATACAAAATGGTATAATTGAGAGGATGAATAGAAATATTCAAGATAGATTCATTTCTATGTTGCATCACATAACCTTTCACAAGGCTTTTGTGTAGTAGTTCCGAATTTAGTTCATGTGATTAACCTTTTATCTAGTATTGTTAAAGTTATGAAAATGGCCCAAGGGTTATGGAAAGGGAAGCCACCATATTATGATCATCATAGGGTTTTTGATTGTGAAGAGTATGTTCATATATCCAAGAATCTTAGACCAAAGCTAGACTATAAATCAAAGAAATTGCATTTTTCCTGGATATCGTCAAGATGTTCAATTTGGATATTACTTATGAGCTCTTGAAACAAAGTCAATGAGCATAAGTAGTGATGTCATTTTGAATGCGTTTGATGCAAAAAAAAGCCATGATCATACAACATTAGTATCAAAGCAAGAACATGTTTAGATGCCCTACATATTTGTAGCTTCTTAACATCCTAATTCTATGCTCATGAATCATTTATGACCTATTCATATGCAAAACGATAGGCTAGTGGTTGGAGCACTTGAATCAATGAGCTAGACACACTACACATTAGCTTCTGCCACTTCATGAATTAGGAATAAAGTGGTTAATAAGGCATTACCTTGGTCCTCCTTGGAAACCTTGGAAACCTTGGAAACCTTGGAAACCATTGGAACATTTCTTTCCTTTACTCTAGGGATTTATTGATGCCATTGGCTACACATGAAGGGCTTCACCCAATAGACTGGCAACAAGGAGTAGAAATTTCACTAAGGGTGTGATTTGATCCAAGCACCTCGCCTAGAAATTTAAGTGTACTATCCCCTATGCTATGTGTATATGATGTTTCACTACAACCTAAAGATATTATTTACTTTTACAAAAATTAATCTCTACCTTTTTATATTCCCAAGAATTACCCTTATTGTTTTTATAAGCATATATTTCGCTTTGCATTTAATAATATTGTCTTAAAAAAGAAAAGCATGGATACACATCCTTCTATGGAGGAGTTTGAATATACACCTATACCCCATACCCATGTCATAGCTTCTGTTAGTGAAGTGTGTGCTCCAAGACATGCAACAAGAAATTAAAGGATAATATTTACATCTTCAAAAAAGTTGAGGACAAGATGAAAGACTTATTCTAGTGGTGAAGGGACTTATTGAACCTCAAAAGGATGGCATGGAATTTGAGATTACTGCTAAAAGATTTCAATTTTTCAAATTTGATGGGCTTAAGGATGATCAATTTATTCTTTCTTGGATTTTATAGTTTTTTTCTATTTGGATGAATCTTATTTAGAGCTTGAAAAGTTAAGTCTCCAACTAGATCCCCTGATTTGGTGAAGCACAAATTCAATGCAATGCTCTATGACACACCATAGATTGATCTACAACATGGTAAGCATTTCAAGAGAAGATGAAAGGACCTTTTCAATCCAATCAATTTCAGTTACATGCTAGAAGACCTTAAACCACATTTGCATGAAAGAGAGGTGATAATGATTCATATAGTATAGAATATTTTTGGTAACATCTTGTTCTTTTATGTATGCTTGAAAAGCTGTATGAAGGTACATTACGACAATATTATGAAGATGGTCTAGAGAAGGATTTCAAACAAGCTTAGTACCCTACATCCTACAAGTTTACATGACGCTTGCATGATGGGCAAGCAAAAGAGGAAGGAATTTCCACAAGAAAGCAAGAACAGGGCAAGCGATTCTCTAGAGTTGGTGCATGGTGATTTGTGTTGAAAAATGCCTACAAAAGCTTTGGGTGGATCTTCCTACTTCATGTTACTTTTCGATGACTATAGCAAGAAGATGTGGGTATACTTTCTTCATGATAAGGCTCAATATTTTGGTAAGTTTAAAGAATGGCTTTAGCTTGTTGAAACTGAAATAGGGAAGAAGATGAAGAAATTCAAGACAAACGGTGATGAAGCAAAGGAATCCAGCATCAACTCATAGTGGCACATAGCCCTCAACAGAACGGTGTTGGAGAATGCCAAAATCGAAACATCATGGAGATGACAAGGTGCATGTTGAAGGGAAAGGTTTTGCGCAACCAATTTTGGGGAGAGGCTAACAACACTATTGTCTACATTTTTAAGCGAAGCTACACCAATGCACTTGATGAAGAGACTCCACAAGATGCCTACAATGGTAAAAAGCCTTCTATTTCCCATTTCAAAGGATTGGGAAGTGAATGTTATGTACATGTTCTAGATAGGGAGAGAAACAACCTTCAACCAAAAAGCATCAAATGTATCTTCGTAGGGTATAGTGAAGATAAGAAGGCTTATAAGCTTTATGACCTTGAGGCTAAGAAGATCATGGCGAGTCCCAATGTGGTGTTTAAGGAGCAATAGCTAGATGCACTGGAGGAGGAAAAGAGAGCTTCCACTTTATCATCAGACAAAGGGGCAATCTACTATGTATGTGGCCCAAGAGCTATCCCTTCTACACAAGAGAAGGAAGCATCATCTTCAAATGATGAGTTTGAAAGTCACCAACCTGTCATCACCAAAATGGAAAAGCCATTGCCATGTTGGGTGAGGCAGCTCTATGATTTTGCAAATCCCATCCCACACTCACTAGAAAAAGTTGTAGATGGACCAAGGAGATCACAAAGAATAGAGGAAGAAAGATGGGCAAGTGCCTACATTGTAAACAAAACTTGGATGGCTGATATCATTCAAGAACAAGCAAAGGAACCAAGCAATGTGGAAGAGGCACTCCACGATCGGAATTGGAGGGTTTCCATGCAAACAAAATACAACAATATCATGAAGAGTGGAACTTGGGAGCTAATGTATGGACCCCTAAGCGTAAATTTATTGGCGTAAATTTATTGGCACCAAGTCGGTCTCGAAGCTAAAGTACAAGGTTGATGGTACTCTAGAAAAGTACAAAGGAAGAATTGTTGCACAGGGCTACTCACAAGTTGAAGGTATTGCCTTTTTTGAATCATTTGCCCTGACTACAAGGATGACTATTATCCGAGTAGTACTAGGTGTGGCTACATAACATTGGCCTGTCTATAACATGGATGTCAAATCAGCATTCCTAAATGGAGACCTCAAGGAGGAGATATATGTGTCTCAGCCACCAGGGCTTGAGGCTCCCCATTCAAAGAACAAGGTATGTAAGTTGAAGATGGCATTATATGGGTTTAAACAGGCACCTAGAGCATGGTACCATTGGATAGATAAGTATCTCTTGGATCTAGGTTTCAAAAGATGTGCTTCTAGTGCTAACTTGTATGTTCTAAAGAGAGGGGGAAGGCAATTGTGCTTGTACTCTATGTAGATGACCTTGTAATTATAGGAAATGATGATGTTGTTCTTCAACAAACGAAAGATGCCATGAGTTCATAATTTGAAATGATAGACTTGGACTTAATGCGTTATTGCTAAGGCCTCGAGGTTTGGCAAGAACTAGGGAAGATTTTCATCTCTCAACAAAAGTATGCAAGATAAATATTGAAGGCATTCAACATGGAGGATTCCAAGGAAATTTCTACACCTATGGATGTCAACACAAAATTATCTATTGAAGATCTTCACCTCTAGTGGATATTGGATGATACATGAAGTTAGTTGGAAGTCTCATCTATTTGTGCACTATTAGACTAGATATCTCTTATGTTGTTGGAGTGGTAAGTAGATTCTCTAATCAGCCTTGCCAAACTTATTGGAAGGCAAGCATGTAGATACTCACATATGTGAAAGGAACCACTGATTATGGTATCCTTTATGAAGAAGCATCATCTCTAGTTGGATACTATGACTCAGATTAGGCAAGACATATTGATACCAGAAAATCATATTTCTTTTCTTTAGGATCAAGGATTTTCTCTTAGATCAATAAGAAGCAACCAATTGTAGCATTATCTTCTACTGAAGCTAAGTACAAAGCTACATGTGTTGCAGCATGTGAAGTAGTATGGTTGGGGAGGATCTTATGGCATATAGGAATACAAGGACATGAGGCAATAGAGTTGAAGTGCGACAACCAAAGTTTCATGGCCATTGCCAAGAATCTTCTTGTTTTCCATGCATGTACCAAGCACATAAAAATTCAATATCACTATGTGTGTGAGTTGATTGAGGACGGGGTCGTGGATATAAGCTATTGTCTAATTGAAGAAAATGGAGCAAACATTTTCACCAAGGCTCTTGGGAGAGAGCAACTTCTTTGACACTTTCCAAAGCTTGGGATTGGACCAAGGAGTTAGTTCACCCCAGGGTGGACATTAGAGGAGGGGTGGACATTGTACAATACTCAACCCTCAGGTGACCACAAATGATCCATGGTGCTCTAAGTTGTAAGGGCCCCATTATGAGGAGAAGCCATTGTGAGAGCCCAAACATTCATGGAACCCTAAGTTCTAAGTTAGACGAGGTCTATGTGTGACCATTGATGGTTATAGATGATCTTTGTGAGCCTAGCGATCAAGTTAGGTAGGGCATAAACGTTTGAGCTAGGGTTGCCATTCAAGGTGAAAATAAAGGCCCTATGGCATCACACGGTTTCCCCATAGAACCTTAATGGGGGGAGTGCAGAGGGGGGCTTGCCCCCTTCTCCGAGGTCTAGGGGCCTATTCCCATGGCGTGTAGGGTTGAGATGGTAGGACTTCTGGTCATGGAGATATTGCCATATTGTATATTTTATCGAATATTTTCTATCTCCCAACTACGTTTATCTATACCGACTCTGCTTGTAAAAGCTATATAAGCATGGCCCAGGTTGAGCTTTACATAGCATTGCACTAGAGTCTGTCTAGATTACCATTTTAGCTCCACATTGGGCATGCACGAGTGGACAACACAATCGTTGTAGCTGCATTACTCTTGACAATCTGAGAATCTGAGTTCTCTATTTGTTAGTATACATCTATCTTTGTCTACAATGTTTTCTAAACTTTGCCTATTGGTCTATTTTGTTGTGCTATTATTTTCTTATAGTTAAACACTTCCTAGTGGAAAATCTTCCATCTGCTTTGCATCCCAATTGGATTTGGAATTTCCATGGGTCGGCAATGGTATTAGGTTTTGGCTGAGCTTGACATCAAGCTCGAATATTGGAAGGGCATGTAGCTTAATGTGGTGGGGTGCATGAGGGTGATCAACACATTCTTTATCTCCTCTATTATCTACTTGTTGGCATGTTGGAGATCATGCAACAAGGGGATGTCAAATTTGGAAAGGATTTTCATAAACTTCCTTTTTTGGGGAGGAGGGGTGCCAAAAGAGGAGAAGTTCCAAAGATCAAACAAGAAATATGCTCTAGCAAGAAGTAGGTGAGTGGTCTAGGCATTCTAGATGAGGAAGACATTGCCAACAAGATGGTGTCGAAATGGATGATTAAAGCTAGGAATAATGAGGATACTTCTTGGGTAAATATGATTTTCAAAAATAGTACGATACTTTCTCTTGATGCAATTCTTGAATGGAAAGCAATCAATTTAATTACTCCCTTGTTTTTGGTTGTACCCAAGGACTCTAAGCTTGTGTGCTTGCTATGGAAAGGGAAGAACTAGATGAAACCTTTTTTCACCATCAATAATGATTGGAAGTAAGTTGATGGGATTATAATGGATCTATTTGGTTTCCCATCATGGGTATCTCAAGTCTAGATTTGAGAACCTCCAAAGAGCTAAGAGACTCTAGAATAAATATTTTCATATGTGGAAGCACATCAAGCACCTAGATAAAAGGATTTGGAACTGGTTTGAGGACACTAATTTGATTCATAGAGTTCAGTTTGAAGACTAGTGTCCTTAGATTGGTAGCTTTGAGGTAGCTATGTGCCAAGAAGATGGAAGCTATCTCAAGAATCAAAAGAAATCTAGGCTTCTATCACTCTCTTTTGAAGAATCTATGTGTGAACTAGATGTGGACCAAATATGAATTCAAATTCAAGTACTTGTGACACCCGCTTATCAAATATAAATGACCACTCTTAATGTGGTAGATTATGTGTAGGGGAATATGGGCCAATGTAAAAGCCAATAAAACATTTGGTGTTTTTGCTTGGTAGAAGGGATGTACAAGCAGTAGGGATGACTTGGGACAATTTTTCTTCTCTTCTCCTAGAAGTGTTGTTGGAATGATTTCCACATTCAAATTAACATTCAGAAAAATAAAAACATTTTGTTTTCAGAATGGTTAACTTTAATCTCTCTCAAACCTTTTTGATAAATTTCTTTGATTTGGCTAATCTCTATTTAGTACCTCGAGCCAACAAAAAATTATGAAGATTTTGAGTGATTAGGGATCTCATCATATGAATTCCTTATGTTTCTGAAGCCTTGTGTAGTTGAATACAAACAAGCCTGATTAATAAATATATTTTAACCATGCTCATGTGGGTGTGTGCATGGGTATGTTCCATATGTATGCATGTGCATTGATGTTGGATGCATGGGTAAGAATGTATTGTGATGTTTATGTGGCTTTATGCTTGTGTTTATGCATGTGTGATTACATGTGGATGTGAAAATATGTATATATCTATGTGTGTCTAAATAAGCTCCTACTCTTGTATGCCTATGCTTGTCTACTCAAATGTATTCATGCACATTTGTCTTTATGTATGTGTCTATGATTATGGTTAAGTGTGTGTGGTTACGTGTTATGAGGTTCAATCCTTTGTGTTTTCCTACTTGTGAGTACAAGAAACCCTAGAGTATGTGTGGGTTTAACCCTTTGTGTGTGACAACTATTATGAGTATACCTATTTATATTACACCAAAAACATCCTACCCCATTATAAACTTATGTGATTACTCACCTTAGAATACAATCCTAAAAGGATACTTTATCCTAAGTACTTGTATATATCTATGTGCATATGTGTGTTAGTCAATAAATTAAAAGATATTTAACCTACATTAAAAAAATACCTAATGAATAATTTATACTATGTATTAAATAAAAAAATATATAATTAATTAACATTTAAAGTATAAACAAAAATGCATTATACGTACATATCTGAGTGCGTGAGTTAAAGTGAAAGTTATAGTAAGTGTAATTCTATGTGTGCATGAAATAGTCTGTGTGAATTTTAGTATGCATGTGCATGTATTGTTGTGTGTGTGTGTGTTAACTAATTGAAAGCATGCATGCAAGTAGTTGTATATATATGTAGTGTTCGTATTATTTTTTCCTAATGTCTTTTCCTTGGTAGGTATGTCTGAGAGAGAGAGAGTAGAGAGAGAGGGGGGGAGAGAGAGAGAGAGGTGTCTGTAGAGCTCATGCATGCACACAAAGGTGGAGAAGTTTCCACAGGAAATCGGAGAAAGGGAGTCTCGAACCTGCTGAAGCTTGTCTCTATGGAAATCGGTCAGAAACCAACCTTTGGCCTTGTAGAGTGTCAAATATTTATGTGCAAAAATCCTCTATCTGAATGATTCAATGTGCAACACTTTCACCATATTGAGTTCTAGTGTGGAGATTCTAGGAAAACATGGTACTACTTCTCATGGGGCCTAGGTATATACTTTGTTGCAAAATCCAACCAGACCACAAGGAATCAGATATATTGCAGCTAGGTTTTGCAGAACAAGGATCTCATCTTTGCTTTCTATGTTCATAGTCACAGCCAGGTATTATTTACGTCTCCCTAGAGGCTGTCGTCGTAGGTGCAAGCAGAACCCCTTACACATGATCGGACAATGACAAAGTCCAAAATGTCTTCAAGGCTCACAAATTCGGTGTCCATGCGATCGAGGTTTTGGTCCAAGATGCAGCAGAAGTGTTCAAATTTAGTGCTACGAATGGATCGATCCCTATTTACAGTCCTATGAGGTGGTTTGATGTAGCTTCATCCATTGATGATTCTGCCGACTATCGACACACAACACGTGGGGAGAGAAAGAGTGTGTTTGTTGTTACCCTTTGGAGTTGTCCTCTCCAATTATTTTAGCATAAATAATCAACAATACATCTTATATTTGTCAATCCTGGGAGTATACAAGAGACCAGAGCCCCTTCTAGATGATAGAATCCAAAAAATAAGAGAGAACTAGCTGGATTTATGAGAAATAATGAAGATGAAGAGGAATTTCTAGGGTTTTGATTATCTTGAGTAATACTACATCATCTCCAATGATCTTGGTGTCTAAAGTGTGTTAGTTTCTCAGCAGAACACAATCATGAAGTCAAATCTCAAAAATGATACCTGTAACCTTCAGACAAGACAATCGCGATTATGTGAAAATTGACGATTTTCATCTCCAGCACTATTCTTCAGCAGTTTCTCACTCAACACATCATGAATCAACTCGCTTCATACACATTCTTAAAAAATACACAATAGAAGCTTGCAAATTCCATGGATTCACATAGAATAGACTCACAAATCAAAGAAAGTACTTGAAAGGAAGAAATACGATTTTTTGCAAGAAACTCTTCTCATTACTTGGATAGCATCAAATACAACTAAGCAACCCTCTCAAAATAGAGGAAATTGTCTTTTATACATTTTCAGGTGTCCCTTTTCACACTTGAATTTTGGTACTTTTCCCTTCTAATCTAAAAATATGCTATCTAGGAGTTTCCAAAAATTCTAGAAAAATTACATATGATTCTAATTTACATGAGGAAGGCTCTTCCTCATTTTTACATAAGTTGCATAAATATTTCTATAATTTTTTATCATTTTACAAATATTCCTCTTCAAAAAAAATGCTTCTTCTAACATTTGTCCGCTCCTAGACCTTTTGGCTCCTAACAAAAGGCATTCTTGTTGATATACCATGAATGCTTCCTTCACTTCTTTTTTCTTTGATATACCTGTGACAGTAGGTCATGGCTTTTTCTTTCTGTAATGTTTAAGTTGTTCACCATCTCAAATAATGCTTTTCTCCATTGCACAACAGCCTCTGGTTTATCTATTACATCTTTCTTTAGGTATTCTGTGTATGCAGCTTCATAAGCAGTGAGTCGAGATTTTGTTACTACTGACAAATTTCCAAATATTTCTTATTCTCTTTCTTCTCATATCCTGATGTATCTTTAATTGTCTCCATTTCTTCTGCCTTCTTTTTCTCCATTCCTCATTGTTCTTCTTCAAGGAGATGTCCTTCCTTTTCCTGTACTTCCTTTTCCTGATTTAGAGTTGAATCAATCTTCACAGAGAGTTTTATTTGATCATTAATTATTTTCTCCTTTTGTCCTTCCTCTTGCTCATCTATATCCATGAGATCCAGATCTTCCTCTTGTCCCTGATCTTCTGTAGTTGTAAATTCTTCTTTATGATTCAAGTCATATAGTATGTCTTCTATGCTTTGGTTTATCTCTTTTTCTGTATCCCCTTCTTCTACTTCTTGAGCATTCCTCTTTTCCACTACTTCCTCTATTTCCTTGATTTGATTTGTATCTTTTTGTTTGTGTACTAAACTACATAACTGAACTTATTTTTCTGCTTCTAAGTTCCCTTCATCCAATTTGAAATAGGTTTGATGTAAAGGTTTTGTCCATATTGTCTTCAATCCTGAACCCACTAATCCAAAGCTGAATTCCTTCCTTACTTCAATCTCTTCTTCCATCATTACTGCTTTGCCTTTCAGTAACCTTCTCTCTTCTCCAGGACTGACCTGCTTTGCTGCTTCTTCTTGGATTTTTCTTTCCTTGTGACTTCGCACTCAAGTCTTTTGGTGTTTAAATTTTTTCAGATGCTTGTACTATCACAATTGGTGTACTAGGTACTGATAAGTTCAAACTTTTCAACAAGAAGTTTTCAATGTCACTCTCAAAATCTCAAGAAAATTGTGAAGAGCCTACTATTCCTGATTTGTCCATTCTTGGTTCTTTCACAGCAATGGATTCCTCTTGCTTTTTTTCTTGTACTGTCACTTCTTCTGTCTCCATCCATGGTACAGGTTCTGCTATTGATTTTCCTTTACTTTTCTTGGTTAACTTCCTCTTCTGTATAGGTTTCTTTTGAACCTTCTTCTTTACTACAACTGTAGTTCTAGTTTCAGGAGGTCCTTGTAGCTCTTTGAAATATGCTAACAGTTCCACTTCTTTTTTGACAAAAACTTCCTCTGTCTCTGCTGCCATCATCTGATCATGCATCTCTTCATAGTGTTCTACTTCTTCTTGGATCCAATCAGATGCTTTACAAGAGTAGTCCTCGAACGTCTTTTGATATTGAGCTTCATATACTGCCCTTTTATTATTTCCCTAAGTCAAATAGGTATACAACTGCTCTTTGCTTATCTGAGGTGGGTGAGGATCATTTGAAGACTGTACTTGCTTCTGAGAAGCTTCATGCTCTTCCTTAATTGCTTCCACCTGTTCCAATTCCACTTTTCTTGGATCCAATCTTCTTTTCTTTACTAGAATGACTTCTTCTAAAACTCCTTTTCTTTTCCTTTCTGCTCCCCTCATGTTTGGTTGGGCTTCTGCTTCTCTTACAGACATATTCCTAGAAGGACTTTTGATTCTTGTCATCAGACTTCTGAAGTATTGAGCTTCTAGAGCCAATTGTAATTGATCCTCCATCCCTAGAACATGATATATAATTCTGGTTAAAAATTGGGCTCCATTCATGTACTTCTTTTGCTCCCAATGTTTGGCTGCTTCCTTTAATTGCTCATGTATGTATGGAGTTACATCCATCACTCCAAAAGGCTTAGTTCTGTCCTTATTATTGAACATAATCAATGTTATTGGTTTGTGTGGCATGGTGTATCTAGGTAGTTTTGGAAAACATAAATATCGCAAAAACATTCTGATAGCATACTTTTCATTCTCTTTTCCTTTAAAATGAAGGAATTTGGAATATCCTGCATATGTAGCTTTATTTTGCTTGACAAAACTGTTGTCTAACTTGCTTCCCATGGTATAAAATTGAAGAGCTGCCCTAATATGTTCTGCTTTTATAGTAATGTTTACTTCTTGATTTTCTTTGTTCTTGACAGCACACCTAAAATATGCCTCATTGCCCTTTCCAACTTCCAAAAAATTGTTCATCACCTGTGCCACTCTTTAAAAGTCTATAAAGAATATGGGTTCATCCAACAACTTGTGTATTCCTATTGCTTTCCATCTTTTGTAATTGATTACAATTCTTTGGAATTTGTAAAACTCTTGACACAGCATAGTGTACTTGTAACCTCCAACTCCCACTGTAAATATGTGCTGGCCAATAATACCTAGAGTTTCCTTGAGCTCCTTAACTACCTTCTCTGCTTCTGGGATTTCCTGCTCTTCATCAGACTCCAGATCCACCTCCTCTACTGCAGCTTCAGTGTCCAAGAACCAATGTCCTCTATAGAGTGACTGAGTCTGCTTTGAAATCATGGATTGGTAGTTTCTTTGGATTCACCATTTTGAAGAAAATATCACCTCACACAAAAGAAAAACTCCACCCACATGAGTCACAAGAAATAAAAAATGACATTTGTTTTGAGATGAAATGAAAGAAGAATGAAAATAAAATCTCAATTAAATCCTGACTTCCTCATTTATGTCATAGGTAAAAACTCAATTAAAGTGATCATTACATGTGTAGCAAGATGTCTAGTGCTCTCTTTTCTTCTGACAGCTCTTATAAAGAAAGGAAAGATTTGAAAACTATAAATAGTTGAAGAAAATTGAATAAAATTAAAAAATAAAAAAATAAAAAATAGAAACCTGCTACACTTCTATCTATATCTTGCTTTGTGCTGTATAACTTATATGAAAAATGGATAATTTTTTCTCTCTTTTCCCTTTTTTAAATAATAATATTCTTTTTCTTATTTTTTTTTCTTTTTTTTTTCAATAATTACCTTCACTTCCTTTCTTCCCCTCCTATTTCTTTTCTAAGAAAGGATAAGGTAGAACAAATTTCCATTATTTTCAAAATGTCATAATTTCTTCTCTGTAACACTCTGATTTTCTTATCAAAGATCCTAACTGCATATTAGATACTCATGTTATTTTTCCATTGAATCAAATCTGATTTTTTACCCAATAATATTTAACCCTTGCTGACCCTGTTCTAGGAAGAAACCCTTCTCCTTTTGATAGGCTATTCTTGGAATTTTTTGGCTTCCATATCCATTTTGTTCTGGAATTTTGTTTTGATAAGCAGTGTTTGTGTGTACTCTATTTCCACAATCTTCCTGTTCTGATGCCTTGATGCTTCTAACTACTCCATAGCTACCCCCTTTCTTCTGTCTTTTCACCATCTTGTGTTCTTTCAAATTTATCCTGTTTTTTATTGAATGAAGCTTGATCATAAAATGGTTGTATTGGTAATGCCTTTGTAACTTCTAATGAAAAAGTAAATCCTTCCAGATCTGAGTCATGAATCTCCTGTTGATCTTCCTATTCTCCAGTACTCCACAAAAAACATTAAAAACCTTTTGTCATTTACTGTTAACTTAAGTTTCATTTTTTCAAAATCCAATATTACTTTACCTTGCCTTAGCCATGGTTGTCCCAAATTCAATTTCTCAGTCATCATGTGGTCTGGCCATTCTTCACAATCTATTCTCATATATTCTTCATTGAACTTAACTTTAATAGATGGTGAAGACGAGCTTTGTATTATCTGCCCTTCTAAGGTTTTGATAAATGTCTTGCTTTCAGTCCTTTTACACTTAAACTTATTCAACAAAGCTGAACTGATCAAATTTACCTGTGCTCCTGAATCTATCAAGACTTTGATTTTTTCATCCTGAAAATTCATTGTGATAACAGGCAAATGTTCTCTTTCTTTTAGAGGTGTTTCACACAAAAGGACTTCTCTAAGATCTTTGGTTATTCTTATCCTTTCCTTTGCCTCCTGTTGAGCTTCCTTTCTTATATTTTCCTCTTCTTTTTTCCTATTTTGAGCTTGATGTATTCTTCTCCATTCAGAGACTATTAATGGAAAAACATACCTTTTAACTCTACATCCACTTATGAAGTTTGACATGATTTCTCCATCTATGTTAGCTAGTTGGATAGCTCGAGTGTTACTTATTTGATGTATAATATAAGGTCCATGTCCTTTTTTCTGAAATTTCTTCTCATGTTCCTTTACTGTGTATGCCAGAACTAGATCTCCTTCTTGTAGATCTTTCTCTTTAATATGACCATCATGATAAGCTTTTTGTCTTTTCTTGTCTGCATATATGCTCATAATTGCTTGGAGTCTAGAAGCTCCCAGTTTTTCCAATTCCATCACTCTCTTAGATAATTCATGTCGAGTCCATTTGTATTGACTTACCACCTTTAGTGTTGGAATAAGGAATTCTATGGGTAGAACTGCATTTTGTCCATATACCAGATTGAATGGTGTGGTTCCTAATGCAGTTTTGTATGCCACTCTATAGGCCCATAGGACATGATTAAGTTGTAAATCCCAATCATTCCTGTTTGTGTTTACCAATTTTGACAATACAGTGCAAAGTAATTTATTAGTACTTTCTGCTAACCCATTGGCTTGTGGGTGATATGGGGCTGACTTTCTATGACTAATCATGAAATATTCAGTTATGTTTTCTATGATTTGGTTCAAAAAATGAGTCCCCCTATCACTTACCAATTCAATTGGTAGTCCAAATCTGGTAATGATATTTTCATAGAGAAACCTTGCAGTAGTCTGAGCATCATTTCTTTTTGTAGCCTTGGCCTCTACCCATTTGGTTAGGTAATCTGTGGCTACTTGTATATATTCAGCATGGGATTGTTTTGCTGGAGGATGTATGGGTCCAATGAAATCCAAATCCCATTTACTAAATGCTCTTGTTGAAATCAATGGAGCTAATGGCATATTGTCTCTTTTATTTGGTTGACTCACCCTTTGACAAATGTCACATCTTTTTACAAATGTTCTTGCATCAGGAAATAGGGTTGGCCACCAGAAACCAGAATATAATATGAGTTTAGCAGTCCTTTCACTTGAGAAATGTCCTCCTGCCACTCCAGAATGTGCCATTGCTAACATTTCCACATATTTATCTTCAGGAACACAAACTCTTAAATATCCATCCATCCCTCTCTTATACAATTGTTCTCCTATTAGTTGATACTCTTCAGAAATCATTTGTAGATTCTTTGAGTCTGCACTAACTCTTACTTGTTTTCCTTTCTTGTTTCTTTTCAATTCCTCAATTATTTTCACACTCCATTCTGGGTTTTTCTGAAACCAATATAGAGTTACAAGTTTTGAATTTTGCAAGGATTGGCATTCCCAACAGTTAGCAATATATTTTGTTACATCTTGAATCTTATTAGGCCAATGTACTCCCATCCTATTGAGATTACTTAGGGTGAGTATTATGGAAGCATGAGTACAAGGGTTCCAACAATGAGCTCTTTTCAACACAGGTTTTAGGATCAATACCTTTCAAATCCTTGTAGTTATAAGCAAACACATCCCTATAGTTTCTGGCCAAATTTCTTAATGCTTCCTCCTCTTGATTTGTCATGTCATCAGCTATTACAATATGTCTTTCTTCCCCCTCTTCCTAGGTGATCATTACCTTCTTAGTTTGTTCTTCATTGTCATATGCCTCCCCTTTTTTCTTGTCTCTCTTTGGTTTCATTTTTAGAAGTAATCTTTACTTCATAAGTCTTGAAATTTGTAGGTACATCAAAGTGTTGATCCTTGTTTGTCATTTTCTCATTTTTTTCATCCTCTTGATCTTTTTCTATTTCCTTATGTTTGTTTTTTTTATATTTGCGTGAGATTTTATCTTTTATTGCATCTGCAGCTTTTACCTCTTCCAAGTATTGTGTTTTTCCATTTTTCAATATCATTTCTTTTTCCTAGTCCTCTTCTGTTTTTTATACCTTTATCATTTGTATTCTTATGTGAAAAACATCATATCCTTCTTCATTTTGGCAATTCACTCCCACATACTCATCATTGGCTAGATCCATGGTAGCCAAAATCTGGTTCCAACCATAAGGCTCAAATTCTTCATCTTTCAATTTTTTTGGTACATAGCTCTCATCTTGTAATTTTCTCCCTTCTACACAATCTTCTTTTCTTAATCTTCTTTTTCTATTTGTAAGATTTCTTAACACATTGCACTTCCATATTGATGATTCTGTTTCATTCTGATCTTCCAACCGTGATTCTTCACTTAATTCCTGATTTTGATGTATTTTGAACCATTCCTGAGGGGACATGTCACAATAATGAACATTTCTTAGATTCACTCTGGTTATCCTTCCTTTGCTCTGAAGATATAGCCAATCATTACCCCAATCTTGCACAATTTGCATTTGTCTCATAAATGGTCTTCCTAGGATGATTTCATATGAAGTGGATTGTGGAAATTCAACTATGGCAAAAGTATGCTCTATTTCTATTCCACATATATCTACAATCCCCTTTTCCCATATTCCTAGGGGTTTTTCTATGTGTCCATCTGCAAGTTGCAATCTCATTTTAGTGGGTATTAATTCATTTTTTCCCCATCTTTCCTAAGTTTGTTTAGTCATGATAGCCACACCTGATCCACTAGTCAATATAACTTGGGCATGATTTGTACCAAATTGTATTCTCAGAGTTGAGTTACCTTCTTCTCCTTCACAATATCCTCCTATTTTATCAATAGGAATGTACAAAAACTCTTCCAATTCTTGTGGTTGTGGATCAAAATTCTCTGGTATTGCTTCCCATTTTACCATTTTGTATTGTAAGTGAGGATTCTATTTTACCAATTCCTCCATTGTGGTGTGGTATAAGATTGTACATTTTTTGTCTATATTTACCTGGAATGTTATTTGTGAGTTATCTTCTTGATCAATAATTTCCCTTGTTCTTGTTACCTTTGTTTCTCCAGCTGTTGTTTGAGAATTATATAGTTCCCCCAGTTTAAGTTGTGCTTCTTGTATGATTTGTTTGCATTTTTGCATTCTTTCATGCTCTATATCCGGTATAGGATAAGCCATTACATGGTCTGTGGGATTTGGTCCCTCTTGAATTCTTCCCTTGTATGCTTTTATCATAGTTTCCAAACTTTGTGAATTTCTTATCTCTTGCTGGGTTTGTGTCTTTTGGGGTGGGCTATGTTTTGGCAGTTCCATATTTTCTTCTTCTTGACTTTTACCCATCCTCATTTTTCTCTCCCATCTCCCTTTTTGTCTGTTTTTCTTCTCCTTTGGAGATAAATTCTTCTTTTGTTCCTTGGTTGTATCCTGTTGTTTGGCTTGTGCCCTTGTTATAGCATTTACATTTACTTGTTCAGGGTCACTCAATTCTTCTTGCTCCATGATGTTGATTGCTTGTAATGGTATGTTATTAGAAGTATTTTGTTGTTTTTGAGGATTTCTTGGACAATCCTTTATTAAATGTTCCATGCCACAATCCTTGCAATAGGCTCCTTCTACTCTTAGTGTGGGAGGTTGTGGAGAGTCTCTAATGAAATGTTCCCCTCCACATCTATAACAAGTTATTTTTTGACTCCCTTTGAACTGAGGTCTCTGATTAGACATGTAATTATTGGTTATGTACATGAATGTAGCTGTATCCATTTCAATTCTCCCATTTCCCAAATCTAGGGCTTGCAGTTCTGGTTCTCTCAGCTCATATCCTTCCCACTCTTCCTGATATCCTTCATTCCAATGATAATCTTCTTTGTATGGTGATCTTATTCTTGAGTTTCCCTCTTCTATTTGTGTGTATTTGACTGGTACCACATTTGTTGGTAATGGAGGTTGTTGCCCAAGTACCGGTCTTGGTTGCTCAATAAATCCAGATTCTCTTTGGTTTGCATATTCTCTCTCCTTAATGGGTTGTTTATTGTAAAAGCATTCTTCTCTGGTATGATTTGTCCATTTTCTTTCTAGTGTACAATATTTGAGTGTTTTCCTATCTTGCAAATGTTCTGGTTTTTGATATGGACATTGTTGTACCAAATGATTCTCTCCACAATTATATCATTTTTTTATTTTTGTTATCTTGGTGTTTATCAAATTTGTTTTGGTGCTAACTTCTAGGGCTTTAGCAATGGCTTGTGCCAATTCTTCTGCTGGTGGGATTTTGTCTTCATTTGTTCTAGGTTGATCAAATGCTAACAGGTCTTGTCCTCTATTATCCTCCAAATCTATTGCCTCTTTCACACATGCTCCTAGATCAGGGAACCTCCTATAATACACTAGGGTTCTTAATTGGGCACTTCTCAATCCTTCTATGAATAGGGATACTTGTCTTGCCATGGAAGGTACTTCTTCTCTGGGACATCTGTCAATATATTGGTTAAATCTGCTAGCTGCCTCCCTAACATTTTCATCTTTTTGTTGTTTAAAGCTATGTATCAAGGTATTTGTACTATGTTTTATTCCAGTTTTTGAGAATTCTTCGATGAAAGCTTCTAGGAAAGATTCAATATCTAGATACATTTCCTTTCTCAAGGGGATGAACCAAGATAATGCAGGTCCAGTTAAGGTTAGACCAAATGCTTCAAATTGGACTTTGTAATCCTCAACTTCTTCTGCTCTAATTCATTGTCTAAATTCTGCAGCATGAGCATGAGGATCAGAATATCCTTCATATTGATTCTTCATGCATTTGGCCACTTGATAGGGCCTAAGCATTCTTCCCTGATGTTGCCACTGATGTCTTCTTCTCAATGAAAAATCATTAAGTCCTTCTGCTTCTCTCTCAAAAGGGTTTGGAGAAATATGTAGTCTCCTACCTTGTTGTTGTTTAGTATTATTGTGAGTTTCATGTTGTCTTGGCAAGTCTGGTTGCCCTAGGTTTTGTTCCCAAGGTCTGTTGTCTGCATATTGCCCTAGGTCATTAGAATTTTCTGGGTCTTGTGAAAAGATGTATACACATCCTTGTCTATCCTCATATCTACCATCCTTCAACTGTGCTACTGGTGTTATATTCAAGGGAGCTTCTAAGTTTCTCAATCTAATGAGAAACTTATGCATCCCATCCTGATATACATAGGTTCCAAACCTATTTGTGTACATGTATTTGAGAATGTTTCTATAATCACCAATTTTCGAGGATTCATTGGTTTCATTTAAATTCTCCATATTAATTTCTTGGCCAAATTCTTTTTCATGTAATTCTCCTATCACTAGCTCTACCTCCTTCCTTCCTAACTCTTGCTTGGAATGTGTGTTCAATTTATTACCAGATCTAAGAATCATTCAAATAATTCACGATTCTGTGGTGGGAATCGTGTTTTTCACGATTCTGTGTTTGAGAATCGTGTTTTTCACAATTCTGAGGAGGGAATCACGTTTTTTCACGATTCTGTGGTGGGAATCGTGTTTTTCACGATTCTGTGGTGGGAATCGTGTTTTTCACGATTCTGTGTTTGAGAATCGTGTTTCTTCACGATTTTGTGGTGAGAATCATGTTTTTCACGATTCTGTGGTGGGAATCATGTTTTTCATGATTTTGTGTTTGAGAATCGTGTTTTTCACGATTCTGTGTTGAGAATCGTGTTTTTCACGATTTTGTGGAGGGAATCGTGTTTTTTCATGATTCTGTGGTGGAAATCGTGTTTTTTCACGATTCTGTGGTGGGAATCATGTTTTTCACGATTCTGTGTTTGAGAATCGTGTTTTTCACAATTCTGAGGAGGGAGTCATGTTTTTTGACGATTCTGTGGTGAGAATCGTGTTTTTTACGATTCTGTGGTGGGAATCGTGTTTTTCATGATTCTGTGGTGGGAATCGTGTAATTCATGATTCTGAGTTGAGAATCGTGTTTTTCACGATTCTGTGGTGGGAATCGTTTTTTTCACGATTCTGTTCCCAGACGATCGTGATTGCTCACAATCGTTAGAAACACGATTTTCTTATGAAAATCGTGCTCTGGGAATCACGATTTTTGTGTTTTGTTTTAGAGAATCGCAATTTTGTATTTGATTATAGAATCGCGATTCTGTGCATATTTTTTTGAAATTTTTTAGGTTCTTATTTTTTAAGTTTTTATTTCTTCAATAGAATCGCTTTATTAAACTTTTAACATGCAAAAAAGAGTTTAACAAAATTATTATTTTTTCACTGAGAACTCAAAAATCTAAACATCGTGATTCTGTGTTTTTGGCCATTTTGTGTGGTTTTGTGCTTTAATCATCATATGAAATTTGAAGAAATGCAAAAAATGTATTGAGAATTCCTTACCTTACTTGCTTGATTAAGAAATCTCCAAAAACTTGTGTTTGCAAGAAATCGTGATTCTGATTGCTCTCTCTCTCTCTCCCTCTCTCCCACTCAAATGAGTTTTTTTCTGAGATTCCAGGGTCTAATAGACTTCACACAATCGCGATTTTGTGCAATTTTCTCAGGATTTTCACTTTTTACTTGTTCAATTTTTATTATTGAACAATTTTATGGTTTTAATTCACAATTCCTAACCTTTCATCACAAATTACTCCCTTTATCCTACTTGTGAAAATCGTGATTCTGTACTTAATGTTCAATTTTACTCATTTCATGCTCAATTCTCTCTTATATTTTTGAAATTTGAATTCCTTACCCCACTTTATGAAATTCTCTTACACCCTCTTACCTCTATACCCAATTGTGCAGGAAATAATTCAACTTCTTTTCCTTACAGAAAATCGCGATCCTGTGCAGAGAATCGTATTTTTTCTGAACTTCCTGTTTTTTGCAATTTTGATTCTTCTTTCCTCTTAATCTTCTTCAAGATTCTTCACCAACTCCAAATCACTTGTCACCTGCAATTTTACACCATCAACAAAAATTAGCGATCTTGTGAAGAGAATCGTGTTTTTCTGAACTTCTAGTTTTTTCAGTTTTTGACTTTTCTTTCCACTTGATCCCCTTTACTCTTAACAACAACACTTCAGTCCAAGTTCCTAAGGAAAAAAGAAATTTTTTTGAATGTTTTAATGGATTTTATGATTTTTTTTAGTATTTTGCCCTAAATTAAGGTAAACACTTCACTTAGGGTTTCTTGTTTAGTGATCTATTGATCCTGTGTTTCTTGATTCGTTATACTCCTTTATACTTTGCTATCTAATCAGTTCATAAACAAAATTTCCCAAAGAAAAATGTGCTACGAAGTGCAAATATCAATTTATGCAAAGATAAACTCAAACATGTTTCTTTTCAAGATGCAAATAAACTTTTTCTCAAGATTATTGCTTTGCATTGGTTAACAAATGGATCTTATCTACTTGCATCTAGCTACTTTACTTGACTTTCCTTTATGCAATCATGTTATCTATCCCAAGATCAACAATTTTGCTTGGTACTTGGTCAAAAAGCACTCTAGAAATGCAAAGATAGACACATTTTACCTTATCTTCAGCTTTCTTGATTCAGTTTTTCAGACACCTGCACTTTACTTTTAAAAAATGATATTAGCAACTATCATTTGCAAGAATTTCAACACTTCTTATTCTCAAAAGATTATCTATTGCTTTCTTTTCCCAAAAGACAAACAAAGAAACCTACCTTTTCATGTTTCCATTTCTTGATTAAAGAGTATTACCTTTTCAATGTGTTCAATACCATCAACAATAGAAGATCCAGCAAGGTCCGACTTCAATGCAGCTTTTGCTTTACTCCCCGACAACGGCGCCAAAAAAAATGTTTGTTGTTACCCTTTGGAGTTGTCCTCTCCAATCATTTTAGCATAAAGAATCAACAATACATCTTATATTTGTCAATCCTAGAAGTATACAAGAGACCACAGCCCCTTCTAGATGATAGAACCCAAAAAATAAGAGAAAACTGGCTGGATTTCTGAGAAATAATGAAGATGAAGAGGAATTTCTTGGGTTTTGATTATCTTGAGCAATACTACATCATTTCCAATGATCTTGGTGTCTAAAGTGTGTTAGTTTCTCAGCAGAACACAATCATGAAGTCAAATCTCAAAAATGATACATGTAACCTTTAGACGAGACAATCGCGATTCTGTGAAAATTGACGATTTTCATCTCCAGCACTATTCTTCAGTAGTTTCTCACTCAACACATCATGAATCAACTCTCTTCATACACATTCATCAGAAATACACAATAGAAGCTTGCAAATTCTATGGATACACATAGAATAGACTCACAAATCAAAGAAAGTAATTGAAAGGAAGAAATACGATTTTCTGCAGGAAACTCTTCTCATTACTTGGATAGCATCAAATACAATTAACCAACCCTCTCAAAATAGAGGAGATTGTCTTTTATACATTTTCAAGTGTCCCTTTTCACACTTGAATTTTGTTCCTTTTCCCTTCTAATATAAAAATATGCTATCTAGGAGTTTCCAAAAATTCTAGAAAAATTACATATGATTCTAATTTACATGAGGAAGACTCTTCCTCATTTTTACATCATCTGCATAAATATTTCTATAAACTTTTATCATTTTACAAATATTCCTCTTCAAAAACAATGCTTCTTCTAATAGAGAGAGAGAGGAACAGAGAGAGAGAGAGAGAGAGAGAGAGAGAGAGAGAGAGAGAGAGAGAGAGAGAGAGAGAGAGAGAGCGAGAGCGAGAGAGAGAGAGAGAGAGAGAGAGCGAGCGAGAGAGAGAGAGAGAGAGAGAGAGAGAGAGAGAGAGAGAGAGAGAGAGAGAGAGAGAGAGAGAGAGAGAGAGAGAGAGAGAGAGAGAGAGAGAGAGAGAGAGAGAGAGAGAGAGAGAGAGAGAGAGAGAGAGAGAGAGAGAGAGAGAGAGAGAGAGAGAGAGAGAGAGAGAGAGAGAGAGAGAGAGAAGAAGAGAGACAACAAGAGAGAGAGGTAGAAATGCATATATGGTATGCATATTAGGATGTGCATTTGCATATTAGATAAGAGAAGATGCATGTACACATGAGTGTTAATATGTATGTAAGAATGGATATGCATGTGCATGAGAAAGCATGAATGTGCACGGATGCATGTGTATGCATGTGAAAGAGTAGTATGTATGTAAGTGAGATGTGCATATGCATAAGAGTGATGAGAATTATATGTTTGAGTATGCATGTGCATGTATGGTGTGTGCATGTATACATAAGAGTGATGAGAATTAGATGCATGTGTGCATGAGCATGATCTATACATGATGTAGGAATGCACTTGAGCATGAATGATGAATGCATATGTATGTATGTATGTAAGTATAGTGTATGAATGCATGCATGTATATGTATGTGCATATGCATATGAATTGATATGTATGTGCATGTGCATTTAAGATGTTGTGTGCATGTAAGAGTGTGCATGTGCATTCCACTCACATGCATAGCTATCTAATTATGGATGCATGTATGCATGTATATACATGATGCCTGAAGCATGCATATATATAAAAGAATGTATGATAACATATGCATAAATATAGAGTTAAAGAATGCATGAGAATGAATGCATGATAGTAAGTAAAAAATGCATGATATATACATGATGTACATATTTAGATATGTGTTAGCATGCATATATGAATGTTTGTTAACAAGCATGTATGAGTGTATGTTAGCATGCATTTATGAATGTGTAGCATATATATGAGAATGAGTTAGCATGCATAAGAATGTATGTTAGTGAGTATATGAGTGTGTGAGAGTGAGTTAGCATGTATGAGAATGTGTGTTTGCATGTATGAGAATGCATTGAGCATGTTACATGTATGTATGAAAAATTGAATGTATGTGCATACATACATATGCTAAGAAATGAAAGTAATAAGTATGTTTTATGTTTTATAAAATGTACTAATAAGATTTTCCTAATGTCTTTTCCTTTACAGACAAATATTGACGAGCATTGAGGAGCAATGATGAGCCTTTACAAGAAACTAAGATCGGAAGATTGGAGACGCTTCATTTCTTCCACTATTACTTACATTTTAGCTTACATTTGTACTAGGAATTTGAAAAGTTATCCTGGCATTTATACTTAAAATTGTATTTGAGAAATAGTTTTTTCTATATCTATGATGTCTCTTGGGCCTCCAAATGAGTCTGGGAGTACTCAATCTAAGAACGAGTTTGTGCGTAGTGAGTCTCTGAACGAAAGTACAATTCTACAGCTTTCATTTTTTAAGTGTTATTACCACCACCTATTAACAACACCACTCAACCTAAACAACACGTAGCTGCTAACAAAGTAAAAGAAGAGGAATTTGAAGCAGAAGAATTTATCAACGACTACATCACTAGTGAATCATTATACTCTCCATCAAAGAAGTATTGGTTATCTAGATTTCTAGAAGCATGTCCTTATGGTGATAGTTTAGAATAGGCCATTGGATAATAGATAACCACTTCCACAACACTCAAACACATCTTAGCTCTTGAAGTACACTACAAAAACCTTGCGTGTAGTCACATTGTGAGGTCACAGGAAGTTCACTTTTGAACCACCGGTGGTCTCCATTCACACCCTTTGACATTTGGTGAACTCGATGTGAATCGTGACGAACGTGTGCTTAGGATTCTTAGGTGTCTTTTCAACATTAATTAAAAAAGTTAACCTTTATATCCTTCTTGTTTGCAGGTAAGTGGAGAAAGAAGCTAGAATGACAAGTGAAGATCTTGCTACTCCATACCCTTTTTCACCTCCACGGGAAGAGGGGAATTCAAGACGAAGGAATGTCGACACTTGATTCCCCCCATCAACATACAAGAAAACCATTAATATACGATCACTTTTAGTTTTGTACTTAAGATTGATTTAATAAAAATGTTTGTAAAGAATTATCACAGTGCATATTAAAAGCTTCTGCATCGAGCAGCTTAAATTAAAGAGTTTATTCAAGTTCTTTCACTTTTGTACAATCACATTACAAAAAAAGAAGGATTTTTTTTTTCATATTGTATTAAAAAATAGTCATTACACTTGCATTTGCAAAGCATTAAAACATCGTTGCATTAAGAATGCTTATTTTTGTTTAGCATTGCATTAAGAATGAAAGCAACTACATGTTAAATCATAGGCCTCTTTATTTGAAAACAAAGGATAGCTTTACAAATTGCATGAAAAGATTTATTTTATTATTGCATGAAAATAGTTTTATTCTAAAAAGGTAGACTTAGTTTCTTGATTTAATTATTTGTTATTATTTCTTGTTTTATCTACTACATTAAAATCCAAAAACAAATTAAGAAAACTTATATACAAATATATAAAATATAATTTTCCATTAAGGTAAATTTTGAGATAAAAACTCAAAATTAAAAAACAAAATATTAATTTAGACTAGACAAAAGTAAAAAAGTTGAACATTTGAAAACCATTGTTATATAAATAGAAAAGCCTAGGTTTTAGTAAAGTCAATATTCTTGGCTTTATCATCTAGGGATAGTTTTAGACAATTTAGAGAGTTATTAGAGGTCACTATTATAGAATTACTACTCCATTCTAAGCGATATCAAGAAAGCAAGATGGAGGAAGTCTTTAAACATTTAATGCAAGAAAAACAAGGGGCACAGACTGTGCAGACAATCCTATGAGAAAAGGGTAAATTCACTGGGTTGAACATCACTTAGTACCTCGATGTGTTTGAAGAGCAAGCACAAATCCAAGGATTACCTGATGATGTACTAGTAAAGTAATTTGGTCATGTAGTCACTGGATCCATACTTGAAAGCATCCATTTGCATGATAGTAAACCTTGGGCTGAATTTAGGAAAGAAGTGCATAAAATTTTTTATCTTGAGGATTTTAGCTAGCATAACCGAGACAGATTTTTCAGATGGCCAATTCCCCTAAGACTAATGAGTCTTTAACTCATCTTCATGGAGGGTTCATGAGAAGATTTGCCCAACTTCCTAAGGAGGATAGGAATGCATTAAATCTTGACCTTATAATTCATTTCCTAAAGATATTAAGTCAAGAAGATAGAGCTAAAGTAGATCAAAGAATAGAAGAGCCTGGTAAAAGGTATGGTCTTACTCATGATTGGGAAAATGTAAAAACAAGAGACAGAAGCTATAGCTCAAATGAAACAATGACAATCTGTTCTATATGCAATACCTAGTTCTTCTCAGCCTAGGGAGTCACCTACATCAGGGTACACTAATATGCCTATGATTGCGGCTACGACTAATGTTGTAGTAGCCCTTAAGGCTCCAATCAAATTTCAATTGGAATTTTGATTGGAAAATGTAACGAATATGCAAGAATCTCTTTCCAAAGAGGTTGCTCAATTAAATAATAAAGTATATTCCATGAGTTTGCATGAGCCTGGAGCTAGCAGTAGTGGCATAAGCCTCCTCAGCTAGTTTATTAGCCAGTTCCTCCTACTCAGTCCACTGCTCAGCTAGCTTTTCAAACGAATACTGAAAGAAGAGGAACTGGTGGTAAAAGGTGTGTTTGGTGTGATAGTCAAGAACATGCAACATATGCCTGTGATGAGTTGAAGAATGCGAAAGAAAATCAACTGGTAGTTGAAATTGATAGAAAATTGTGTGACTTTAGAGTTGGACTTCCTTTAGTAATTAATTAGGATAAAGGAGGCATGAAAAAATTATATGAGAATTTAACTATTTTCAATGCAAATGCTAGTATCTCGACTCCTAGATTAGAGCCATGAGATGATATGACTCTTTCTACTACAATCCAAAATCCTTATTCTATTGAAGTGTTGGTGAGAGCTAGAGACAAAATCATGTGCAGAATTGCATGGCGATCTCCTATTGACCAAGCCTCTGTATATTCTCACATTGCGAATGTTGAGGAGAAAGGAAGACGAGATGACATGCAAGATGATATAGAAGAGGGAGATAGGAGAATGACAAGATGACAAACTAGAGAGAATGAGAAGAAAACTGAAAAAACGGTACAATTTGAAGATACTGCAAACTTGTCTCAAGAAGAGAAAAGAAGATTAATTAGAGAAGGAAAGAAACCATAAGAAGAAAATATTCACTCGCAAGAAATAAAAATACCCCAACTAAAAATGAAAAGAGGAAAACCAAAAATGAAAATAATCAAAATCAAAATACTAAAAATGAGCAAAAAGATGAATAGAAGCAAGGTGAGGAAAAAGGGAAAAAGAAAGGAAGGAGACCTCCACGAGCAATAATGATCTCAAAGCTTGAGAAAAAGAATGATGCTAGAGAGATCCTTAATGATATACTTCTAAAAAGTCAAGTTACTATGTCCCTTGAGCAAGTGTTTTCGATTGCAAAACCTGATTTCAAGGATAGCTTTATTAGATTTATTAGAAGAAGACAATTTCCTTGCCACACGATGAGGATATGCAAGATGTAGCAGAGGAAACCATAGCTATGAATGAGGCTGTGACATTTAGTGATAGCGAGGAAGAAGAGGATTTTACAACTAGAAGTGTGAATAGGAATTTTTTAGGTCCAATACAACTTGAGGATGAAATGATGAAAAGTGAAAGTCAATTTAATAAAACCTTTTGGGCACGAGGAACTCCAAAAGAAAAAAATTGGATTGCTGATGAAAAAGATTCATGTTTAGCTCTGGCTCTGATTGATTCGGGCTTAGAGATAAATGTAATCTCACAGAAATTCTTTGATAAATTTAGATGGCCTATTGACAAAGAGCATGGCTCGAGAATGAGAACAACTGATAATGGATTAGGGATCTTACTAGGTGCATGTGCCTATTATGATAGGAGGTGTTCGAGAAGCATTTAATTTCTTTGTTGAAAACAATTGTTCTAATGAAGTAATTTTGGGACAACCATTTATAGCAGAGATGAGGATGGAAACGAAAGCTATGAATGATGGGTCAGCATATACAAGAATTCTATCTAAATCATGGATTTCTTGCAAGTCATGATAGACTTTCCTTATCATTCAAGAAATAGAAAGAATCTATGAAGAAACCCCATTGACTCATACAGTCATGTGAGTGAAGATTCGCTGCATGTTAGAGAATTTGGGGCCTATCATGATCAAAATTTCTGTTAGATTCCACTATTGAGCGGGACAATAGTGGACAATGGTTTGATGTGTCGCCTAATGATGTATATAAGTTTGAAAATTTTTTAGTTTGCACTCCTACTACTAGTTTGCATCTTATTACAAAAGAAAATCTTACAAAAACATTTAGAAAAGGAAATGAAAAATATTTCTAGAAATTTAGGATTAATTTTACTTGATGAAAATATTGAATGTATAATTGAGCTTTTAAAAAGCACTACTTTGATAGGAGAACTTGAGACTACATCCCAAGATAAGCTAGAATCAAAATTGATTATTCTTGATATTAAGTAATATGAGTTTATTACTAATTTCTTTCTAGAACATGAAGTTAAAATTGAAACTAAATATAAAACAATCGAAAAGAAAATCAAACCTGTAGCTCATCTTTTGCCTAAGGATAGTTATGATATATTTAGACGAGTGTCTGAGGACCCTATTCTTAGATTCAATGTGCAAAGCTTTCACCATATTGAGTTCTAGTGCGGAGATGCTAGGAAAACATGGTGCCGCTTCTCATGGGGCCTAGGTATATCCCTTGTTGCAAAATCCGACCAGACCATAGGGAATTAGACATATTGGTGCTATGTTTTGCAGAAGAATGATCTCATCTTTGCTTTCTCTATACATAGTCATAGGGAGGTATTATTTACCTCTCCCTAGAGGCTGTCGCCGTAGGTGCAAGCAAAACCCCTTACATAGGGTGCGACAATGACGATGCACGAAATGTCTTCAAGGCTCACAAATTCGGTGTCCATGCCATCGAGGTTCTGGTTGAATATGTGGAAGACGCATTCAAAGTTAGTGCTACGAACGGATCGATCCCTATTTATAGTCATGAGAGTTGATTTGATGTAGCTTCATCCATTGACGATTCTCCCAATTGAAGACATGCAACACATGGAGAGAGAGCGAGAGAGAGAGAGAGATAGAAATGCATATATGGTATGCATATTCGGATGTGAATATGCATATTAGATAAGGGAAGATGCATGTATACATGAGTGTTAATATGTTTGTAAGAATGGATATGCATGTGAACATGCATGTGCATGAGAAAGCATGAATTTGCATTGATGCATGTGAAAGAGTAGTATGTATGTAAGTGAGATGTGCATATGCATAAGATTTATAAGAAGTAGATGTTTGAGTATGCATGTGCATGTATGGTGTGTGCATGTATACATAAGAGTGATGAGAATTAGATGCATGTGTGCATGAGCATGATATATACATGATGTAGGAATGCACATGAGCATGATATATACATGATGTAGGAATGCACATGAGCATGAATGATGAATGCATATGTATGTATGTAAGTATAGTGTATGAATGTATGCATGTATATGTACGTGCATATGCAAATGAATTGATATGTATGTGTGTGTGCATTTAAGTTGATGTGTGCATGTGCATGCTAGTGACATATATAGCTATCTAATTGTATGTATGTTTATTTGAAATATGGATGCATGTATGCACGTATATACGTGATGTTTGGAGCATGTGTTTATGTAAAAGAATGTATGATGACATATGCATAAATATAGAGTTAAAGAATGCATGAGAATGACTGCATGACAATAAGTAAAAGAATACATGATATATACATGATGGACATATATAGATATGTGTTAACATGCATATATTGTCACGAGGAAGGAGATAAGGAAGAGAGCTCACACACACACACTCTCACTCTCAAGGAGAAGCACACACACAAATTGAGGCAAGGAAGAATGATCTTCTTCTTCTTCTTCTTCTATTACATAAAAGGAATGTACAAGAATGACCTGAAAACAAGAATACAACAAGTGCAATATATAAAGACCACTACATAAGGAAAAACCTAATGTCCGCGAATGAGTGAGCTGGCAAGAAACAAATGTGCCATCACTCTCGATAGATAAATCTAATAATGCTCAATGAAGTATCCCTGACATATACCGTGTTGAAGTTTATTGATCTCCAAAGTACAGCTAGAAGTAGGTGAAACCCAACAGGACCTAGTTGACTTTTTCACAAACTTGTATGCACAGACCAATTTTCTTGCAGAGCAAATTTCTCTTTACTCACTTGGAATTTTCCAAAACTGTTTCACACACACAAACTAGACTCTAAGAGCTTTCCAACAAGATATAGAACACCTCAAATGGATAAATAGACAATGAGCTATGACCTCTGCAATATGCAGCTTTAATGGAGACCTTGAAACAGAGATGAACCTGAGGACACACATCACTTGCAGAGACTACTGCTCTTAACTCACAACTCCAATGACTTTGAAACTTTCCAGAATACAAGTAGACTTAAAGATCTTTCTAACAAGCCAAAGAACACATGATTTGGATACATACACAAGGAGATATGACCTCTGCAAGTTTGAGGTTTAATGGAGACCTTCAGCAGGGATAAAAAACAGAGAACACACACTACTTGCAGAGAGTATTGCTCTCAGCTCACAAATCCAATGATTATGAAAATTTACAGAAACAAAGTAGACAGTAAGAGCTTTCCAATGAGCTATCAAACATGTAATTTGGATATATAATGAGGGAGATACAAGCTCTGCAATCTCTGCATACAAAACTACAGCAGTGTAGAGATACACATATGACTCTCTTGGACATCCCACAAGATCACGACTTTTCTCCTCTTTTTATAGCATGGGAAACTAATCTAAAACCTTCCTAATACATCTAAATTCGTGGTAGACACTTGGATGGAGGTATTACATGACTCAAGTGCTCAAATAAGCAAAGTATTGATGGACTTTGAGAACTAGCCACATCGACCTTCCACTAGGACACCACTGAAGCTCCCTTGTGACTCACTAATTTGACTCACCATGTTCTAGAACTCACGTGGTATTTTTGCTACATTTTATGAATAATATGAGCCTTCTTGAAGTATTTGAAGACTTCCCAAAGGTATTTACATAATTTGAAACTTGTACCCTACATAAAACAAATGTTCGCAACATTCTCCCCCTCAAGTTTCAAAGGGTATTTCCTTCATGCCAAGAATATAGTTGAATCTTTGAAGCTTTGTTCCATCCAAGGATTTGGTGAAGATATCTGCAACTTGATCCTTTGTTCCAACAAAAGAAACCTGCACTTCATTGTTCATGGCCTTCTCTCGAACATAATGATAGTGAACCTCTATATGCTTTGTTCTAGCATGAAAAATAGGATTTGAGGTCATATGAATGCTGCTCAAGTTATCCCCATATATCAGTGGTACATCAACCTGCACATTCAAGTCATGAAACAACTTTTTAAACCACATAACCTCAGTAGTAGCCAATGCTAAACCTCTATACTCAGCCTCTGTAGAAGATAAAGCAACTGTAGGCTGTTTCTTTGAACTCCATGTTAATGTCTTGTTTCCTGCTATTACCACATATCCACTTGTGGATCTTCTGTCATCTTTGCTTCCAGCCCAATCTGCATCACTAAAGACTTTAAGAGTTAGATCAGCATCATGACTATAAAATAATCCTTCGTTCATGGTACCTTTCAAATATCTAAGCACTCTTTTCGCTGCATGCATATGAGGTACTCTAGGTTCATGCATAAACTGTGACAATACTCCCACTGCATAACATATATCAAGTCTAGTTTTTGTTGCATAAATCAAAGATCCTACCATGGATCTATATACATTCATATCATGCAACTCATCACCTTCCTTTGCGCTTAGCTTTACATTACATTCCATTGGAGTAGAAACAAATTTACATTCCTGCATACCAAACCTTTTCAGCATATCACATATATACTTTCTTTGTATCAACCACATACCTTCATCGCTATACACAATTTCAATCCCAAGAAAGTATCTGAGCAAACCAAGATCTGAAATTTTAAATTCCTTTCCCAAATTACCTTTTATCTCATCAATTGCTTTTGCATCATTCCCTGTAATCAACAAGTCATCCACATAAATGCATACATAGACACACATGCCATCTACATGTTTTACATAAAGTGAAGGATCAGCATGACTCGCTGTGTATCCTTGCAGCATAAGATACTTTACCAACCTTGCATTCCATGCCCTTGGTGCCTGCTTAAGACCATACAATGCCTTCTTTAACCTGCATACATGATTAGGACATTTTGCATCCACATAACCATCTGGTTGTGACATATACAGTTCTTCATTTAACTCACCATTAAGAAAGGCATTCTTTATATCGAGTTGATATATATTCCACCTTTTACTTGCAGCTAAAGCCAACAAAGTTCTCACCGTTGCCATATTTGCTACTGGACTAAATGTTTCCTCATAGTCCACACCTTGAGTTTGATTATATCCTTTTGCTACAAGTCTAGCCTTATATCTAGACACACTACCATCACTATTTCTTTTAATCTTAAAAACCCACTTGCAACCAATTACCTTTTGCTTTGGTGTACTTGGAACTAAATTCCAAGTCTTGTTATCCTGTAGTGCTTCCATTTCTTCTCTCATTGCTTTCTCCCACTTTTCATCTCCTTTGGCCTCATCATACCATGTGGGTTCATTTTCCTGCTCAACTTTTGTCATAAAAGCATAATGAGTATTCATGAAAGATTCATAAGTATACCTTTGAGGTTGCTTACTTACTCTTGAAGTTCTTCTTACCTCCAATGTAGATGCTCTTCCTTTCTTATTAGGAACCTTTGATGATTCTCCATACTCACATACATCAGTAATTTCCTCTCCTTCATCATTAACTTCAACAAGTTTGAGTTTACCTTTACTTTTAACACTTGGAGGTGACTCTTGCCTTAATCTTCCATTGAAAGGTGATCCTCTTTCTTCATCTAAACCACTCCTTTCATCATTTAAACTTCCTGATGGCTGAACTATGCATTCATCTCCTTCAACCACACCTTCTTCATTTTCATCCATGACCTGCAAACAATTTTTATCTGCATACCATGAAAGTGATTCATCAAAGTTTACATCTCTTGACACAACAACCTTATTGGTATGAGGATTATAGCATCTATATCCTCTTTGAGTATCTGCATAACCAATAAATATACATTTTTCTGATTTCGCATCAAGTTTAGATCTCACCTCACTAGGTACATGTACATAACATACACAACCAAATACTTTCAAATGACTTACACTTGGTTTCCTTCCATGCCATACCTCATATGGTGTCAAATGATGAACTCCAGCAGTCGGAACTCTATTCATAATGTAAACACTTGTGCTAACAGCTTCAGCCCAAAAATAATTAGGCAAACACATATCATTAAGCATGCTTCTAGATGCTTCTGCTATGATTCTGTTTCTTCTTTCTGCGACTCCATTTTGTTGTGGAGTATACCTGCATGTAACTTCTCTTTTGATACCTTCATCATACAAAAAATTAGTCAAAGCTTGAGAGAAATACTCTCCTCCTCCATCGGATCTTAGCTTCTTAATATACCTTCCTGTTTGCTTTTCGACATATGATTTGAACTTCTTGAAACAATCAAAGACCTCACTCTTATGTTTAATAAAATACACAAATGTCATTCTACTATGATCATCAATGAATGATACATAGTACTTATTACCAACCAAGGATGACTCTTTAGTAGGTCCCCACACATCTGTGTGTATGAGATCTAGCAAACCATCACTTACATAGCTTGAATGCTTGAAAGGTTGTCTACTCTGCTTACCCATTTGACATGCTTCACAAAGATGCACCATATGTTGCTTAGTAAGATCAGGTAATCCTTCAACAATCCTCTTCTTTGATAGCTCCTTTAACCTGTGTACATTCATGTGTCCAATCCTTTTGTGCCATAGATCAAGCTTTGCTATTCGATGCATACCATAAGAGAAATAGTTTGTATGATTTGGGTTTACCTTGAATGTAAATAATCTACCTTGTTTTTGACCTCTAGCAATTAACCTCCTTTGCTTTGGATCCTCAATGAAGCAACCTGCATGATTAAATCTCACTTGTAGACCTTTTTCTACCATTTGACCAACCGACATCAAATTCTTAGTGATCGTTGGCACATAAAGTACATCCTTCAAGCAATTTGTCTTGCTCTTATCCTGCATAACAACATCTCCAACCTGCATAATCTTATGTGTTGTATCATCTCCTGTTTCAACATGACCTTTGCATGACGGATTATGCATATTAGAAAACCATGAAGCATCATGAGACATGTGATTAGAACAACCACTATCTACATACCATACATCGCTATTGCAATTCATCTTAGTTTCTACATTCATCATAAGAAGAGAATCATAATCATCACTTTTACCTTCAACTGCATAATTTCCTTGTTGTTTACCTCTTCTTGAATAGCCTCCTCTTTGATTACCACCTTGATTATTTTCATTTTGATAACAATCTTTGGCATAGTGTCCATACCTTCCACATATATAGCAATTGTTCTTATTATCTTCACTCCTTTGTCTTTGGTTGTAGTTGTAGTAGCCTCTCGTACCTCTAGCGCTTGATCTTCCTCTTCCTCTTGTGTTGAAGAAGCCACTTGAAGTCCTTTGATCATCGCTCCTTCTTCCTCGACCTCTATTTGAACCTCTTCCACCTCTGTTTCCACCTCTTGATGATCCTACATAAAGAGCTTGTCCTTGAGATCCTTTTTGATTTGAAGTAGAACCATTTAGATTCATCTCCTCCGTGACCATAAGGGCAATAAGTTGATCAAAATCTGGTAATTCTCCTCTGACATAAACTGAAGTAATGAAGGGTTTCCATCTCTCATCATCTTTGAGTCCGTTGAGAGTATGTGCAACCAAGTCGTCGTCCTCCACATGAGCTTGAATTGATCCTAGTTGATCTGCAATCTCTTTAACTTTCAATATGTAATCATTGACCGATGTCCTTGTATCTTTCTTTATGTTATTCAACTCATTTTTGAGTTGAATCTTCCTTGCTCTTGTACCTGTAGCATACAACCTTTCCAATGCAAGCCAAACATCTCTACTTGTGTCTAGATCTTGTATGTGTCCTACCATTGAATCTTGAATATTTTGTGATAAAATGAATATAACCCTTTTGTCTCTCTCATTCCAAAGTCTAAACTCCCTCAATTGTTGCTGATTTGGGTCCTCTGGTAATGTGGGTTTGATATCTGTGCCGTCAATCAAACCATACAAGCCTCTACCTTGCAAGTATGCTGTGATTCTAAACTTCCATGCTTGATAATTGGTCTTATCAAGCTTCTCTATTTGTGCATGTTGGTCTCCCATAATACAAATGCTAAGCTTCCTCCTTTAAGACTCCTTTCCAATGTGTGTGATGAGAAGAAATATAATATTTACCTTGTAAATGAGGTATGTGCACCTTTCTTTGCTTGGATGTTGCTTCAGATGCCTCCTTGCAATCTTCTTCTACCTTTGTGTAGTGTTGATGATGAACTGCTTCCTTGATAGCTTCAAATTCTTCGTCAAGGTATGATAACCTTCTCCAAGCCTCCAAGTACTTGCTCTGATACCAATGTTGAAGTTTATTGATCTCCAAAGTACAGCTAGAAGTAGGTGAAACCCAACAGGACCTAGTTGACTTTTTCACAAACTTGTATGCACAGACCAATTTTCTTGCAGAGCAAATTGCTCTTTACTCACTTGGAATTTTCCAAAATTGTTTCACACACATAAACTAGACTCTAAGAGCTTTGCAACAAGATATAGAACACCTCAAATGGATAAATACACAATGAGCTATGACCTCTGCAATATGCAGCTTTAATGGAGACCTTGAAACAGAGATGAACCTGAGGACACACATCACGTGCAGAGACTACTGCTCTTAACTCACAACTCCAATGACTTTGAAACTTTCCAGAATACAAGTAAACTTAAAGATCTTTCTAACAAGCCAAAGAAAACATGATTTGGATACATACACAAGGAGATATGACCTCTGCAAGTTTGAGGTTTAATGGAGACCTTCAGCAGGGATAAAAAACAGAGAACACACACTACTTGGAGAGAGTATTGCTCTCAGCTCACAAATCCAATGATTATGAAAATTTACAGAAACAAAGTAGACAGTAAGAGCTTTCCAATGAGCTATCAAACATGTAATTTGGATATATAATGAGGGAGATACAAGCTCTGCAATCTCTGCATACAAAACTACAGCAGTGTAGAGATACACATATGACTCTCTTGGACATCCCACAAGATCACGACTTTTCTCCTCTTTTTATAGCATGGGAAACTAATCTAAAACCTTCCTAATACATCTAAATTCGTGGTAGACACTTGGATGGAGGTATTACATGACTCAAGTGCTCAAATAAGCAAAGTATTGATGGACTTTGAGAACTAGCCACATCGACCTTCCACTAGGACACCACTGAAGCTCCCTTGTGACTCACTAATTTGACTCACCATGTTCTAGAACTCACGTGGTATTTTTGCTACATTTTATGAATAATATGAGCCTTCTTGAAGTATTTGAAGACTTCCCAAAGGTATTTACATAATTTGAAACTTGTACCCTACATAAAACAAATGTTCGCAACATACCGGCGTGACCACTATACATGTATGAGAAACGAAAAACTGGTACATGTCATCTTGGATCATCACATGTTGAGCTTGATATCTCAACACTCCCCCTCAAGCTCAATGCCATATCCTGTAATCCAAGCATCTCCCGAAACTTCTTCAACTTCTCAGCTCCAAGTGCTTTGGTGAAAATATCAGCAACCTGCTCATCTGTTCTCACATAAACAAGATCAATATCACCTGCTAATACCTTCTCTCTGATGAAGTGATAATGTACCTCAATATGCTTTGTTCTAGCATGGAAAATAGGGTTCTGTGCTAACTGTATGCTGCTAAGATTATCACAATAGATAGTGATAGGCTTATGCACTTCCACACCTAAATTTGCAAGTAACATCTCCAGCCATGATGCCTCACATGCTACCATTGGACCACCTCTATACTCAGCCTCTGTACTCGACAAAGCAACAGTGGGTTGCTTCTTACTGCTCCATGTAATAGCTGCACCTCCAAGTGAGAAAAGAAAGCCACTAGTAGATCTTCTATCTGGAGTACTACCAGCCCAATCTGCATCGGTGTATCCATGAACCTGCAAATCTACACCAGCTTCATAACACAATGCATAATCCAAAGTAGCACTCACATAACGTAGAGTGCGCCTCAGAGCATCCAAATGTGGCTTCCTGGGACCTGCATAAACTGACTTTCAAGTCCAACAGTGTAGCTTAAATCAGGCCTTGTAATTGTAAGATATATAAGACTTCCCACAATTTTCCTGTACATAGTAGCATTTTCCAATTCTTCACCTAATGTAGTATCCAACTTCAAATTCTGATCTAATGGCATAGAAATTGGCTTACAACCAGCCATACCATACTTTTGCAGCATATTCAAGGCATATTGCCTTTGCAACATCCATATACCTATTTCTGTATGTATAAACTCAATGCCCAAGAAATAGCGTAGGACACCAAGATCTTTCATGTCAAATTCTTGCATAAGAAGTTGCTTTACCTCTTTGATGCTTTCTTCATTATTGCCACCTACAATAAAGTCATCAACATAAATGGCCACAATCGTGATGCCATCATCAGTCTTCCTTGCATATAGTGAATGATCTGCATCACACAAAGAAAACACAATGCTGGTTAAGTAATCAGCAATCCTTGCATGCCATGCACGCGGAGCCTGCTTCAACCCATACAAAGCCTTTTGCAACCTGCAAACATATTCTAGATGTTTTGATCTTCATATCCTTGTGGCTGGTCCATATATACTTCTTCCTGTAACTCACCATATAGGAAAGCATTCTTCACATCCATCTGATGCAAAGTCAATCCTTTTGCTATAGCTAATGAAATAAGTGTCCTAACAGTAGACATTTTAGCTACAGGGCTGAATGTTTCCTCATAATCAATGCCATATGTCTGTGCATATCCTTTAGCTACCAATCATGCTTTATACCTACTTATGCTACCATCAGCATTATACTTTACCTTGTATCTCTTCATCCATAGCTTTTTCCTAGTCTGCACTTCCAATTGCATCTTCAAAACAAGAAGGTTGAGCATCTTGTATTACATTTGACATGTAGGCACAATGACGAGCCACGTAACTATCATATGTCAATCGTTGCACTGAATTCCGCATCCTCCCAGATCTTCTTGGTCCTGGGTCACTTCTCCTTGTATCATCTGCATGTGCCCTTCTTACTCCTAGAGTCTTCACAGAGGGCAATCCAAGTTCCTCATCAAGACTCTTTTCTGAACCGCTTGAATCTCCATCAATGTCTTCAAAACCTGCACATGTTTTATGACCAACAAAAAGCTTTTCTTTACCTTTCTTGGATGTATTTTGATGAATTTGCTGGACTAAAATTTCCACGTAATCTTCACTCCATGGATTTGAGTTGGAACTATTGCTTGGTGATGCATCCAGTCCACTCAAAACTTGAGATTCTGCACTTGACTTTTCAGCATTTTCATTATCATTTGGTTCATGACTGAGTCCTTCTTTGGCATCTGCATAGAAGCTTGACATTTCATCAAATACCACATCTCTGCTCACCTTTACCTGTCATGTGAGTGGGTTATAACATTTATATCCCTTTTGCTCAAGGGAGTATCCAATGAAAACACACTTTTCTGATTTTGGATCCAGCTTCGTCCTCAATCCATCTCGGACATGTACATATGCGATACAGCCAAAAACTTTCAGATGTGATAAGTTTGGCTTTTTACCTGTAAACTTCTCTTCAGGTTTAACTTGATGTACAGCAGCAGTCGGAGTTCTGTTCATGATGTATACAACAGTATGCACAGCTTCTGCCCAATAATAATGAGGCATATTATTCTCAGCCTTTAAGGCTCTTGCTAATTTTGCAATATGTCTATTTTTGTGTTCAGCAACGCCATTCTATTGTGGTGTGTACCTGCAAGAAAACTGACGCCAAATTCCATGATTTTTTAGAAAACCGCTGAACTCATTTGACATGTATTCACCTCCTCCATCAGATCTTAATGTCTGAATGTACTTTTGTGTCTGCTTCTCCACCATAAGTTTAAAAATCTAGAAGTGATTGAACACCTCGCTCTTCTCTTTCATGAAATATAGCCATATTTTGCGTGTATAGTCATCAATGAAAGTAACATAAAACCTGTAACTGCCCATACATGTGGTCTTTGCTGGACCCCAAACATCTGTATGTACTACTTCTAGTACATTCTCACCAACATGCTTGTCATGTGGAAATGATGCTCTTGACTGTTTACCAAATTGACATGTTGCACATACCTTTTGCAGTTCTGCAACTTTGAAATTTGGTAGTCCATGGACAATCTCCTTTGACTGCATCAGTTTCAGCCTTTGCAAGTTTGCATGTCCAATTCGTTTGTGCCATATCTCTATATCTGCAATAACTCCTACACCTTTTGCAAACATGGCTACATTCATTTCACGAATCTTCACATTTAAGGTGAACATCCTTCCTACTTTGTTTCCTTTGGCAACCAATCGTCCATCCTGCTTGTACTCTTCTACATATAATCCATCAGCATTGAACTTGTCTTGTAATCCCTAGTTAATCGTTTTTCCAAGAGAAACCAGATTCTTTGTTATATTTGGAACATGCAACACATCGGCAAGATGTTTTACCTCGATGTATCATCACCTGTTTCAACATATCTAGGAACTGGCATTTTCTGCAAACTACTAAACCATTCTACATGACTGGTCATGTGATTTGAAGCACATGAATCAACATACAAGACATTATCATTTGACTTTGAAACACCAGCAGACATCGTATTCATCATGTGATATTGAACCATAAACAACTTCTCAGAATCATTTACACTTGTGGATGCATAATTGTTTTGCTGCCTTCTATTATTTTGATTCTTCAACCTGCAATCACATTCAAAGTGTCCAGGTTTACCACAATTCCAACATCCTTTACTATCATTGTCTGAATCATTTCTTTGGAATTTTCTGCGACCTTTAGGCTCTCGTGCCTCGAAACTGTCCTCTTCCTCGTGCATGATTCTGTTGTTGACCTTGGTCTTGGTTACTAATTCCTCTTCCACTTCCAAAACCTCTACCTCTACCTCTTGCTCTACCAGAGTAGAATACCTGCTCAGAACTCGGCTTTCCTTGGGAGTTTGAATCCTCACCAAGATTCTTTTCTTCAATAATCAGCATAGATACCAAATCAGCGAAATTCAGAATATTTTCCCTAGTCTGTATAGAAGTTTTGAACTACTTATATGCAACTCCTAAACCACGAAGGCACACTTCCACCTTATCATCATCATCTACATTCACACCAATAGATGCAACTGACTCACATATGCTTTTGCTTTTTAGAGTGTAGTCACTTACCGACATGCTCTTTTTCTCCAATGTAGCTTGTTCTTGAGTTGCAATTTCTGTGCCTTTGTATTGGTCTTGTACAAAGTGACCAAACTGTTCTAAGCCTCTTTTGGAGTCTTGGCATCCTGTATGTGTCCAATCATGCTATCTTGTATGCTAACAGATAGCCAATACATTACCTTTCGTGCTCCTTGATTCCATTCCTCATATGCTCCTAACTGTTCTGCAGTCCGATTCCTTTTTGGTAACTGCGGAGCATTTTCATTCTCTCCTTTGATGTACTTCCAGTAGCCTTTTCCCATCAAGAAATTCATCATTCTGAATCTCCAAGCATGGAAGTTGTTCTTATCCAACTTATCGCTCATAAGATGATTCATTCCATCTACTTTTGCCATTTCTGTAACAATTCACAAGACCGCAACACACTACAAGTAGCACTTCTGCTTGAACACTATCGCACTATGACGTGACAATTCGATCTAAGAAAAACACAGTTTTCGTGTATCAACAGTACACGGAATCGCTTGAGATTCAGGATCTCCAATATAGGATTGTCGCCGAACACAATGCAAGTTACACTTTCTGAAACTGACCTGGTTTTTCTATGGGCCCCACCTTGCGGGCTCAAAACAGAGGTCGAGATGTCTTCTACCTTCACACCAATTTTCGTACCAAACAGAGGCCGTTTGTGAAATTGCTTTTTCTCCACACCTTGACGCGTAGTCTTCACTGTCGCCTTCTCCACGAGCTCTCTACAGTCACGCTCGCTCTGATACCATGTCACGAGGAAGGAGATAAGGAAGAGAGCTCATACACACACTCTCACTCTCAAGGAGAAGCACACACACAAATTGAGGCAAGGAAGGATGATCTTCTTCTTCTTCTTTTATTACATAAAAGGAATGTACAAGAATGACCTGAAAACAAGAATACAACAAGTGCAATATATAAAGACCAGTACATAAGGAAAAACCTAATGTCCGCGAATGAGTGACCTAGCAAGAAACAAATGTGCCATCACTCTAGGTAGATAAATCTAATAAAGCTCAATGAAGTATCCCTGACATATACTGGCATGACCACTATACATGTCAGAGAAACCAAAATCTGGTACCTGTCATCTTGGATCATCACATGTTGAGCTTGATATCTCAACATATATGAATGTGTGTTAACAAGCATGTATGCGTGTATGTTAGCATGAGTTTACGAATGTGTAACATATATATGAGAATGAGTTAGCATTCATAAGAATGTATGTTAGTGAGTATATGAGTGTATGAGAGTGAGTTAGAATGTAAGAGAATGTGTGTTCCCATGTATGAGAATGCATGAGCATGTTACATGTATGCATGACAAATTGAATGTATGTGCATACACACATATGCTAAGAATTGAAAGTAATAAGTGTGTTTTATGTTTTATAAAAGGTACTTATAAAATTTTCCTAATGTCTTTTCCTTTGCATATGAATATTGATGAACACTGAAGACAATTGAAGAACAATGACAAGCCTTTACAAGCAACTAAGATCGGAAGATTGGAGACGCTTCATTTCTTCCACTATTACTTACATTTTAGCTTACATTTGTATTTGGAATTTGAAAAGTTATCGTGGCATTCATACTTATAATTGTATTTGAGAAATAGTTTTCATTCATTAGCTTTAGCAAGAAACATAACAAGGAAACGGTTTAGAACTATTCATTAATCAATTGCTAATTTTCATTATTCTATATCTTTGATTTCTCCTGAGCCTTTGAATGAGTTTGGGAGTACTGAGTCTAGGAACGATTCTGTGTGTAGTGAGTCTATGAACAAAAATACAACTTCTGTAGCTTTCATTTTTGAAGTGTTATTACCACCACCTATTAACAACACCACTCAACCTAAACAACACGTACCTACTCACGAAGTAAAAGAAGAGGAATTAGAAGCAGAAGAATTTATCAAAGACCGCATCACTAGTGAATCATTATACTCTCCATCATACAAGTATTGGTTATGTAGATTTCTAGAAGCACAACCTTATGGTGATAGTTTAGAATAGGCCATTGGATCATGGTTATCCACAACACTGAAACATATCTTCGCTCCTAAAGTATGCTACAAACACCGTGCATGTAGTCACATTGTGAGGTCATGGGAAGTTTAGTTTTGAACCACCGATGGTCTCCATTCACACCCCTCAACAGTGTTCCAACTGATAAATACCTCAACAAGATCTTTTTATTGTGAAATCAAGTTAACTGTAGGAAAGCTCTCCTAAGGGAAGAAAAAGGGCGCTCTTCTACCTTGGTGGGAAGCACTATGGAGGATTTGGAAGGAAATGTGTGGAATCAGCTTTGGCAAGAAAGCCAAATAGTGGTCTCTTAAGAAGTCCCTTGGATGTTTAGATAGGAGGATTTGTCTTTAGAAGAGGTTTCCCTCTGTGTTTAGGCACCACAGGGTGATCATGGTAGAAATCAACACACTGAAAAACAAGTGAGTCTCCCACAAAGGGGATAAACATTTACAAACCTTCTTTATAATTATCGGGAATGGATTTTTCTTGCTTTTGATTTACAACTTATTTTTCTAAAAAAAATGGTTATTTAATACTCGTATGCTCCTAAATATATTAATTGTGTTCTTTTCTTGCATTAATTGTTTTTTATCATAAATTTATTATATTTGTCTCATCTTTTGACTTTTTTCGTGAAGAAAATGGTAGTTTTAGATGGGTACAATCACTACAAGGAATACGGGAGCATAGCGATGGTTAATGTGACACAGTTTCATCCCGATTGATTGATTAATAGATAGATAGATTGATAGATAGATAGATAGATAGATAGATAGATAGATAGATAGATAGATAGATAGATAGATAGATAGATAGATAGATAGAAAGATAGATAGATAGATCGGTTAAATGATGACAAATTCAACATTTTTATCGATGTGTGGCACACTAGGATATGCGATGGTTACATCGAGTGTCGCTAAAGTGATGATTACAAAAAACATCACACAAGCGAGGCTAATTATTGTAACATATGCGACGTTATCTCGAAAGGGATTTATGATGCTCTAGCATCGGTTGCACGACGGGTTTTGATGAAAAAAAATAAAAATGTTGGAGCCTCTTCAATCGACATCTACATGCATCTGATCGAAGAGCTCTCCAACATTCACAATTGCGCTGCGCTTACGAGCTGAAACAATCGCTTCCTGAATTGTTGGTTTGTCTAATCTCTATCTTATTATCTCTTTCTCTCTATATATATGTCTCTTTCTACCTCTTTCTCTCTTAGAATTATCTATCTCTCTCTCTCTCTCTCTCTTAAGAAGTCCCTTGGATGTTTAGATAGGAGGATTTGTCTTTAGAAGAGGTTTCCGTCTGTGTTTAGGCACCACAGGGTGATCATGGTAGAAATCAACACACTAAAAAACAAGTGAGTCTCCCACAAAGGGGATAAACATTTACGAACCTTCTTTATAATTATCGCTAATAGATTTTTCTTGCTTTTGATTTACAACTTATTTTTCTAAAAAAAATGGTTATTTAATACTCGTATGCTCCTAAATCTATTAATTGTGTTCTTTTCTTGCATTAATTGTTTTTTATCATAAATTTATTATATTTGTCTCATCTTTTGACTTTTTTCGTAAAGAAAATGGTAGTTTTAGATGGGTACAATCACTACAAGGAATAATGGAGCATAGCGATGGTTAATGTGACACAGCTTCATCGCGATTGATTGATTAATAGATAGATAGATTGATTGATAGATAGATAGATAGATAGATAGATAGATAGATAGATAGATAGATAGATAGATAGATCGGTTAAATGATGACAAATTCAACATTTTTATCGATGTGTGGCACACTAGGATATGCGATGGTTACATCGAGTGTCGCTAAAGTGATGATTACAAAAAACATCACATAAGCGAGGCTAATTATTGTCACGTATGCAACGTTATCTCGAAAGGGATTTATGATGCTCTAGCATCGGTTGGACGACGGGTTTTTGATGAAAAAAATAAAAATGTTGGAGCCTCTTCAATCGGCATCTACACGCATCTGATTGAAGAGCTCTAAAACATTCACAATTGCGCTGCGCTTACGAGCTGAAACAATCGCTTCCTGAATTGTTGGTTTGTCTAATCTCTATCTTATTATCTCTTTCTCAATATATATATATGTCTCTTTCTACCTCTTTCTCTCTTAGAATTATCTATCTCTCTCTCTCTCTCTCTCTCTCTCTTTATTGCAGGTTATTCAAGAATTTCACCAAGCAAAAAATATGGCTAACTATTGTAAGTACAATTTCCATTGTTTGTATATCATTTGAATTGTGTTATTTCAAAAGTTAGCATGCTCACACTTATTTATATGCACATATACACTTATACATGAAGATGCATGTTCACACATATTCGATGCACATACACACATATATACACACACATACATGTGTACATACACTTACACATAAAGACACATACACATGCATATGCACACACATTTCTAAAACCACATAAAAAGACTTGCATGCATGATTATTGCATATATACATACACATACACACAGTAACATGTACTTCAATACATGTATATGCACATCCACATCCATGCACATTCACATGCAGGCATATACACATGGATGCAAATGGAAATGCATCTACATGCACATGCATGTTTCATACATGTAAACATGCATATGCATACACTTGTACATATTTATACACATACACATACATATGCACATACGTACATGTACACACACATACACATATATATGCACATACATACACACACAAATGCACATACACACACACATGCACATACATACATATACGCATATACATGCACATACACACATATACACACATACTTACACATATACATGCACATACATACATAAACACACACATACACATGCACATGCACATACACATATACACTTACACATGCACATGCACATGCACATACATACATATACACACACATACACATGCACATACACATACATACACATACATACACATACATACACATACATATACATATACAATTACACATGCACATGCACATACATGCATATACACATATACATATGTACATATGTATATACATACATATACACACACATATTACACACATATACATGCACATACGTACACACACATACACATAGATACACCTGTACATACATACATATAGACACATACACATGTACATAGATACATATGCACACATATACATGCACATACACATATACACATACACTTACATATATACATGTACATACATATACACAGATACACATGCACATGCACATACACATACATATGCATATACACTTACATGTGCACATGTAGATACATGCATATACACATATACATATGCACATATATACATAGATACATACATATTCATGCATATAGACACACTTACACCAATATAGATATATACCTACATGTGCATATATACATTTTATATGCACACAAGCACACATAAATATGAATGAATTATATAATTAAAGTAATAAAACACATGCTTAATATAAACAATAATAAAAATCAATAGAACAAGACTTTTCATTACTTAATACCATACACACAATTCAAAACATATATATATATATATATATATATATATATATATATATATATATATATATATATATATATATATATATATATCAATGTAAATACATATCCAATGTCATAATCAAGAATACTAATAATAATAATAATAATAATCATCATCATCATCATCATCATCATAATCATCCTCATCCTCATCATCATGATCATCCGCATGATCTACTGTATCTATGTGAGTAGTCTATGACGATCGAGCTTATCCCTCCTATGTCTGTCTCTCCGCCTCAGCCAGATCTGCCGCTCGATAATACTCCTGTATTACATATAACAAACATAAATACGTAAGACAATTAAAAACATCCATATAAGTAAAATAATTATGTGAAGTTCAATAATACTCACAAATGCATCCGGATGATCTCACATATACTCGCTCAAATGCCGATATCCAAAATGTGTAGCATACTTGATCTCATCTTTCATACGATATCGGCCATAATCCTTTTGCTGCATTGAAACGAATACAAAAGATCAGTTTCTTGCGTTTTAACTAAAATAAAAAATATACTTACAATCACACATATACTTACAAATGTAGCTACAAAACCATGATGGCCCATTTGTCCTAAGTGAGATGTGTGGCCTCTATCAAATATATTTAAAAATAAAAGTTTGACATACTTACTTTATATAGTCCTTGCACGATTAGGAGATGGTGGTGGAGTTCCGTCTAATTGATCGAAATCCAAAAATAATGGTATTAGATATTAATAATGTGATTATTTACATACATAAACTTCACATATACACATTTATACATACACACATATCACATATACACAAATACACATTCTTGTGGGATAAATGCATGTATTTTGTATGAATGTGTGTTTATGCATGCATGTGTATGTGTGTATGTATATATGTGGATATATATATGTGTGTTTATGTTATATGTATGTGTATGTGTATATGTATGCATGTATGTATGTGTATATGTTTACATGTATATGTGTATGTGGATATGTGTATGTGTACATGTGTCTATATATGTGTATGTATTCTGATTCTTTTTTGTTTAAGATTAAAATAACAAGAGATATTGTATGGTGGAAAAAAATAAGAGGAGACCTAACATACCACCTTAGACGTGGCAGTTTTTTTGTAGACAACTATGCCTTCAAAAGTCATTTCCTCAAGAGAAGTCATACAAATTAATAGTTTATATTTATAATTGTCATATGTTTTAGTGATTGTTTACATTTAATTTATGTATTTCTTTTCTATTTAAATAAAAGGCTGCTGCAAAGAAGAGAATGTGTCCTCCGATAGGAATTCTGATGAATTTTACTATCAAGAGCATATTATATGTTGGTGTAACTATTGTTATGGCATGTATCGAAGACCATGATTGGAATGTATTAAACATGAGGCAAAGTATGGTACTTTTGAGCATGCACCACCATCTGGTCAACGTGATAATGCTTGGGTATGTATTCTTTCTATAAATTAATGTCATTATTTTATTTAAAAACCATACACAAAATCAAATTACTATTGATATATAGGAATAGTTGCTCGATGATGATGTCGATGATGATAATAATTCTCATACTCATAAAACTAATATACTTCGGACACATCATGGACTTCTTGTTCATCAATTACAAGCAGAGGTTTCTAAAAATCCTCTACCTCTTGGTTTAGAAACTGAAACGGCTGGAAATTATCCATTGCCAACTCATGATTGTTCTCTAGTACAAAGATATGATACAAGAAGATATGGAGGATGGAATAGAGGACCACTTCCTTTAACTGGAGAGGTTTTTAACTTTTGGGGTAATCGCTATATTGGCATCGACTTGCATGTTAGGTTCAAAGCATGATTACTTATGGAATATGCTTGAATGCAGCATCCCTTACTAGTAGAAGGATTTCACATGCAAAAAATGAAAAATTATATATTGATGGAAGACCTTACATGGATGGAAATATAGCAGGTTTAATCAATATTAGTTGAGGGCTACATAATAGTTCAAGGACTAATTGCACACTTCAGGAGCCTTGAAATAGTCATGAATCACCATACATGAGTAGAGATGTAGGAAGATACATAGTTGTCAATGCTATTACTACATTACGTGCTGGTGATGAATTATTAGTGAATTATTGATGGCATAGACCTCCAAGAGCACCTTTTAGCTAGAGAGAGAATGAAAATTATCTATCCATATTTAATAACTTACATATTTAATTTTATGTTTAAAGTTTACTTTTTATTCATTTATGTAATAATAATGAGTTTTATTCATGTGTGTAGATTCCAATGTATGATGTTGATGACATTCCACCACATCATTAACAATTGACAATAAGACCTCATTTATCAAAAGCTTCTATGAGGAGGCTACACAAAAGTCATCCTGTGGAATATGCAAGGTTGAAAGACATATATTCAAAAGAAGATAAAGTACAAGATTTGTGTGACAATGATGAAGATGATGGCATGGTAGATTTTATTGAGGACTGGTATCAAAATGACAATGAGAGCATTATTTCTAAAAATGAAAAATATCATTGAGAGGAATGTCTACATCATGTATATGAAGGAAGTCGTTTGACATGACTAACTGCGAGCTTACTTATTCTCAATCTTCAAAATCATTTTGGATGGAGTAATGTATCTATTTCATCACTATTAAGGCATAATTTTTAATTTTCTATCTATTTATATATATACATGCATAAATATATACATATAAATACATGCATACATAGACATACACATATATACGTGAATGTATACACACATACACATACACACACATATACACACACATCTCATGAGAGTAAGGTCAAATTATACATACCTATATTGATTGAAGATATTTTGTCCATCTACCCTTTGGAATTGTCTGCTTAGCCTTTAGAATCTTCTTGACACATTTGCTTCTCCTATTCTAGTCAACTTAATACCTACGCTGCTAACTCTTTTTTGAACTTTGCATACAAATATTAAGTATGCGTTAGCTATGGAGGTATTAAGTCATTTGAAAAATAGGAGAAGCAAATTTATCTCAAAGATTTTGAAGGATGAAAGAATAATTTTAAAGGATGGGCGGAAAAAAATCATTCAATTAGTGCAGGATTTTGTTATTACCTTAGCTACGGTAAGTACAAGAACTTGCATTGAATAAATGCTTTCTATCTGCCCATCCTTTAAAACCATTAATCCATCTTCCAAAATATTTGAGATAAGTTTGCTTGTCTTATTTTCCAACCGACCTAATATCTCCATAGTTAATTGATACTTAATCATTGTAAACAAATATGTAAGTCTTAGTTAGCAAGGCAGGCAATAAATTGACTATAAAATGGGAGACAACCAAACGATTCAATGGTCTAGATATCTATATTACATACATACGCATATATACACACATACATATACATATATGCATACGCATACACATACATATATATACATACATATACACATATAAAACACATATACACACATACATACATATACACATACACATACATATACACATGCACATGCATATACACATCCAATTACACATACACATAAGCATACACATATACAAAATCATATGCATATATATATATATATATAATATATATGTGTGTGTGTGTGTGTGTATGTATGTATGTATGTATCTATATATATATATATATATATATATATATATATATATATATATATATATATATATATATATATATATATATATATATATATATATATATATATATATATATATATATATATATATGTGTGTGTGTGTGTGTGTGTGTGTATTTATTTATTTACTTGTATTAGTATGTCTTTTTTTCATGAACTTACAGGTTATTATCCGAAAAGTTTTTACCAAGTCAGAATATTCTTCCTACCTCACATCATGAGATGAAGAAGATAATCAACAATCTTGGTATAGATTATCAATGTATACATGCATGTCCTAATGATTGTATTTTATATAGAGGTGAATATGCAGAGTCTTGGACATGAATCTTCAAAAGAGTCTGTTATGAAAGAAATGCATGAACCTCCATACATGGTAGCATACAAAGCACTATCCATAAAGGTAAACAAATTCGCTTTTGGCATTAGAGAATTTGAGAAAATATTTGATTATCATGTAACTACAAGATGAATAAGGATCCAATATCAATGGATACAAAAATCAATATCAATATCAATATCATTATCAATATCAATATCAATGTCCAATATCAATAGGGATCCAATATCAATGAATTTTTGTAGAAGACTCTCATTGGATACAAAAAGCATCACTTACACAACATTATATGCGTTGGAGAACTGCATATCATTGACAAAGCCATTAGTGTACTTAATTAAAAATTCCATGCATGTGTTTGACTTATCTCATGTGACATACTTATTGTCTTTTCATTGATATGACATGTGATTGGCCATCCATGCGAACTAAAGCTAATTGTTTTTCAACTCGCGAGAATGTTATCTTTATTGAATTATGGAATTATCATATGTTATTTATCTTTTTTGACACATAGGATTGACTTGTTACATGTTGCAAGCCTGTTACATTGGCCGGGGTTATGCTTGGTAGGAGAATTTAGTGTGTTCTGTCCTTTGATGAACAAGTCAAGGATCATAAATACTTGGACATCTTCTAGTGACTTGATATATTTTGTGTAAAAAGAACCTGCAATTTGAAGGATTAATCACACCACATACATTATAGGTAGGTGCAAATTTATGTATACATATATATATGCACTGCTTATGGTGCTTTTATGTAATAATTGCATACAATGATTCATTTTTTTTCACTTTATTAGTAAAGATGCCTATTTTTGTATTGATAAAATTTTCATATAAATACACATATTTCGGGAAAACTATGATGAAGCATGTGGGCGAAGATTGAATCTAGCCTGTCTTTTTCTATCTTGTTTCCCATTTCACTTTTTCATACAGGTTGAGTGTCTCTTCATGTGCACATGTCAATGCATCTCTCTCTCTGCGCTGCCTATCTTTGTGTCTGCATCTTGTATGCATCCCACTCATACAACATTCAGAATAATGATTGATTACAAAAATCTTTTTCAGATATCACGGGGCTAATCTGATCACATTGGACTAAGAATCACATAACTATAAAGTTTGAAGAATGATGGATGGTTCCTATATTGTAACGCATGTCAAGAAGTCCTTTTTGACATGATGATGGTCCCCTTCTTGCCGGACATGAAGTGTATTATATAATCATGATAGAAATCTTATTCAAATATACGATTATAAGTAGAGTTTTAGCCAATTCATCGGACATGCTGGACCTCTCAAGCATCCTAAAGTCCTGGATGGAAATATAAGATGTGACCTGGATCATGTCGAAACGACAAGGGGTGGGGAGGACTACATTACATCGATTCTCTTGTAAATAGTGCGAACGCATGTCAAAACATATACAGGGAGAGAGAAATTGACCCAAAACATTTCTCTTCTCCGACAATAAAATGTTACAACAGTTATGTCCGTGTCCGAGCTCGTGTAACCTAATGGCTAATGCTTTGAAGCTCTGGGAGAAAGTCTTGAGTTCAAGTTTTGGCTGGACATGTCCATGAGCCTCTCATGATGGGTGTCTATACCTTACGAGGTTGGATGTATGAGTGTGTGTTTCCAATTCATCGTACTCAAAAAAACCAAAACTGTTACAACAGTTATATGTCAATATGAAACAACGAAGAATCATCATGATGGGAGGCGGTCAGCAGAGGCTATGGAAAATAGCTGTACATGGCATCCAGATTAAAAGTCCACTAAGATCACCTTGAGAACAGATGATGAACAAGAAACATTTGAACGTCCAGGTGGTGCGACGTACTTAATAAAAGCAGCAAATTAATCAATGATAGCCATGCAAAAGATTGAACGAAGATTGGTATTGAGATATGTAAATTGTATCTCTTTATAGGGAAACGACCTTCTAATTAGGGGATGGTGATCTGTTAAGGTGTTTTGCATCATCTCTACCCAGTTGTGGCCAAAAGAGGTTCGGTCTTTAGTTAAAATTTCCGTAAGAACTTTCAAACTTACATGCTTTCTCTACAACGTAAGTCTAACCCTTCACAATTCTGTCTATCTGTCTCTCTCTCTCTCTCTCTCTCTCTCTCTCTATATATATATATATATATATATATATATATATATATATATATATATATATATATATATATATATATATATATATTCACACACACATGAATAGGCCATCCTCGCTTGACATCTTGATACCAATAGAGAACAAGATTTCAAGTGGAGATAGTCTAGTTGTAACAACTAGAAGTTGTAACAACTAGAAATGCAAACCACCACATCGTGGGTTCGAGCCCCATGAGACATAAACTCGAAATTGGGTACTCTACCATCTACGCATGAGTCGCATGTGCAAAAATGGAGAGGATGGATCTCCTTCAAGTACGTCCTGTGAGTTGTCATTTGTTAGAGTCCTGCGAGACACAAACTCAGAACTGCCTTATGCTAAACCCATGTATTTTGAGTCTCGAGACAAGGCTTATGCTGTTGTGGCCATAGATTATTAGATAATGTATAAGACATCAACCATGATTGCTCTAGTGGTAACAACTTGAAACGCTAACCTGTATGTCGTGGGTTCTAACCCCATGAAACATAAGTCTGAGTCCTTATGCAGCCATGCACCCATGAGTCTTAAGTGGAAAAATGGAGAGAGATAGATCTCCTTGGAGTGCGTCTTGGACCCCATGTATCTTCAATTTGGAGAGGAGGACCATGAGTTATTAGATGAAGCACACATTTTTTGAGTTTTTTTTTTTAGAGTACAATGAATTGAAAACACACTCACACATCCAAGCTCGTAAGGTAGAGCCACCCATCTTTGAAGAACTCAAAGATATATGCAGCCAAGACTTGAATTCAAGACTTCCTCCCTGAGACACAAAGCATCAAGCCACTAGGCTATGGAGGCTTGGACTACATTTTCTGAGATTGCAAGTTCATTCCCACAAAAAATAGATGTCCTCTTCTGATTTTACTTGCGAACAACGAATCTCTTCAAGAGGAATTAGGTTGATTGATGGTATCGAACGTATGCGAACTTCATTTCTATCAGATGTCACCTTTCTATCAACGGAAGAACAGTCATGGCTTGGAGCGAACTTCTAACCAAGCGCATCAGTCATTCCGCTTACCCAAGCTATGAACGTTCTTGCTTCCATCCTCCTTAAAGCTCTGCATCAACGAAAGCTTCTTCATAATCCGAGAGCACATGACAAACACGCGAATATAGAAACGCAAACGATCACTTCGTCAATGAACGCTTCTTTACACTGACAGCACATGACAATTGCGCGCATGTAGAAACGTGAAGGAGAGAATCTGCACACGACAACGCAAAGTTTACTACAGGTGAAAGCTCAATTGACATGGACTGCAGAATGCGAATGATTTATTTTCTAATGAAAAGATCAGCGCCATGATGATGATGATGGCAAGGTCAAAGAAAAAGTAGCAAACCGAAGACATCAAGTATCTGAAAGACAACCAATGTCGATCTAACGCGACATGCACAGTTCAAGCGCATGTGCAGCTAGAAGAAAGTAGCACGTGGCTGGATGGCAGCATCAACTTGAGCTGAGATTTCCATCAACCTTTTTTGAATCTCATCAACTTTTTTGAACTGAACTGATGAAGCTTTCTCTACAAAGACATTCTTTCTCTCTCTCTCTCACACACACACATCCATTTGTTAGAAACATTGTCAATGTCCCCTGGTTGTTCATGCATTGAACATATCTCTATAAGCTACTGTAATCATTGAGATCTCTCTCTCCCTCTCAATCTCTCTCTTTCTTTCTCTCTCTATCTCTGAGTAGACTTATTCGCGACATTGTCATGATATGTCTCGTTGTTGCTCCATACATTGGACAGACCTCTATAACGTGAATATAAGCATTCATCTTTCTCTCTCTCTCTCTATCTCCACTTCTGAGACACTTGTGATTGTTTCCTGAATTCTCCATGCATTAAGCAGATGCCGTAGAACAGAAGTTGTCATATCCGTTCACATATCTTTATTTATTATCAATTAGTAATTATAATGGAACTACGTAAAATTAAAAAAAAACCCTCATTTTTAGGTATCATAAAGTTTTTTTTTTTTAGAACAACAAGATTAAATTCAAGCTCACTTTGCATGAGGGGGACGAGAGGGTTATCAATCTCTTTTGTAAAACCCTCTAACTTTGTATGTTCTTCCCCTGTTCTGTAGAGTTCAATTGTTTCCTTTTTAAATAAATTTTGGGAGAGTAGGCTATTGCCAAACTTTCTAAAGTCAAATGATCTAGAATTTTTAGTCCTTTGAAAGATTCCTTTTTCACATAATTGTATGAAGTTGGTCAATTCCAAATAGTAATGATGTCCTTGGGTTTACATCGATAGCTTGGTATATCCACAATACGTTGGTTTACTAAAATATGTCGATGATTCACGAGTTGTCGGGCAGCATGAATTGTTGAAGCCAGACCTAATTGAGAAATATTATTATCCAAGCGCATCTCAAGTAATTGGAGAAGAACCTGACCCGTTAAACCCTTAGTTGTTCTAGCAATGCGAACATATTTGAGTAATTATCGTTTTATTAGTAAGAGCTTTTTTTTTATTAGTAAGAACCTAACCTTAGTTTTTCTAGCGATGTGAACATATTTGAGTAATTATCGTTTTATTAGTAAGAGCTTTTCTTTTATTAGTAAGAACGTCACCCTAGTTTTTCTAGCAATGTGAACATATTTGAGTAATTATCGTTTTATTAATAAGAGCTTTTCTTTTATTAGTAAGAAAAGCACCGCTAGAGAGCGCTCACTTTTCAAGCGCAACGGTGCGTTTGCTCGAGTCTAAGAACAACAAGTTTGCGAATCCACAAAGAAGGGGCTGCTTTGGAAAACTTGGAGGGAAGACGCACAAAAAGTTTTGCAATATTTCCAAAGAGCTGTCTATATAGAAATCCTTGTATTGCCTCGTGAGAAGAATTGAAAAGCATGACATCGTCAGATTTTCTAGGAAGAAGAATTGAGAATCATAAGAGCAAGAATCACATTAGATATAAATAGATCTTCGATTGGTGTCATGAGGATCATCAGACTCCATCGGCCAATCAACCAAAAGTACGATATCATGGGGAGGTTTTGGGTTGCTCCACTTGCTCTCAAACAAGATCCGAGGTGATGCCTTATTGAAAATTTGGAACGGTAGATGCATACTGAACTTTGGAAGTTCTACCAAGGAGTTTTCTATACAGAAATCCTTAGTCCCCATTGAGACATAGAAGTATTTTTACAAAGAAAGACAACCAGCCCAAAAGGAAGATGGATCTGTCATGAAAAAAGAGAAAGAGAGAGAGAGAGAGAGAGACGTATAAGCATCTTTTTGCATTTCTCGCTAGCTGTTTTTTATATTAGTTCTTTAAATTTAAAATACCTTTTATGAGAAAAGCTGAAAAGAAAGTGCATCGCCACATTGCCATGACAAGATCCTCAACCTATTTTATAAATTCTCTCGAATTCTATTTTCTTTTTTAATATACTGTAATTGTCTCGAATTCGGTCGTCTTTTTTAATATGCTATATTTCTGTCGAATTTGATTTGCTTTTGTAATACACTATATTTCTCTTGAATTTGATTTTCTGATTTAATATAATTCATGTCCGTTAAACAAAGGCTTAGAAAATCATGGAGTTTTTTTTTATTGTTTTCACCATGAATTTCTTTTGAAGCGCCTGCCAAAATGTTCTTACCTGAAATGTGCATGATATGCAACATGAAAAGAGACTAACTATCATTTGAAGGTTTGGAAAGAAATTCCTATCAACCTTTTCTTTATATACTATGAGAAATTAATTTTATTTTATCCTAGTACCATCTTCATTCGAACTCACTCTAATCATAGTTTCATGGCACTAAGCTATGCTTTATTGGTCACTAAGAACAAAAATAAGTTTTTAATGCAGGCACTTTGGTACATATATGTATGATCCATTTCTCCATTTGATAGATTGAGATCGTTCCAACGTATTTTCACACTACGATTTGGAGTAAATAGCTTAGATATGTTTTCACATATAAGTGTAAAGAATTTCTAAGATTATCATTGTTTGGTGGTACGCATTTTCGCTACTCTTCTAAAATTATTTTTGACCTTTAATTTTTTTTGGGCCTTGTCATCCATATCATAAGTTTCGTAGGGAACTTGGTATTCATTTTTCAATGGGAGCACCTGCTATGTGTGTACGTACATCGTTTTTAGTTCAATTTGAGTATTAGATCACGTACAAAAAGAAAAATTATTGTGCTTAGCTTTCAACATTTTCTAGAATGAGCTTCGTAGGCAGAACGCATTGAAAGATCCCCACTTGACTTTGGTGAGGTGGAAAATTTGATCAAGGATGATTTCCATGCATTTGAGATTGCTACCAAGGTCTTCAAACAGAAAAGAAAAACCTCTTGATATGGATGATGATGTTTAGGTAGAGTTAGGCCGAATTGCCATCTCAAGCATATGCTTGAACCAAACAGAAAATATGAATTGCATTGTGCATATGAATTGCTTGGTAGAAGTTATGAAACACCTAGGAGGCGGAAAATGCCATGAACAAAGCCTACATAGTGAGGAAGCTCTATGTGGTTTGAATGAAGTATAGATCTAATGTTGCAAAAATATGGTATCCCTTAGTTCAAGCATTATGTTGCATTTCTTAATGGTAGGAAAACATGTATATGTAAAATCCTACGAAGGAACTTTGGAAAGTTGTTAACATAGAATTAATATATCTCGTTTGTACTAAAAATAAATGTTTATGTTTGATTAGTTGTAATGAATCCTTAATATGACTATATTTGTTTTCTAGACAATATCATGTCTACTTCAGTCATAGTTCTTCACTTCCTCATATATATATATATATATATATATATATATATATATATATATATATATATATATATATAGTCTGTGTGTTTGCTTGTTTGTTTACGTGTCTGTTGGTGTGCATGTTTGCGCGTGTATTCGTGTGTGTATGTCTTTGAGTGAGTCTTGTGAATGTGTGTTAGTTTGTTGTTTCTGTATGTGTTCATTCATCGTGTGTATGCTCTATCTATGCATGCATCAGGTTGGATATATCTGCGTTCCATTTGTGTGTGTCTGTGTACATGAATATCGACATGTATGTGTGTCTTTGTCTACCCATGTGTTTCTCTGTGTGAGTATGTGTGTGTGCGAGAGAGAGAGATAGAGAGAATAGATTACGTGTCTGTGTGCTAAGCGTGTTTCAGCATGTCTGTCTTTGTCTGTTTTGTGTGTGTGTGTATTTATGTCTCTGTTTATGTGTCGGTGAGCTTGTATAGTTGTGTTTTCTGTGTGCATGCATGTATATGTTTGTGCTGTTATAGGTGTGCTAAAGGAGACAACACACCGATGCTGGTTATGTGATCCGAAAGAGGACAGAGCGCGTGCGAGAGAGAGAGAATATGTGAAAAAGGAAGGACGGAGATATATATATATATATATATATAGAGAGAGAGAGAGAGAGAGAGACAGAGAGAGAGAGAGGAGAAATCGCAGACATGCGCGGAGAAAAGTTGTTTGAAAGAATGTCTTCCTAGTAGTTGGCAAATAAACAATGTTTTCTAGTTATAGGCATTGAATTTTCAATGGGAATACGTGTTTCTCTTCTATTCTGATAGTCACACATATTTTGCATCACTCTCTATTTGATTGTATACCTGCCTTATTAACTCTGGTGCAAGTTTATAACCCATCACTCAGGTGTTGCATCCGCAACAATATCTCAAGATTGATTTTTTTTATATAGTACCTTTCTATGATAGGGAATCACAATTGACGACATGAAAAAGAAATATTTTAGAGGTGCAATATCGCTCTTGAAGTCAAACTTGTTCACAAGAAAACTTGAAAGCGCTTGATACTTAAAGGATTGCAAGTTGATTAATGTCTCAATTGTCAGTAATTTCCTTATTTATTGAAGTTCAAAAATTGTCAATAATTTCCTTCATTTTCAATATGTTTGGTTCTTCAAGTGCTTCAATGTTCAATAAACACATCATATATGTCAAAACTATGGCCATGTCCTTCTTTGCACCCAACATGCCTTTCCCCACAACATGAGTGGACCTTACATGAAACGAAAAAGGGCATTTAAAAGTTGACTTTGAATCATATGTGAATTGATTTAGTTTTCTGTTTGACTATAATTGTTACGTTGCTTATATTCTGAAAGAATTGTCCGAGTTGGGTGATCAAAATGGATGTAGTGGTTAGAACTGAAGAAGTGTAAATTTGGGGGTCTATCTTGATACAAGAACCATTAGCACTCTACTCAGCTTTTGTCCTTATCCTAGAATACAAGTTAGAGGCAATATTCAAAGAACATAGGTTTTTCAATGGCTAAAATGTATCAAATGTTTTAAGTACGTATGATATCAAAATGGACTTCAATGGCATACCTAGAGCCTTCAAATTGGCTGAATTTTTTATATCAATTATGCACGGAATTAATTCTAGGTTTCTTTTTCTTCAAGAGTATCTAAATTTATTATAAGAATTCAAGAAATTATTGAAAGAAGACTTTGTTGAGGATTAAGCACTCCCATATGATGTTCATGTAAAGAATGGCCTTGTGTAAGTGGTGTTGTTATACAAGGTTGAGGAGTAATTAATTCAATAGAATCCTACGTATCAAGATGCTTGAGAACATGATAAAGTATAATTATTCATATAAAATATAGATCCTACTTTAGTACTTGAGTTAGAAAATTTGTTGGAAGACTTGACCCAATTGATTGCTTTGAATAGTGGTTGTGTGGGTGAAAAATGATCAAGCCTTTATGTTTCGCTTAGAACAAAATATGTGCAACTATCACTTGATGATACATGTGAACCTTAGCTTGTAATCACTTGGTCAATTACCATTTTAAAAGATTAAATCTTGGAAGGATCTTATAAAGGCTTGTATCTTGTGCAGGTAGGAAGAATATTAGTTACAAGCTTCAAATAATGGAATAACCCCTAAATCAAGGGAGTCACTTTTTAGATGGAGCCAAGTTTGAATTCAAAATTCAAACTTGGAAGAACAACTTATAAAAGGCTTGTAAAAAACTCGCGGTAGTGTGCCTCATTCAAGGCTTTCTCCTTGATCATTTGTAGAAGCTGAGTGGCTCACAACATAGCTCATTCAGTCCATCATCATTGAGCATCATTACAATGCCAATGATCTTGTAAAATCATGATTTATAATACATATAGTTCATTGAACATCTCTATCTACTTCTCTGCTATGACTACTCAGAACAGTCAACTTTCTCTAGTCATATGTCAGTGAATACTCAACCATTTTTTATAATATTTGGCTTGTTGAACCAAGTTGAAGTCTACTTTGTGCTCTCAAAATCTCAAGGCATTTGGCTCAGCAATCTGGGAGAAATCATCATCGAAATGCTCTCTGGTTATCCATTGGTTAGTCCCTAAAAAACGGGGGTAAGCTTTGGATCGCTAAACTTGTTTCTCAGAGCATAGTCTATCATTTTAGATGATTCCACTTGCAATCGGTAGCTATCTAGGCTAATTGAAGTCCCTAAAAAGGAATTTCATCAATTTTTACTGTATTGTGATCTCTTAACAAAAGAACTAGTAGGTGTATGGACTAAAATAATAAGTTTTGTTGCACTAGCTATTCACAAAGTAGTCTATTTTGATTCAATTGTTTCAAGCATCAACTCCAAAGTACATAGGTACTTTCTTGGTGCCAATTCCAAGCTAAAAGGGCCTACTACATAACTTTGAAGTGTATTAGGGTAGGTACAAAGCACACTTTAGCAATACCACCTCACTTCCTTGAGGTATCCATCCATCTCCTCCAATAGTGGTATTAGAGCAAGTTGAGGTAAAATGGGAGATGGTTTCCCTTCTTTCATTGATAAATTGGACAAGAATAATTATCAAGCATGCTTGTTGAGGATGAACACCTATCTACAAGGAAGGAGTCTCTATGGATACATATCAGGAGATGAGGAGATGCCCATATTTAGAAGCAAAGATCAACCTACAAGAGAGGTGCAAGAAAGGCTCAACTCATGGTGCACCAAATATGCTTTAGCTAGGTCATATCTACTTAAATCTATTTTTTAATCCCTTCTTCTTAGGAATTTCAAAACTTCCCAAGAGACTTGGGATACTCCATCTTCATATTTTTTCTCCAATACAAGAACCTAAGGAGAATGTTTCAGATTTTTTCACTAAGGTGAAAGATGTAGCTGATCAATTGGCAAGCATAAGAGAGGAGATTGAAGAGGAGCAAATAGTGAGACAAATAATCAATGGTATCAAGGCAGATGATAAATGGGAATCTTTCACAACTGCAATGGATCTTTATATGGATATGCAAATCCCTGATCTAACCACACTCATGGGGCAAATCTTCACGCATGAAGCCAAGCTCAAAAGAAATGGTGAACCATCAAGAGGTAACAATTCTTCTACCCTCTATACACATAAAGGAAAGTCTAAGGGTAAAGCAAAGAGCAAGAAAATTGAAGAGAAGGTACTACTTCTCAAGCTTACTATGCAGGGAGAGGTAGGAATTCATGAGGAAGGGGTAGAGGAGGTAAGAAAGGTAGGGGGAGACCTTTCAACTCTTCCCCATGTAATATATGTGGATTGTCTAATCATACAACAGATGAGTGCTATAGGAACTTCAAGAACCAGAGAGGAAGAGGATTTCAAAGAGGTGGCTACTCATAATCAAGAAGAAGATTCAACCATAATCAAGGATACAACCATGGCTACAACAACAATTTAACAACAATTATCAAGGAGGATACAAATCAAGAAAAGACTTCGACAATTATACATACGATCAAGAGGATTCTCTTCTCATTATGAACGTGACTTCAAAACAAGGTATGAATGACGAGCACCTCTTCTATATTGACTCAAGTTGTTCAAACCATGTAACAGGCAATGTAGCTCTCCTTTTTGATCTTGAAGAGCCCAAGGGAAAGCATCAAGTGCAGACAGATGATGATACCAAGCATTCAATTATCAAGGTAGGAAATGTCAAAATTTCTTATGGGATTAGGAATCAGTTGAGGAGAGTTTTTTATGTACCTACTATCACAAAGTATTTGATGAGTGTTGGATAGATAGTAGAATAGGGTTTGCATGTTAGGTTCAATAAATTTGGAGCCTTTGTGGAGGACCCCCAACATGGATTCGAGAGAATTGCAAAGGGATAGAAAATAGGTAGATTGTTTACATTTGAGCTTGAGGACACTAGAAACATTGCACTTTATAATTATAAGGATCAAACCTTGTCTCAGTTAGATATATGGCACAAAACATTAGGGCACATTGTTGAAAGAACATTGAAGCAGATATGTAGAGATCAATGAGTACTTGGGGTACCTAATGTATCTAAGCAACATATGATCTATAAATGTGGTGCATGTTAGTTTGGTAAATCACACAGGTTACCCTTTACAAAGAAAGGTTATATGCATGAGGATTATTTGGAACTTGTCCACACAGATGCGTGGGGACCAAGCAAGGACCCTTCAATTTCAAGCTCAAGGTACTATGTGTCATTTATTGATGATTTCATTGGGTGGACTATCTTGTATTTCATGAAACATAAGGATGAAGTGTTCAGTTGTTTCAAGAAGTATCTTGCACTTGTGGAAAATCAAATAGGAAAAAGCTTAAAGAGGATAAGGTTAGATGGAGGAGGTGAGTACTTCTACAACGATTTTCATGTATTTTTGCAGGACAGAGGTATCAAAAGGGAGATCACTACTAGATATACTCCTTAGAAAAATGGAGTAGCAGAGAGGAGGAATAGATTGATTGTGAAAACAGTTAGATCTATGCTAAATGAAAAGAAGTTTCCTAATTACTTGTGGGCAGAGAGTGTTTCTACTGCCACTTATCTTATTAACATGTTCCCTTCTAAGTCCCTTGATGGGATGACACCTTATGAGGCATGGCATGGTAGGAGACCATCACTTGAACATTGAAAAATATTTGGTTGTGTTGCTTATGTGCATGTTCCATGTCAAATTAAAGGTAAGTTATACTCTAAGGTACAGAAAGGCATCTTCATAGGGTATGATATAAATAAAAAAGGATATGGGTTTTATAATCCATCCAACAAAGGATTTATGGTCAGTAGAGGTGTTGTGTTTGATGAGAATGATTCTTGGTTTGAAAGTGGATGCACGAAGGTCAAATTACCATATGAATTGGAAGAAGAATTTCCAAGCCTCACGAAGGAGGAGCCAAGCACAATTGAAGACATGCAATCAGATGATGAGGACACCACCAACTTAGAAGAATTTAAACATGGAAATTGAAAGGCAAAGTCAAGATGAAGAGGTTGGAGGACATACTTGAGTCATCCAAGCAAGCCTTAACAAGATCACAAAGAGAGACAAAGAAGCCAATCCGATATGGGTATGATACTTCATTAGTCACTTAGCAGTCTATTTACCTTGCGAATGATTCATCACTTGAAGGACCCTCTTCATATGAAGAAGCAAGTACCAAAGTAAAATGGAAGGAGGCTATGGATGAAGAAATAGAAGCACTCCAAGAGAATGACACTTGGGAGCTAGTACCCAAGAAAGCATCAATGAAATTAATTGGTTCTAGGTGGATTTACAAAATCAAAAGGAACTCATATGGATCCATAAACAAGTATAAATCTAGACTTGTGGCTAAGGGTTTTTCACAAACCCAAGGAGTAGATTATGAAGAAACATTTTCACTTGTGGCTAAGATGCAAACCATAAGGGTATTGGTAAGTGTATCTACATCTAGAAATTGCAATATGTATCAACTAGGTGTAAAAAATGCTTTTCTCAATGGATGGATTTTAGAGGAGGTTTACATGGCTCAACCTCCTCGCTATGAAGATCCAAACAAGGTAAATCATGTATGCAAATTGAACAAAGCTCTTTATGGTTTGAAGCTGGTGCGTAGGGATTGGAACCATAGGTTAACAACCTATCTTCAAGACCAAGGATTCATGATAAGCAAGTCAGATTCTTCTCTGTTTGTCAAGAGGAGTAATTCAAAAATGATATATTTATGTGTATATGTGGATGATACTATTCTTAGAAGCTATATATGGATTGAAGAATGCACCTAGGGCATGGAACCATAGGTTAACTACATACCTTCAAGATCAAGGATTCTTGATGAGCAAGGAAGATACTTCTCTATTTGTCAAGAGAAGTAATTCTGAGGTGATATATTTATGTGTGTATGTTTTTGACATGGTACTTATAGGTAGTGATGCCATTGGCATCAAAAAAATCAAGAACCTAATGATGCAAGAGTTCAAAATCAATGACCTAGGGTTCCTAAAGTATTTTCTTGGACTTGAATTGGTCTATACAAATTCTAGAATTTACATTACTCAAAGGATGTATGTGCAAGACATGTTGAAGAAGTTCCACTTGGAGAATGCCAAGATAACTAGCAACCCTATGGCAGTAAATCATAAATTGAGTACTCATGAAGGTGATTTGCTTGAAGACATTGCAGGATATCAAAGCATAGTTGGATGTTTAAACTATGCAACCTTAACAAGGATTGACATAGCTTATGGAGTAAGTAGGTTAGGTCAATTCATGCATAAACCTAGAGCACCTCACTTAGAAGCTGCCAAAAGGATTTTGAAGTATCTCAAGGATACTCAAAATCAAGGGTTATACTTTCCATACACATCAGATTTAGACATCAAGTTTTACTCATATGTAGATTGGGCAGGTTGTAAGGATGACAAGAGGATTACCTCTAGTTATCTTACTTTTGCAGGTGATAAGACCATTTCATGGTCTTCCAAGAAGCAACCTACTGTTGCTCTATCTTCAATAGAGGCTGAATATAGGGGATTAGCCAATGCTACATAAGAAGCTATTTGGATCATATTGCTATATTCAGACATGGGACTTCACGCTCACTCATCTATGATTTTTTGTGACAATACAAGTTCTTTGCATCTTGTAGCTAATCTTATTTATCATGCAAGAACCAAGCATATAGAAGTAAACTAGCATTATGTTAGAGAGAAGCTATTGAGAAAGGAGGTTCAATAGGCATACGTGTCCACAAACATGCAATGTGCATATTTATTGACCAAAGCACTTGATGGTACTAAACTTTGCAAGTTTAAAGCCATGATTGGGTTGTATGACATTCAAGAGGATTAATGAAGAAGAGAAAGCCAAGATCTTTCGCTTGAGGTGTTGGAAAACAATGTCCCAAGGTACCAAGGTCAAGGTCAAGATCCCATGGTCATTGGACCATTTTATTTGCACTGGAAAGAGGATGTCTAGCTTATGTTCTCATATCTTCCTACAACTAAGGCGTGGGCACTGTGGCTATGCTAAGTTTGAAGATGTTGACATCATTAGATGGCAGAAAGATGCAGAAGAAGAAAGTCCATCATTTCCAAAAGAAAAGTAAGGCTTCCTTTTCTCATGTACTTTCCATATACTTTTCTTATTTTATCCTCTACATCCAAAGACAAGTCTACGAGAAAGTTTGAAGATGTTGACATCATCAGATGGTAGAAAAATGCAAAACAAGAAACTACTTCTTCTTTAAACAAGATGTTCTCGTAGACTTGTCTTTGGATGTAGAGGATAAAATAGGAAAAGTATATGGAAAATATATGACAAAAGGAAACCTTACTTTTCTTTTGGAAATGATGGACTTTCTTCTTCTGCATCTTTCTGCCATCTGATGATGTCAACATCTTCAAACTTCTCTTCCATACCTTTTGTTCTCTTGAAGTAGGAAACACTCTTGACTTCTTCAACTGAACTTTTTCTCTTTTCTCTAATGCTAAGAGTAAGAGATAAAACAAACGTGGTATACAAATGGAAGTGAATATAGAATCATGTTTTATCATCTCCTCATATCTCTGAATAAAAATTCTGCTTCAAATGCCTGAAATGACTAACTTCACCAATCTTTTGTATGAATGATGAATTACCCTTCTAGAGTTACCTTCTCTAGATACATTTGTACCTTGATATCCAACCAACTTACAACAGAAATTTGGCTGAAAAACTCATCCCATCTTCACATTTGTCATCTTAGATGAACTTTCTTGCCATGAAAGAGATCTCTCAAAAACTCTCTAGAAAAACCTCTAGATACCTGTTTCGATGTAGCCTTTAACTTTCAAATGATGAAAGCGTATAAAAGCATTCCTTGAATTTTTTCAAATCTCTTCATAACTGCTCTTCTAAGATATGACTTGCAAATGATAATCTGATAGTAGAAACAGATACCTGTGATTTGATGTTGATATGATTCCTTCATCTTCTCTAAACCATTGTTCTTCCTAGAACTTGAAGTAGTCTTCTCTTCATCAAGTCTGGGTCTTCAAACAGTACTTTTGTAAAGTATTTGCATACTCTTCCAAAAATATTCGGCTGCTAACAGATCATCAACTTCATACTCCACATTGATAAATACACATGTAACTGAATTCTCTATTTCTCAAATCTCTACTCATCTAGATTAAGTGTGTATGTCAAATGTCAAATGTTAGAAGATGCCCGTAAATCATATGTTGTAAACCTGGAAGTTCTCGGAACCTGAGATATGAATGAGCCTTAATGCATTGATACCAAAGATCTAAAGTTTTGTAACCAAAACCTTAGTGCTCTAATACCAAATGTTGGAAGTGAGGTAGGCCCTTAGGCTCATGTCATAGGTCCATGGTTCCATAGTTCCAATCATGTACAACATTAATTAACATACCACAACTTAATCATAAAAATGATGAGTTAAAGATAGAGAACGAATAGACAACATGTGTAAGGTGTTACGTAAGCCATCGCTTACTCATAGTATCATATATACCAATGTTCAATGTACAATGTGGGAGCAAAACTCTCAACCACTCTATGTGATGAGAAATAGATGAATGAGTGAATGTACAACGTAACAAACATATTCAGATGTATGGACAGTAATCTGAATATACATGAGATGTGTGACCTTATAGGTTATAGAAGAGTGAATATGAGTGACTGAAAGAGGAAGGATCAGTGTGAAACTGATACTCAACAAACCCTAATCTGAACTTAGGCTATGGAAGACCCTAAGTCAAATACGTGTGTGAAAAGATCACATACTTATAAAGTAGCATAGAATGCTAACAAGTTTGCTACAGGAAATCCTCAAACTCATGTGAACACACCTTCTCAAACACCTCATCAAAATATGCATAAAGCATATACGTACTGTTTCTCTTGTACCTATGCCGAATAGGACTCCTCCTGATATGAAAGCCACGGCCTCCATAAACTTCAAGTAGTACCTGTGTGCATAAAGAAAATATGTACCTGAATACTTAACATAAGATGTAAATCTTATGTTAACCACCATCCAATGTCTTTGAAGTAGCCCGACATCTTCTTGTAGAAGACAATCTTCAACCTAATATCTTCCTGTACAAGATAATCTTCAAATACACCATGTAGATGGCACCATCCAATGTCTTTGAAGTAGCCCGACATCTTCTTGTACAAGAGAATCTTCAACCTAATATCTTCCTGTAGAAGATAATCTTCAAATACATCATGTAGATGGCCGATCCTCACCATCAAGCTGCTAATGACCAAGTCTTCTTGCCATGAGCAAGAGATAACCTCCTCTCCATGAGCTAGAGTGTGAGCACACCCTTCATCTTCTCCAGGAAGAATCACCAAGAAGAACTCCATAGCTGCTCCTCAACATGCTTCAAGTTAGCACCATGGCTGCCCCATGTGCTAGAAGAAACACCACCTCTACTGAGGTCCAAGCTTCGAAAGCTTGTGTTGAAATTGGTGAAGGATGAATAGAAGTGAGCCCAATACTCTCCTTATATAGTTTTGATTGTCCTCCAAAAGCTCCACGATCGCTATGTGATTGTATAAAGCAAAAGCTATCGCCGTCCGCTGTTTAACGCAATCGGTCAATGTACGCTATCCATATGCTTTTAGGAAAAGCTTGAATAAAAATTGATTGAGATTGCACTACTGGAGTGGGGAATTGAACCATGGTCGCCTGTATGAGAGGGCCTTCGCCTATCCATACCCAGTGCCTTAGTTGTAGGAGGACAAGAGAACAGATGCTATACATGCTGTGGCCGTGCATCTTTTTGCAGAGCAACTAGAAAAGATTACTACATGCTCTAAATTGTTGGAGCATTGAACCAATAAGGCATTGTTTTCCCAACAATAAGGAGATTATCTCTAAGGTTTGAAGAAATGTTCTTAGATGAATATGAGTGACTGAAAGAGGAAGGATCAGTTTGAAACTGATAGTCAACAAACCCTCATCTGAACTTAGGCTAAGGAAGACCCTAAGTTAGATACGTGTGTGAAAAGATCACATACTTATAAAGTAGCATAGAATGCTAACAAGTTTGCTGCTAGAAATCCTCAAACTCATGTGAACACACCTTCTTAAACACCTCATCAAATATGCATAAAGTATATACGTATTGTTTCTCTTGTACCTATACCGAATAGGAATCCTCCTGATATGAACGCCAGGGCCTCCATAAACTTCAAGTAGTACCTGTGTGCATAAAGAGAATATGTACCTGAATACTTAACATAAGATGTAAATCTTATGTTAACCACCATCCAATGTCTTTGAAGTAGCCCAACATCCTCTTGTAGAAGACAATCTTTAACCTAATATTTTCCTGTAGAAGATAATCTTCAAATACACCATGTAGATGGCACCATCCAATGTCTTTGAAGTAGCCCGACATCTTCTTGTACAAGACAATCTTCAACCTAATATCTTCCTGTAGAAGATAATCTTCAAATACATCATGTAGATGGCCGATCCTCACCATCAAGTTGCTAATGACCAAGTCTTCTTGCCATGAACAAGAGATAACCTCCTCTCCATGAGCTATAGTGTGAGCACACCCTTCATCTTCTCCAGGAAGAATCACCAAGAAGAACTCCATAGCTGCTCCTCAACATGCTTCAAGTTAGCACCATGGCTGCCCCATGTGCTAGAAGAAACACCACCTCTACTGAGGTCCAAGCTTCCAAAGCTTGTGTTGAAATTGGTGAAGGATGAATAGAAGAGACCCAAGGCTCTCCTTATATAGTTTTGATTGTCCTTTGAAAGCTCCACGATCCCTATGTGATTGTATAAAGCAAAAGCTATCGCCGTCCGTTGTTTAACGCAATCGGTCGTTGTACGCTATCCATATGCTTTTAAGAAAAGCTTGAATAAAATTTGATCGAGATCGCGCTGCTGGAGTGGGGAATTGAACCATGGTCGCCTATATGAGAGGGCCTTCGCCTATCCATGGCGACCAGCGCCTTAGTTGTAGGAGGACAAGAGAACAGAGGTTATAAATGCTATGGCCGTGCATCTTTTTGCAGAGCAACTACAAAAGATTACTACATGCTCTAAATTGTTGGAGCATTGAACCAATAAGGCATTGTTTTTCCAACAATCCCCCTTGCAATGTCATATTGGTACAAATTGGACTGGATCTGCAAACTTCATAAGCTTCAAGCTTGTACTCCCGCACTTCAAAACTTGTTCTTCAAAAGTCTTCTTCAAAACTGAATTTTACTTTCTTCAAAAAACTTGAACTTGCTGAATATGAACCATAATACTTGAGAAAATATGCAAACTAGATATCCAATAGTGTACTCATCAGGCAATCACTGCTTGACAACAAATGTAGCATGTACTAAGTCTGCACCTGCTATCTCCTGTTTTCCAAAACCTAAAAACATACACTAGGATCCATATATTTGCATTTACCTTTTGAAAAGGTTTCTCAACGTACTTCTACTGCGTCATGTAAATACACTAAACAAGATCAGGAACTGAATCCTGGAACCTGTGACTGAAAACTCACAACTTAGTGTATTATGAACACTGCTGGTTCATCTCTGACTGTACTCAAGTCATGTCAACTCATCTCAATTGAAATCAACTGAAATATGAGTCAAAAAATCTATGATGTCATCATGTCTTCATCCTTTAAATCCTTCATACCTCTTTCCTTCAGAACTTGGTATAAACATATATGTGCGCACTTCTGAAATATACCTTTTTGAAATATCAAGCTTCTCTTTAATAGAACTCTGGAACCTTCTTCTGAACAGGAACATCCTAATAGGAACTTTCTCCAAACATTCTTCTTCTTCCTTCTTCTTTCAAAGTTGGAACATAAAGAGAACCTGACACAGGAAATATAGGAATACCTGAAATAGGAATACCTGTAAGTATGAATCTGCATTCTTTTACATATGGATTGAAAATAATTCTTCATGTTTCATCACCCCCCTGGATGAGTTAACACTAGTATCCAAAATTCTTCAAATATATTAGACTTCATGAAATGTGGAACGTCTGTAACATAACAAGTATCTTCTTATATCTCTGCAACACAAATCTGATAGAGTCTGAATCTTTGACTTACTTCTTCCAATGTTAAGAATCTTCACAAACAAAGGATAGACAATTGAATCATAAATACTCAAGATCATACAAGATCTATCCAAGATCAATGATTGTTGGAAGCAGCCAGAGGCACAGACGACACGGAAGCATGTAACGACAAAGCAGGGAGCCAATCGAATCGTTTTTCAAATAATTATGTTTTCAAATACTTTCCAAAAACCTCCAACAGTGATTTTTATCACTATTGTAACATATGTAACATAGAAAACCCCATTTTTGTAATCCATAGCTCCATTTTGTGCAAGCCGAGGAGTCCTCGAGCTTGAGGAGCTTAGGTAGAATGCGCGTACCAATTTTCGTTATTTTTAGATACTGTTTACCCTTCCAAATAGCATCTAGGACCTAATTTTTAACTATGCCGGTCACTAGATGTGAAACCGGTCAAAACTAGTCTAGAAACTATAAAAAGAGCTAGAGAGCTCATTTTTGAGGTTAGCTTGTTGGAGTTTAGAGTTCTTTTGAGCTTGTAATAGTGTTCTTGAGTAATAGAGCTAATTTCCCACCTTCCATTGTGTCTTGCTTGTCTCTTCATTGTGTGTGTGTATGTGTGTGTGCATTTCTATGCTTCTCACCTTCACTCTCACTTCATCTCACATTCACGATCTTCATATCACTCCTATCTCTTCCGCAGATTGACATTAAGGAGGTGGAGCTTCTTAACGTGGTTCTCACCATTGTGCTAGAGCAACACCAAATTTGGCGCCGTTGCCGGGGATCGAGTCTAGGACGAATGTGTGATGGTAAGAGTATAGCAAGAAGTGGCGTTGGAAGGTAAAAATTTCAGTTTTTGTTGTTGTTTTTACTTAGTTTTTAGTGTTTTTCACCTCCCGCACACTCCATCTTCATCACCGCATCATCATCTTCATCTCCAAAATAATCAGAAAATTCACCACCCATTCCCCTCATTTCCCCTCATTTGTGCATGCGAGAGAGTGAGAGAGAACTTTTGTGCTTGTGTGTACTTTTGTTTTCTTGAGTTTTCTTGCAGGTCCAGAGCTCTAGTGCATCAGACCATCGCGATGGTCTGCAAAGTTCGGAATTTGGAGAAGGCGACCACACCAGCGTGTAGGCGACACCAGCGCCTCTAGGAATCCACAACTGCATTCACAAAATTTGCATTTTGGTGGACCATCGCGACGGTCTCTGACCATCGCGATTGTGTCACACCATCGCGATTGGCCCACGCCATCGCGCCGACGGTGCCACGTGGCAATCTAGACCATCGCGACGGTGCACTTCAGACCATCGCGACGCTTCAAAAATTCAGACCATCGCGATTGGCTCACGCCATCGTGCTCAGACCATCGCGCCCAGACCATCGCGACGGTGCACTTTCACGCCATCGCGACGGTGCACTTTCAGACCATCGCGATTGTGCAAGTTCACGCCATCGCGACGGTCCAATTTCACGCCATCGCGACGGTGCACTTTCAGACAATCGCGATTGTGCAAGTTCACACCATCGCGACGGTCCAATTTCACGCCATCGCGACGGTGCACTTTCAGACCATCGCGATTGTGCAAGTTCACGCCATCGCGACGGTCCAAGTTCACGCCATCGCGATTGTGCAATTTCACGCCATCGCGACGGTGCACTTTCACGCCATCGCGACGGTCCCAGACCATCGCGATCATCCCAGACCATCGCGATTGTGCACCCCCATCGCAAATTTTAGGGTTTCATTTTTTGGCCAATTTTGGGGCTTTTTTTGGGAAATTTTTGGGTGATTAGACTCATAGGAGACCCCTTAGCTCATATTTGGAGAAAAACCTATTTGTCAGTTTTTACCCCCCAGGGCCTGAACGGTCATAACTTTTTCATCCGAAGTCCGTTTTTTGAGCTTAATAGCTCGTTAGAAAGCTCTTGACGAGTTCTTAAAGAATACATCTATTTTTAGATAAGCTATTTTGAGGTTGACCTAGTTTGGGACTTGAAAGCCAGGGGGCAAGCATTAAAAAATTGGGCAAAAGGGAAGGGACTTAAAAGGTGTATGTACTTAAGTGCTTGATCATCCAACTGTGAATTGGTCTAATATTGAATTTTTCCAGGTCTAGCAAGGGCAATCAAAGACAACCAAAGCAAGGCTGTGAAGGGCATAAAGCTTGGGAAGCGTGGCTTCTTGGGCATCAGAGCAACCAGAAAAAGCTGACTCGAGGTTGGAAGATTACTCAACCCCCTCAGTCAATTCTTAGCTTAGGATAAACGTTAGCATTGTGGATTAAGACGATAGGAACGCCTCAAGTTCAAGATATTTAATTCTTTCAAGTTCAAGACTAAAGTAAAGGTGTGTGACACGAAAACCTAAAGGAAAGAACCTAAGTCTGACGGAATGAGAACTCAAAATTATCACGGAAAGTCGAATTCTTGACGCATACATTAAGACAAGAATCTAAAGAAATCTAAAAAGAATCAAGAAAGTAATAACAAAGAATCGGTGACGATCTGAGCGTGTACTGAGTGTGCAAGGAAGAAAATTAATGAACCTTAGATCGGGCAAACATATAGGTAAGTCAGACCGACGAAGCCTTAGATCATCAGAGGCAAGTGTAAGAACTACTGCACGATCGTGGGCTCAACAATTGAACACTAGTTATCCCTACGAGAGCTCAGATACTAGTGATTCAGAAATGGCATTTAGCACAGAAAGACCAGAAGGAGGGTCGAATGTAGCCTATTTAGAAAAACCTGAAGGACCCTATAGAACACAACTAGAGTTTCTCCGAACCAACCGATTAGGTGCTCGCATCTATGAGGATGGTTTGCGAAGGCAAGTGGTGCAAATGCACAACCCCGATCAACCCATTGGATTGGAACGTCCAGTGGTGAATTCGAGAGAGACGCGTACATAGACAAGGAAGGAACGATGTACATCTTAAGTACGCAACCAAACAATACCAACGAGTTTGGCGTGATTCAACTAGAGACGGAAGCAAAACCTCAAGGAAAAGAACCATTAGAAGAGCCTAGAACACCTAGAGGGAAATCTCTACTGACACGAGTACTAATCCCGGATTGGATCCCTCAGGACAACAGAAGCATAGAGTTGTTTGTAAATAAAGAAACGGATGAAGCCTTTTGGAGATACAAGACCGAGATACTTAGTGAGGTAGGTATCATCACTATATACGAGTTCAAGGACCCGGATACACCTGGAAAGGTTGTATACCTGGATGAGACTTCAGAAAGAGTCTTTGTGGTACCCGACCGCGCTAAAAACACATACACATGGAGAGGAGAATTGGTATTCCCTCCATCTAGAACAAACATGAATACAAGTCAACAAGGGGCAGGAACATCCTCAGCCCTTGGAAATCAAAGAGAGGGAAATAAAGAGAGACCAGAAGTAAGCTTCACTCATCCCATAGGGAGAGATAGAACAACCACGGACACTAATAGAGTGGATAGACAAAGAGATCATGGAATACCAGGTGGTAGAGATGATTTTCCTCTACCTAGACCACGTGAACACGCAAGAATATTGAGACCCACTCAATTAGTAAAATCAATGAAGAATTATTTTGATGGGACAAGAGATCCCTACGACCACGTCGCAGAATTCAAGCAAGTACTAAGAGCCGAACAAGTTGAAGACATGTTCACGCAATACAACGCATTTGGACTAACGTTAAAGAATACAGCTTTAACTTGGTTCCAACCATTGCAACAAAGGCAATTTAGGGACATCCATCACTTTTTAGAGTCATTCATCACTGAATTCTCTAAAAGTGGGATTAGACATGATACGTCTTCGTTGATTCATAGCTTTAAACAGACCCCTCAAGAAAAAGTTAGATTCGCAGGACGTAGGTTTAGACAATATGTTGAACGATGTCCAATGCAAGAGCTACCCTCACAAGCTAAGCAAGTGTCATTGTTTCTAGATGGCTTGTTGAGCTCTAAACTACGCTCCTACGTGTACCTAAAAGAGCCCAGAACGCTAGAGCAATGTGTAAGAATTTGCATAGACATTGAAGACAACTTAGGAGACGAGTTGGAACTCTCCAAGGTCTATAAGGACTCAGACTGTTCATCTCTAGCATCCACAAAATTGTCTAGCTCAATAGAAGACCTAGCAGAAACAGTGGCCCAGAAACTAGGAGTTTCTAGTAAACCTAGGGTGCTAACAAACAAGTGTTGTTACACCTGTGGTGGTGATCATATGGCAAATGTGTGTCCCAATGCACCACTAACTCAAGCCAACCCTAGTGGCCAATACTGTACAATTGAGAGAAGATACAAGAATCATACGGCTCAAGACTGCCCGTACAACAAACAAACCGTGAGACAGAACTACCCGCAAGCATACGCACAGCCAGGTAGGTATCAAGGCCAATACAATGCTCAACCTTATTACTATAGGCCTCCTCAGAACTACCCATACCAGGCTCAACATAGACCTCAACCTGTCTTAGCTCAGCAGCCACCCCCACCAGCGAATGTCATCTCAGTCAAATATGCTGCTGCAGAAGAGAACCTAAGTAGGGCCTTAGTGCCTTCTTCACCTTTGATCACAGAGAGTGACCCACACTCAAACAGTTTTGACTCTACGCATGTCGATAGTCCACCCGCATATTACACAGAGTCACCAGAACACGTGGAGACATATCATTACGATAGTCCACCAGTGGAACCTAGTTGGGAGCCCGACTATGCTAATGTGATGTACACAAACCCAAATCCACGGCCCCAATTAAGACAACAGAGACCACAGGGCCCTAGAGGACCATGCTTTAGGTGCCAAGGAGATCATTTCATAAAGGATTGTCCACACCCCCCGATAGCAGGACAATCACAGTACTATAACATCCAAGGCTTTTGTGCTGATTGTGGCAAAGAGCACATAATCAAAGATTGTCCTAAGAACCCTGTTAACGCTCCGAATGTGACACCGATCAACGTGATAGGTATTGTAAATAACACAGATGGATCCAACCCTACATACGTGCCTATCCAAGCTATAACAAGAGCCCAGGCGCTCTTACAGAACGAAAAGCTTAATCAAGAGAAAGTAGCCAGAACCAGTGAAGTTGTAGAATCTAGCAGTAAAAAGACAAAATCTTGGAAAGATTCTAGAGAAAGAATTAAGAGAAAATGGAGTAAAAAGATAACGGAGTTGGAAGGAAGTTTAAAGGAATCTAGAGCCAAAATCCAAGAATTGACTTCACAGGAATTGAATCAAGAGAATCCAGCTCAGAAATCAGGAACAGTTTTAGCGGAACCCATACCAGAGAATCTAGACATGATGTTTCGTGCATATCAGGCTAGATTAAAAGAGGGACCGCAAGTAGCTGAAATGAGTAAGAACTACCCTCGAGCTGATCTAGAAATTGAGAGAACTAAACTTTGCATGAAGATGGTAGAATTAGCACAAGCTTTGTTCGAAGCCTCTAGATATCTTAATTGGAATAACATGGCAAAACCGGAGTTACACTTTCAAGGACTAATGGAGAGGCTAGAATATTTGATTGAAAGCAAAGAGAAAAAGGATCAGCATAGGAACCCTATTGTCCCAGAGACACAGGAAAGGAATGCATTATCCCTGTCTCAAGTACCCAATACAGAAAGTCAAGACAATTTGTCTTCTATACATAAATATTCACATGAATTTTTGAGAGAAATCCAAGAAGAGAAATGGAGAAAGGAACAAGGAACCCATCCTCCTATTCAAGAGATAGACGACTTGCAAGAACAATTTCCCCAAGACATCCCCTCTATATACGATGATGTAGAGGAAGAACAACTGAGTGAACACACAAGATTTGAATCTAATTCTTTACAAGAATTACCTCAGTTCACAGGACCTTGGGAAGCAAAGTCTATTAGTATGAGAGCACCCACGATAATAGTGAGGAATGAAGAATCAGTAATCCCTAGAAACACGGAAGTGATCAAGAATACCAAAGTACAATGTAACCTTACTCTGGAGGAGTTATTGAAGGTAAAACCAGAATTGTGGAAGCATGTAGCAAATCAATTCCCCGGGCTTGCTACTACTCCCTCACCAATAGGATCACAAGATAAGGTACCAGAGATACCCGTAGAAAAGATTGGAGATGTGAGCGAAGGAGAGGAAGGTAACACTTATCTTCCGATAACCCATCAGGGCTACACCACGAAAGCCATCTTAGATTCAGGAGCCGGAGTAGCCATAGCTACCACCGCTTTATGGAAACGTTGGGGTAAGCCAGCATTAAGACCCACCAGGATGAAGCTACAAATGGCTGATGGACACATAGAAAAACCATTAGGCTTACTAGAAGGCATATCTCTCACCACTTGTGGTGTAGAATTTGAGCATACCTTTGCCATTTGTGACTTTGCAAAAAACCATGCTTATGAGATGATATTGGGACGACCATTCATGCGTCAGTTGCAAATTGTACAAGATTGGGGAACTAATTCTTTGTACTTGCAACATTTAGGAGTGACTACCAAAGTCAATCTTAAAGACTATTCACATAGAGATGTACCCCCAATACAATGGAATACCATCCATAAGACACCAGTAGAAACAGAATCCGTGCACTCATTAGAATCAGATCCTTCTTGGTTGCATGAGGATACTCATTTATGGATGTGTAAAGTAGCCAAACAAGAGGAAGAAAGGTTAGAAGCCAGGACCTTAGGTGCAGAACAACATCCACGAACCCTACAAGATCCAGCCTATGCACCTGTAGTATTCCCAGACGAAGAGTTTGAACCCCATGGTTGGGCAGAAATCCTAGCAACCATGGATGTAGCCATCAATGAAGAACAATGGACACCCCACTGTGACGAGGATGGCTATGACATTTCAGGTTTTACGATAGAGCCAATCATGTGCGATGCGATTTTAGAAGAGTGTGAACCTAACACTGGTGCATTTGAGGATGCAAGTGATTTTGATTTAGAATCAATTATCATGGACTCTCCATTTGCATCAGAGGAAGAATATTTCTACGAAGTAGAGACTCACCCGCAGAGACACGAGGAAATTACGAATGAGGTGAGATTAGCCACCGAAGTGACTACTAAGAGTGAAGGCAAGAAAAGAAAGAAGAAAGAAACCATGTCAGAAAAAGAAGAATCTTTATTTGAAGTACCTGAGAATTTCAAGAAATATGAAATTGAAGATAGAAGAATCATGGTACAAATGCCTAATAGAAAGGCGAATGACGGACAAGTATATGATAACCGAGAAAAAACCAAGAAAATAATTGTAGCCATAGAAGGAGAGGAAGAAAAATGCACATACATAGGGCATGATTTGACAACTGAAGAAGAAGAAGAGCTAGTTGCCCTATTACGCGAATATAGAGATGTTTTTGCGTGGAGTTACAAAGATTTGAAAGGAGTAGATCCAGATATATGTTCTCATAGAATCCCTATGACTCCGGATGCAAAACCGACAAAACAGAAACCGTACACGTACAATGATAACTACGCTGCGAAGATCAAAGAGGAGATAGATCGCTTGATAGAAGCAGGATTCATTTACGAAATTGAGCATACCGAATGGGTATCTCCCATTGTGGTTGTGCCCAAGAAGAATGGAAAATTGCGTGTGTGTATTAACCTTAAAAAAGTTAATGCCGCAACGATTAGAGATAGTTATCCTCTTCCTATCACGGAACATCTATTGGAAAGAGTTGCGGGCAAGGAAGTTTACAGCTTTCTTGATGGATTTTCAGGCTATAATCAAGTAGCTATTGCTCCAGAAGACCAACACAAGACGGCATTTGCCACTGAATGGGGCATATTTGCATTTCGCGTGATGCCATTTGGCTTAACAAATGCACCCGCCACTTTCCAGCGACTCATGTGTCATGTTTTAAAGGAATTTTTACGCAAGAGCTTGGAAGTTTATGTCGATGACATATGTGCTCATTCAAGTGTAAGACAGATGCATATCCCAGAGTTAAGGCAAATATTTGACAAATGTCGAGAATATCAGGTTTGTTTGAACCCAGAAAAATGCGTTTTCATGGTCAGACAAGGCAAAATTCTAGGACACATTGTGTCAAAAAATGGAATCTCTACGGATGAAGAAAAGGTGAAGGTAATTGCAGATTTACCTAGACCAACTAATGTGAAAGAGGTACAGGCATTTATGGGCCATTGCGGATATTATAGGAGATTCATACACATGTATGCAATCATAGCCAAGCCTTTGTACTCTCTTTTAACCAATTTTGAATGGACAGATGGATGTGAAAATTCATTCAATGAACTTAAACGACGCTTGTGCTCAGCACCTATATTGACTACCCCAGATTGGAGTAAGCCATTCCATGTACATGTGGATGCATCCAATTACGCCATAGGATGCGTGTTAGCACAACCCACGAATGAAGGTAACATAGATCTCCCCATAGCTTACGCGAGCAGACAATTGAATGCAGCAGAAAGGAATTACACCACGACGGAACGAGAAGGATTAGGGATGATCTACGCAGTAAAGAAGTTCAGGCACTACTTGTTGGCCAACAAATTCAAGTTCTTTACAGATCATCAAGCCCTATTGTACTTAGTCAACAAGCCATGTAACACCGGACGACTGATACGTTGGTTTCTATTACTCATGGAGTATGATTTTGAAGTCGTAGTCAGGAAAGGAAAGACACATCTTAGAGCTGACCACCTTTCAAGATTAACCTCAGGAGAAGCTCCTCAAGGAGTAGCGGATGAATTACCAGATGCATACTTGTTTAACCTTGAGATAGCACCAGAATGGGCTAAGCCTATAGTCCCTATTCTCACATATGGACCCAAGAATCCTAGGTTAAAGATCAAAGAGGGAGAGATTACCAAGTCCCAAAGATACCAAATAATGGGAGGAAGCATATATAAACAGGATAATCAAAAGATCCTTGCTTGTTGTGTAGATGAATCAGAACATGCGAATTGGTTGCAATTAGCACACATAGGTGCATTAAAGCAACATCATTCAAAACATCGAACGTTACAGACTCTGCATAGATCAGGAGTATATTGGCCTACGATGGAAGCAGATGTCCACAGGTTGTGTAAGGAATGCCATGTTTGTTGTGAAAGACCACCAGTAGAGCATGCTACATTATATCACGTGTCTCTCACACCAGACTGGAGTGAACCATTAGTGACATACTTGAGGACGAACACATTCCCTCAAGGCATGACCTTAGCTCGACAACGCAGTCTAGAGCAGGAAGCTCAAGATTATTCACTTATTGGCGATAACCTATACAAAAGAGGACGAGATGGATATCTAAGACAATGTGTTCATGAGAGCGATTATCTGAGCATACTAGAGACTGCACACCAAGGAGTTGCAGGAGGTCATTTTGGACCCGATAGGATAATCAAAGCCATCCTCTTTGCAGGGTTATGGTGGCCCACTCTTCACATGGATGCTCATACCTATGTAAAGAGATGCGATGTGTGCCAAAGAACTCAGTTTCCTACTCGCAGAGACGAAATGCCATTGAAACCCATGATGGGCGGACGTGCATTTTCTATGTGGGGTATAGACTTTGTAGGACCCATTAACCCCCCTGCAAAAGGTACACATGCGGAATACATTATTGTTGCGACAGATTATCTTACAAAATGGGTAGAGGCAAAAGCCACGAAAAAGAATGATGCACACACAACTGCAAAATTCTTATTTCAGAATGTCTTTACAAGATATGGACTGCCTATAGAGTTAGTGAGCGATCGAGGCACTCACTTTCTAAACCAAGTCATTGAATATCTGTTACAGGATTTTATGGTGATTCACAAGAAATCCGCACCATATCATCCTCAGGCCAATGGTCAAGCTGAAAGCACTAATAAGATCCTTTGTAACGTACTGACGAAACTCGTGAACAACAAACGTTCAGATTGGGACAAACAGTTACACCACGCTGTTTGGGCATATCGAGTGGCCTACAAGACCGTACTCAATGCAACTCCCTTTCAGATGGTTTTTGGTCAGAATGTTGTGCTTCCTTTGGACTTCTTGATACCGACCCTTAAGGTTGCACAAGAACATCAGTGGACCGGCCATGAATTATCAGCGAGAATAATGGACTTGGAACGATTAGGAGAAACCAGGCTCAAGGCAGCAGCAGGAATATATGCAGCGAAGAAGCGACAAAAAGCGTATTTTGATGCACATGTGAAAGATAAAGGCTTAAAAGAAGGAGATTTAGTTCTAGTATATACGTTAAAGCAACACGCACGTAAGTTAGAAAAGCGAGGTTATGGACCTATGATCATTAACAGACTCTCAACAAGTGGAGCAGTACAGTTAGCCACTTTAGAAGGAGATATAATGCCTAATTATATTAGTGGCTGTAGAGTCAAGCTATATCAGGAACCTCTTACTGAGGATATGCTTAGACGACTCACGTGGGCAAAGAAGTGTAAGGAGGAAGAAAATAGAATACAAGCGGAAGCTCAGGCAGAAGCAATAGAACACATTAAACGCATGAAGTTGAGAAGACAGGGACTAGGGAGAGAGCAGTATAACCATCTGGATACAACACCCAGATATTTCATGGCCATGTGTCAAGTAAAGTCAACCACTCATCCTAGTATAGTGGACAGGAGACCATTCATTACAGTCAGGCTAGAGCACGACAACCCTTGCCAAGAGCTCAGGGCTTTAATTGATTCAGGTGCTGCGACTAGTGCGATTAGATGGTCCCACTATAAGGATTCAGGAATAGAAATGCGGCCAATTGAGGCATACCTCATAGGGCTAGGAGGCATGGAAACCCCTTGCATGGGTGAGGTGGACCTTCCTATCCTCATTAAGGATGTGACCATGACAGCGAAGCTACTAGTATGCCACGATGACGACCTGATAGAACCCCTAATCCTTGGCCAAGATTGGCTATACGATCACTTAGTGGACCTAAATCTTAGACAAGGCTCCATACAAATTGGAACTTCAGAGCAAAAGCGAGTGATACCGCTTGACTTCCTTAATTACATTCCGATTGAGGTTTGTAACCCTAGACCCTATGAAACGCATGCGACGGAAGACAGGAAGATCTTGGGTCAGACCAGTCACGTTACGTCTACACCAACCCACTCGGGCTTGGCTAGGGACAATTGTCAATCAAAAGCACGACAGGAGATCTTCCCTGGGGCTTCCTGCAAACTAGAAGGGGCAGCTACCCAACTGCTAGGGCAGATGAACACAATCAGTGGTCAGGTGGGCTGCATCAGCGGCCAAATGAGCACAACACCCTACGGTGCTCATCCTTCCAAACTCGCTGCGGACTGGCCTAGATTAAAGATGAAGAACGAATCACTTCCTAATGGGCAGGTCACGCAAGTGTTGGATCTCCCTTCTTTTCCAAAGCAGAGCGTCCAAGGGACCTCTCAAACCCAACCTCGAAGGAGTCAACCACAACAGAGGAACCCAGACCGACGACACCACCAGACAAGGCAAGGAAAGCAGCAATATCAACATCACAGAACAAGTGGCACAAAACAAATATGGGTGCCAAAAGGACAGCAACCACAGGCTATCAGCAACACTGCAGACAAGAACAAGACAAAGTTTCAAAAAAAGCAGAGTCAGCATACAAAGTCCTCTCGATCTTCTTCTACAAGCATCAATACTCGACAGATTTGGATCGCCAAGAAATACCTTATCCATAGACCCACACCCATGCAGATTTGGGTACCCAAACAATGTATTATATCTCAACCCTCAAGCCATGTAATATATACCCCTCAGAAACCTTTTCATCCTTCAATACCACCAAACCCGATACCGCTTTTTGTTCCTCAGTAGAAACATACCACCCACTCCAAGACTCTTAGGAAATGGATACCTAAACGTATCCAAACGTCTTCTTGTACCCCCTTATCTAACAATTCTCCCGCCCCGTTTAAACTCCACCCTTGTACTAATTCACCCTCAACCAAACCTTGTATAAAATCATACACCCAAACCCCACATCATGCATAATAAAAGCTCATCAAGAAATGTATGCATAATCTGAAGCATGTAGGCGTCTAGAGACCTGCATTAGCTTTGCAAAAAGATCATTGCATCAATCACTTCACGACACTTGGCTACACGGGTTACACATCGGTTATGGAAAGGGATTGCGGTCTCACCTTAATGGGATCATAATTAATTTCCATACTAATGTGTTAATCTTTTGTAGCAGATCTTTTCCATTAGCTCATCAGTCATCATGCAAACCGAAGCAGGACCATCGGAAGCAGGCCTCAACGTGGCTGCGGTGCCCCTCAATGTTTTACTCAGCAGAATCTCACCCGGCCGCTCCACCGCCAGAGTTCCAAGGATTTCCGGGACCCATGCCAATCGATAACCCACCTATGGGATACACAGAGAAGATACACCGTAACTCTCACTGGTTCCAAGGCCTAGCAGGACCATTAGCTGATGCTGACTTCATTTTTGAAGCAAATATGACATTTGATGACCGCACATGGGGCAAGTATCAATTCTTCTCAAGAGAATTCGAAGGCCTACAGAACACCCAGGACTTAACTCATGTTTGGGCTAGAGCCGGCTTCACGGAGTATTTCAGTGATCCTCTGCCCAAACCTGACTTTTATAGGTGTTATTACTTAATCACCACTTTGCTGGCCTCAGAGAATAAGGACATCCCAGGAACCTTTATTTTGCCTTCTTTAGTGGATGATCCACCTTACAAAAGATTTTATCTTTCGAAGGATTTAATCAGAGCAGCCATCAAGATTCATGGAACACACACTCAAACGGAGAAAGAACGGCTAGTCCCAGAGCAGATGAAGCGTGGTGACGTAACTAAGTGGGAGGATATTTCTGCTATAACACCTGAGCTCTCTAAGCCATTACGGATATGCATGCAGCACTTTGCTTTCCCAGCTCAGGATCGTTTTACCATGCCCCACAAGAGAATCTGGTTTGGATTATACTTAGCATGTTCTGGACCGCAAACAGTTGATCTAGCTAGCTGGATAATTGATCAGCTCTATTTGGCACAGCATAGATGGGAGCGAAAAAAGGTAATCAATGGATGCTGCGCCCTCACCAGGATCATATATATGTGCTTGGCGTATGACTTACCAATTGAGCGTGCCATGACTAGTGAGGAACTGAAAGCATTCAAAGGCACCACTAGGAAGGCTAGAAAGTCTAGCAAAGGCAGAGCCGGAAAGCGGATGAGAGGTACTATCCCGTGCCTACAAGTCCCAGCATCACCCTCTCCACAACCATCTCCAGAGCAGTCACCAACAGCAGCCACTCCCACAGTACAACCTATCCGCATAAGGTTATCTAGACCAGTGGTAACGGAGGGCACCACCAGTACTGTCGCACCCCAAGCAGCCACAACCACAGAACCTATCACCACAGCAGCTGAACTTCCCACCACTATCGGTGCGGAAGCTTTCTCTTTTCCAATACCGCATTTAGAACCAGGACAAGCAGAGCCACTGGACCAAACATTTGATTTTGAGATGCCCGACGCATTCTCCAATGAGTTCCAGTTTTCATAAGGGCAAATGTTTTCTCAAGATTTTGAAAGGCCTAGCTACCCTACCACACCGAGGGATCAGCCACAAGGACAGGTCGTGTCCAGCTCCGATGATGAAAGGACAGCAACCGATGACGACGAAGCTAGCCAGGGAACACCTGAATCCCAAGAGCAGGAACAGACAGATGGCCAAGGCCAACAAACCGACACACATGGCGATACAAGTACCTATGAAGATGAAACTTATGAGGCAGCAACTTACACTCTAGCTATCAAGAAGCTGTATAGAACTATGGAAAAAGTTTGGGCACGCACGAAGCTGACAGAGGAAGAAAGCCAAAAAATAATAGAACAAGAACTTGTCACAGGCGGATTCGAGGACGCATATATCAAAGGATTCAAAGAATTAGTCCAATCAGTAGGCTCCAACGAGGCACTCAGGTACTTGCAACGAAAACCACTGCCACAGTTTGACCCCCGCAGAGTACGACTACTTTCAAAGCCCGGCGAATACATTCGTGTACCAACCGGAGCACAATCTTCAGAACAAGCCAAGGAGGCATGCCTCGTCCCCGAACGATCATTGGCCGTAGAAACCATCATTGTAGATTCCCCACCCCGCGCTACAATGGTACCTACCTCAGTAGTCACTGAAGTACCGACCACCCCAACCGCCCCTCTCTCACCACCCGTCCATCCAGCCTCCCCTCTTCACCCTCCTTCCCCCAGACCCACATCTTCATTCGCCGGTGGTGTTGCAGAAACCATCTTTACGACCACTCATCCCACAATTCCCGCGCCCATTAGCCCTAATCTACCCCTTCCCACACCCACCTTTCTATCCAACCCATTCCTTCATCAATCTTTTCCATCTTTGCCCACAACTCCAAGACCCCTTTTCCCATTCCCCCCGCCATTAACCTTCTCCCCCGTCTCACCTCCCCGATCCACTGTAACCCCTCTTTCCCCTTTCCACCAAGCTGCTCCAGCCAGCCCCCCTGTAAATTACCCCTCAACCTTTGTAAATCCCGTATTTACACCAGCACGAGTACCCACAATCACACCCATATTCACAGTCACCGCACTAGATACGTCCACCGACATGGACATCTCACCACCCACTGCACCATCGCTCACTTCACTCACGGCACAAACATTTTTAGGCACATCACAATTTTCAACAATCACTACATCATCCACCTTCCCATCCCCATTCCCCGTTCCCGTTGCATCCACACCAACTGCATCTTCATTTAGCACCCCATTAATACTATCACCCACTGTAGATAATGCACTCCGACAGATGTTCATATGTATGACGCAAGTAAGAGATGAGTTCACATCTCTTGGTGATAATTATCAGCAGCTGTAGAGGACAACCAATGACTTACAGTCGCAGCTTAATTTATTGTCCATTGAGAATGCCTCTCTGAACAACCGCTACCAAGAATTAGGCGAGGCTTATCACAAATTGGAACTAGAAAGTGAAGAAAAGACCAAGGAAGCCACGGCTGACCTGGATAATTTATTAACAGCCCAGACAGTCCGCAATGCAACGCTAACACGAAACATGGGCTTACTACGAAGACACCTAGCAGCCGCCAAGGAAGAAAACCAGCACTTACAGGATCAGAACCGAGAAAACTTAGAAGCAGCGCTCGACCACCCAGACCAACCACTCAGTCCTAGCAGGTTCAAAGCCATTCCTTCAGACTCAATGAGGATGCTGCTAGACGATCATGTAAGATTGCTAGATGAATATGACCGCATGAACGAGGAGTTACAGAAACTCAAAGAAGATCACAAATTACTCCAATTACGAGAACCGGCACACCAAGACGTACCAGCACCTGTGGACCCCTCTCCTGACCTCCTAGAGGAACTCAACTCATTACGGGCCCAGGTATCGACCCTTGAATCAAGGATTGCAGTATACGAAGCGCCACCAAGGCCAGATTCCCCACCTGAGCTTCCAGCTGAGGAAGAAACGGTCACCATCCCGGTGGAGGAAACGTTTGAAGAAGCATACGAACCACAACCCATCCCAGGCGGACGCGTCACGGCCGAAGGTCAGATGACGTACGAACTTCCGACCCCCGCGTGGATGAAGACTATTGAGGAACTTGGAACAACGCACTCAGCTAGAGTAGAGGCACAATTACATGCCATGGCGATGATAGAAGAACGAATATTACAGTCTCCATTCTTTGCTCAATTGGCCCCGCGACGATACCTATCTGGGCACGAGCTACAGTATAAACCGTACTTCATGTTAATGGCCGAATACCAGTTAGCCATTGAGAAAGAGACAGGTAAAAAACCATCGCATGCAACTCAATTCGAGGCGGCTGATTTGCCACTAGATGCACAGAAAGGAAGGATCTATCAACCAGAGTGGCGAAAAAATTTACTACAGCAGTATCCAGAGATGATGAGTACATGGGTAAAGGCACCTTTGCACCTGAAGTATAACCCGTGTTGGGGACCAGTGCCACGACGCCGCTCCTGGACTGCCTTTGCTATTAAGGTACAAAACAATAAGCAGTGCCAAGACTGGTTGAATTACCCCTATTTTAAGCCACCCATTGAGTTACCAACTGTTGGCTACATGATGGCTACAATTCGCCACTGGCTCCCTAGATTAAAGCATATGGATGATATAGCGGCGCATATGACTGTCAAAATCTTTGACATGATGCAAATGATTTTTAAAGTCTTCCGACGCGTCAAGGCACCCCATGTCAACACCCCGGGCTTTGAGCATGGAAATTTTGATCTGGTATATGATATGAGTACAACGCCATCGCTACGGGTTTGTTATGCCTGGCACTGCAGAATAAAGTACCTACCGGCGTGCTACAAGCAGACATTCGAAGAGATGTTCACAACCGGTTTTTGGGAATACCATTCTGAGGTATTCATAAGCAGGCCTACTCATTTATTATAATTATTTGCCTGTGAACGAATGGTCTATTCCACACATTATCAGCTCCCGCCACCGGAAGAACCGCAACCAATCGACTGGGAGAAACTCGAGGCCGACCTGGCCCGAGGCATTCGTATCTCCGAGCACACCCTCGCTCACGACCTACTACAGAACTATATCCGGCAGACCTCACAGCAAGGTTCTGTCAGGGACGACAGAAGCGAGAGGGAGGGGGGTGTTGGAAGCAGCCAGAGGCACAGACGACACGGAAGCATGTAACGACAAAGCAGGGAGCCAGTCGAATCGTTTTTCAAATAATTATGTTTTCAAATACTTTCCAAAAACCTCCAACAGTGATTTTTATCACTATTGTAACATATGTAACATAGAAAAACCCATTTTTGTAATCCATAGCTCCATTTTGTGCAAGCCGAGGAGTCCTCAAGCTTGAGGAGCTTAGGTAGAATGCGCATACCAATTTTCGTTATTTTTAGATACTGTTTACCCTTCCAAATAGCATCTAGGACCTAATTTTTAACTATGCCGGTCACTAGATGTGAAACCGGTCAAAACTAGTCTAGAAACTATAAAAAGAGCTAGAGAGCTCATTTTTGAGGTTAGCTTGTTGGAGTTTAGAGTTCTTTTGAGCTTGTAATAGTGTTCTTGAGTAATAGAGCTAATTTCCCACCTTCCATTGTGTCTTGCTTGTCTCTTCATTGTGTGTGTGTATGTGTGTGTGCATTTCTATGCTTCTCACCTTCACTCTCACTTCATCTCACATTCACGATCTTCATATCACTCCTATCTCTTCCGCGGATTGACATTAAGGAGGTGGAGCTTCTTAACGTGGTTCTCACCATTGTGCTAGAGCAACAATGATCTCTCCTGTGTAGAATCTGTTCTTCATCAAACCTTCATGAATGAATGTTTGATTTACTTCCTGAATGTCTCCAAGTGTCCATGCTTTTTACAAAGTTGTAAAACTTTTCTTCAAACAAATCCTTCAAGGAATCTGCAATTCCTACTTGAAACATAAGTGGACAAACTTCTCACCTTGAGAATTCCAAAAGCTACAAGTTGATACTTCATAACTTTCATATTTTACCCGGGTGAAATGTGATAGTACTTGCTTGATTTTCTTTTGGCTAACTCCACTTCTTAATCAAGTGATAGGATATGATGGAACATAGTTTTGAATACAAACATGTATCCAAAAAACTAGACAATCATAAAAAGTAGATTCTTCAACTAACTGGTACATCAACAAGATTTTTAATTTTCTAAAGTTTCTCAAAATACTGAATATGAGGTAACCTTTTCCAATCATAAAACCTCAACCCAAGTCTTCAACATCTGCTACAAAAAACTCTTTTACCTCAAGAGTTAGATAAAGAAGAAATATACTTCTCTGCAACTTGTCATATACCAAGTAGCTCTGTATTGACACTCCAAGAATTCTTTGAGGGAACATATAAGCTACCTGCTTAAAAGCTTCAACATAACTCATACACATATGAGTGCTTTTGTTTCTCTCAATGCAATTCTTTGTCAAATCTACTAAATCATGACCAAGTGTAATGCAAAACAAGAAACTGCTTCTTCTTTAAACAAGATGTTCTCGTAGACTTGTCTTTGGATGTAGAAGATAAAATAGGAAAAGTATATGGAAAGTATATGAGAAAAGGAAGCCATACTTTTCTTTTGGAAATGATGTACTTTCTTCTTCTGCATCTTTCTTCCACTTGATGATGTCAACATCTTCAAAATTCTCTTCCATACCTTTTGTTCTCTTCATCTTGAAGTAACAAACACTCTTGACTTCTTCAAATGAACTTTTCTCTTCTTCTAATGCTAAGAGTAAGAGATAAAACAAACATGGTATACAAATGGAAGTGAATATAGAAACATGTCTGATCATCTCCTCATATCTCTGAATCAAAATTATGTTTCAAATGTCTGAAATGACTAACTTCACCAATCGTTGTCAAAATGATGAATTACCCTTCTAGAGTTACCTTCTCTAGATACATTTGTACCTTGATATCCAACCAACTTATAATAGAAAATTGGCTGAAAAACTCATTCCATCTTCACATTTGTCTTCTTAGATGAATTTTCTTGCCATGAAAGAGATTTCTCAAAACTCTCTAGAACAACCTCTAGATACCTGTTTTGATGTAGCCTTTAACTTTCAAATGATGAAAGCATATAAAAGCATTCCTTGAATTTCTTCAAATCTCTTCATAGCTGCTCTTCTAAGATATTACCTGCAAATGATAATCTGATAGTAAAAATTGATACCTGTGATTTGATATTGATCTGATTCCTTCATCTTCTCTAAACCATTGTTCTTCCTTGAATTGGAAGTAGTCTTCTCTTCATCAAGTGTGGGTCTTCAAACAATACTTTTGTAAAGTATTTGCATACTCTTCCAAAAATATTCGGCTGCTAACAGATCATCAATCTTCATACTCCACACTGATGAATACACATGTAACTGAATTGTCTAATTCTCAAATCTCTACTCATGTAGATTAAGTGTGTATGTCAAATGTCAAATATTAGAAGATGCTTTCAAATCATATGTTGTAAATCTGGAATTTTGGGAACCTGAGATATGAATGAGCCCTAATGCATTGATGCGAAAGACCTAAAGTTCTGAAACCAAAACCTTAGTGCTCTGATACCAAATGTTGGAAGTGAGGTAGGCCCTTAGGCTCATGTCACAGGTCCATGGTTCCATAGTTCCAGTCATGTACAACATTAATTCCAGCAATCTTCCATATTGAAAGAAGACAAAACATGAACATACCACAACTTAATCATAAAAATGATGAGATAAGGATAGAGAAAGAATAGACGACATGTGTAAGGTGTTATGTAAGCCATCGCTTACTCATAGTATCATATATACCAATGTTCAATGTACAATGTGGGAGCAAAACTCTCAACCACTCTATGTGATGAGAAATAGATGAATGAGTGAATGTACAATGTAACAAACATATTCAGATGTATGGGCAGTAATCTGAATATACATGAGATGTGTGAACTTAGAAGTTATAGAAGAGTGAATATGAGTGACTGAAAGAGGAAGGATCAGTGTGAAACTGATAGTCAACAAACCCTCATCTGAACTTAGGCTATGGAAGACCCTAAGTCACATACGTGTGTGAAAAGATCACATACTTATAAAGTAGCATAGAATGCTAACAAGTTTGCTGCAGGAAATCCTCAAACTCATGTGAACACACCTTCTCAAACACCTCATAAAAATATGCATAAAGCATATACGTGCTGTTTTTCTTGTACCTATGCTGAATAGGACTCCTTTTGATATGAACGCCACTGCCTCCATAAAATTCAAGTAGTACCTATGTGCATAAAGAGAATATGTACCAGAATACTTAACATAAGATGTAAATCTTATGTTAACCACCATCCAATGTCTTTGAAGTAGCCCGACATCTTCTTGTAGAAGACAATGTTCAACCTAATATCTTCCTGTAGAAGACAATCTTCAAATACACCATGTAGATGGCACCATCCAATGTCTTTGAAGTAGCCCGACAACTTCTTGTAGAAGACAATCTTCAACCTAATATCTTCCTTGAATTTGAAGTAGTCTTCTCTTCATCAAGTCTGGGTCTTCAAACAATACTTTTGTAAAGTATTTGCATACTCTTCCAAAAATATTCGGCTGCTAACAGATCATCAATCTTCATACTCCACACTGATGAATACACATGTAACTGAATTGTCTAATTCTGAAATCTCTACTCATCTAGATTAAGTGTGTATGTCAAATGTAAAATGTTAGAAGATGCTTTCAAATCATATGTTGTAAATTTGGAAGTCTGGGAACCTGGGATATGAATGAGCCTTAATACATCGATGCCAAAGATCTAAAGTTCTGAAACCAAAACCTTAGTGCTCTGATACCAAATGTTGGAAGTGAGGTAGGCCCTTGGCTCATATCATAGGTCCATGGTTCCATAGTTCCAGTATATACAACATTAATTCCAGCATTCTTCAATATTGACAAAACATGAACATACCACAACTTAATCATACAAATGATGAGATAAAGATAGAGAAAGAATAGACGACATGTGTAAGGTGTTACGTAAGCCATCGCTTACTCATAGTATCATATGTACCAATGTTCAATGTACAATGTGAGAGCAAAATTCTCAACCACTCTATGTGATGAGAAATAGATGAACGAGTGATTGTACAATGTAACAAACATATTCAAATGTATGGGCAGTAATCTGAATATATATGAGATGTGTGACCTTATAGGTTATAGAAGAGTGAATATGAGTGACTGAAAGAGGAAGGATCAGTGTGAAACTGATACTCAACAAACCCTCATCTAAACTTACGCTATGGAAGACCCTAAGTCAGATACGTGTGTGAAAGGATCACATACTTATAAAGTAGCATAGAATGCTAACAAGTTTGCTGCAGGAAATCCTCAAACTCATGTGAACACACCTTCTCAAACACCTCATCAAAATATGCATAAAGCATATACGTACTGTTTCTCTTGTACCTATGCTGAATAGGACTCCTTTTGATATGAACGCCACTGCCTCCATAAAATTCAAGTAGTACCTGTGTGCATAAAGAGAATATGTACCTGAATACTTAACATAAGATGTAAATCTTATGTTAACCACCATCCAATGTCTTTGAAGTAGCCCGTCATCTTCTTGTAGAAGACAATCTTCAACCTAATATCTTCCTGTAGAAGACAATCTTCAAATACACCATGTAGATGGCACCATCCAATGTCTTTGAAGTAGCCCGACATCTTCTTGTAGAAGACAATCTTCAACCTAATATCTTCCTTGAATTTGAAGTAGTCTTCTCTTCATCAAGTCTGGGTCTTCAAACAATACTTTTGTAAAGTATTTGCATACTCTTCCAAAAATATTCGGCTGCTAACAAATCATCAATCTTCATACTCCACACTGATGAATACACATGTAACTGAATTGTCTAATTCTCAAATCTCTTCTAATCTAGATTAAGCGTGTATGTCAAATGTCAAATGTTAGAAGATGCTTTCAAATCATATGTTGTAAATTTGGAAGTCTGGGAACCTGGGATATGAATGAGCCTTAATGCATCGATGCCAAAGATCTAAAGTTTTGAAACCAAAACCTTAGTGCTCGGATACCAAAACTTTATTGTTGGAGTCAATATCCTATTGGTCAAACAACATTCCATTGGTCCATTTATAGTTCTATTGGTCAAATTGTTCACACTGGAAACAGCATGTATAGTTCTGTTTTGTTGTCCGCCTACAACTAAGGCGCTGGGCACCATGGATAGGCAAAGGCCCTCTCATACAAACCGTTCGGGTTCAAATCCCACTCCCAGCAATGGCGCAGCACATTCGCTTCCTTCTGATATGCTTTTGCTTTAATTTTGACAACGACGGACGGAGATAAAAATCGTGTAAGAGTTTGTTTTATTCATCGCTACGATGAAGTGCTTTATTGCGATCAAGTGCTTTTGATAAGCTTTTCATGGGACAACAATCTACTATATAAGAAGCACCTTGGGTCTCTTCTATTCATCCTTCACCAATTTCAACACAAGCTTTGGAAGCTTGGACCTCAGTAGAGGTGGTGTTTCTTCTAGCACATGGGGCAGCCATGGTGCTAACTTGAAGCATGTTGAGCAGCAGCTATGGAGTTCTTCTTGGTGATTCTTCTTGGAGAAGATGAAGGGTGTGCTCACACTCTAGCTCATGGAGAGGAGGTTATCTCTTGTTCATGGCAAGAAGACTTGGTCATTAGCAGCTTGATGGTGAGGATCGGCCATCTACATGATGTATTTGAAGATTATCTTCTACAGGAAGATATTAGGTTGAAGATTGTCTTCCACAAGAAGATGTCGGGCTACTTCAAAGACATTGGATGGTGGTTAACAGGAAGATATTAGGTTGAAGATTGTCTTCTACAAGAAGATGTCGGGCTACTTCAAAGACATTGGATGGTGGTTAACATAAGATTTACATCTTATGTTAAGTATTCAGGTACATATTCTCTTTATGCACACAAGTACTACTTGAAGTTTATGGAGGCCTTGACGTTCATATCAGAAGGAGTCCTATTCGGCATAGGTACAAGAGAAACAGTACGTATATGCTTTATGCATATTTTTATGAGGTGTTGGAGAAGGTGTGTTCACATGAGTTTGATGATTTCCTGCAGCAAACTTGTTAGCATTCTATGCTACTTTATAAGTATGTGATCTTTTCACACACGTATTTGACTTAGGGTCTTCCATAGCCTAAGTTCAGATTAGGGTTTGTTGAGTATCAGTTTCACACTGATCCTTCCTCTTTCAGTCACTCATATTCACTCTTCTATAACCTATAAGGTCACACATCTCATGTATATTCAGATTACTGCCCATACATCTGAATATGTTTGTTACATTGTACATTCACTCATTCATCTATTTCTCATCACATAGAGTGGTTGAGAGTTTTGCTCCCACATTGTACATTGAACATTGGTATATATGATACTATGAGTAAGTGATGGCTTACGTAACACCTTACACATGTTGTCTATTCTTTCTCAATCTTTATCTCATAATTTGTATGATTAAGTTGTGGTATGTTCATGTTTTGTCAACATGAAAGATTGCTGGAATTAATGTTGTACATAACTGGACCTATGGAACCATGGACCTATGACATGAGCCTAAGGGCCTACCTCACTTCCAACATTAAACTAGATATCCAATAGTGTACTCATCAAGCAATCACTGCTTGATAACAAATATAGCATGAACTGTCTCTGCACCTGCTATCTCTTGTCTTCAAAAACCTAAAAACATACACTAGGATCCACATATTTGCATTTACCTTTTTTTGGAAGGGAGTTCTTCTTGGTGATTCTTCTTGGAGAAGATGAAGGGTGTGCTCACACTCTACCTCATGGAGAGGAGGTTATCTCTTGTTCATGGCAAGAAGACTTGGTCATTAGCAGCTTGATGGTGAGGATCGGCCATCTACATGATGTATTTGAAGATTATCTTCTACATGAAGATATTTGGTTGAAGATTGTCTTCTACAAGAAGATGTCGGGCTACTTCAAAGACATTGGATGGTGCTATCTACATGGTGTATTTGAAGATTATCTTCTACAAGAAGATATTAGGTTGAAGATTGTCTTCTACGAGAAGATGTCGGGCTACTTCAAAGACATTGGATGGTGTTTAACGTAAGATTTACATCTTATGTTAAGTATTCAGGTACATATTCTCTTTATGCACACAGGTACTACTTGAATTTTATGGAGGCTGTAGCGTTCATATCAGGAGGAGTCCTATTCAGCATAGGTACAAGAGAAACAGTACGTATATGCTTTATGCATATTTTGATGAGGTGTTTGAGAAGGTGTGTTCACATGAGTTTGAGGATTTCCTGCAGCAAACTTGTTAGCATTCTATGCTACTTTATAAGTATGTGATCTTTTCACACACGTATCTAACTTAGGGTCTTCCATAGCCTGATAATGAGGGTTTGTTGACTATCAGTTTCACACTGATCCTTCCTCTTTCAGTCACTCATATTCACTCTTCTATAACCTATAAGGTCACACATCTCATGTATATTCAGATTACTGCCCATACATTTGAATATGTTTGTTACATTGTACATTCACTCATTCATCTATTTCTCATCACATAGAGTGGTTGAGAGTTTTGCTCCCACATTGTACACTGAACATTGGTATATATGATACTATGAGTAAGCGATGGCTTACGTAACACCTTACACATGTCGTCTATTCTTTCTCTATCTTTGTCTCATCATTTGTATGATTAAGTTGTGGTATGTTCATGTTTTGTCAATATGGAAGATTGCTGGAATTAATGTTGTACATGACTGGAACTATGGAACCATGGACCTTTGACATGAGCTTAAGGGCCTACCTCACTTCTAACATTTGGTATGAGAGCTCTAAGGTTTTGGTTTCAGAACTTTAGAGCTTTGGCATCAATGCATTAAGGCTCATTCATATCCCCAATTCCCAGAATTCCAGATTTACAACATATGATTTAAAGGAATCTTCTAACATTTGACATTTGACATACACACTTAATCTAGATGAGTAGAGATTTGAGAATTTGACGATTCCGTAACATGTGTATTCATCAGTGTGGAGTATGAAGTTGATGATCTCTTAGCAGCCGAATATTTTTGAAGAGTATGCAAATACTTTACAAAAGTATTGTTTGAAGACCCAAACTTGATGAAGAGAAGACTACTTCAAATTCAAGGAAGAACAATGGTTTAGAGAAGATGAAGGAATCAGATCAACATCAAATCACAAGTATCAATTTTTACTATCAGATTATCATTTGCAGGTCATATCTTAGAAGAGCAGTTATGAAGAGATTTGAAGAAATTCAAGGAATGCTTTTATACACTTTCATCATTTGAAAGTTAAAGCATTAGCTACATCAAAACAGGTATCTAGAGGTTTTTCTAGAGAGTTTTGAGAGATCTCTTTCATGGCAAGAAAGTTCATCTAAGATGACAAATGTGAAGATGGGATGAGTTTTTCAACCAAATTTCTGTTGTAAGTTGGTTGGATATCAAGGTACAAATGTATCTAGAGAAGGTAACTCTAGAAGGGTAATTCATCATTCATACAAAAGATTGGTGAATTTAGTCATTTTAGACATTTGAAGCAGAATTTTTATTCAGAGATATGAGGAGATGATAAAACCTGATTATATATTCACTTCCATTTGTATACCATGTTTGTTTTATCTCTTACTCTTAGCATTAGAGAAAAGAGAAAAAGTTCAGTTGAAGAAGTCAAGAGTGTTTGCTACTTCAAGATGAAGAGAACAAAAGGTATGGAAGAGAAGTTTGAAGATGTTGACATCATCAGATGGTAGAAAGATGCAGAAGAAGAAAGTCCATCATTTCCAAAAGAAAAGTAAGGCTTCCTTTTCTCATATATTTTCCATATACTTTTCCTATTTTATCCTCTACATCCAAAGACAAGTCTACGAGAACATCTTGTTTAAAGAAGAAGCAGTTTCTCGTTTTGCATTACACTTGGTCATGGTTTAGTAGATTTGACATAGAATTGCATTGAGAGAAACAAAAGCACTCATATGTGTATGAGTTATGTTGAATATTTTTAAGCGGGCAGCTTATATGTTCCCTCAAAGAATTCTTGGAGTGTCATTACAGAGCTACTTGGTATATGACAAGTTGTAGAGAAGTATATTTCTTCTTTATCTAACTCTTGAGGTAAAAGACTTTTTTGTAGCAGATGTTGAAGACTTGGGTTGAGGTTTTATGTTTGGAAAAGATTACCTCATATTCAGTATTTTCAAAAACTTCAGAAAATTCAAAATCTTGTGTATGTACCAGTCAGTTGAAGAATCTACTTTTTATGATTGTCTAGATTTTTGGATACTTGCTTTGTATTCAAAAAGGTGTTCCATCAGATCCTATCACTTGATTAAGAAGTGGACTTAGCCAAAAGAAAATCAAGCAGGTACTATCACATTTCACCCGGGTAAAATATGAAAGTTATGAAGTATCAACTTACAGCTTTTGGAGTTCTCAAGGTGAGAAGTTTGTCCACTTATGTTTCAATTAGGAATTGCAGATTCCTTGAAGGATTTGTTTGAAGAAAAGTTTTACAACTTTTTGAGAAGCATGGACACTTGGAGACATTCAAGAAGTAAATCAAACATTTAGTCATGAAGGTTTGATGACAGCAGATTCTACACAGGAGAGATCATTGATCTTGAATAGAACTTGTATGATCTTGAGTATTTATGATTCAGTTATTTATCCTTTAAGAGTCTTAGCATTGGAAGAAGTAAGTCAAAGATTCAGATTCTATCAGATTTGTGTTACATAGATAGAAGAAGATACTTGTTATGTTACAAAGGTTATGAATCCTAAAATGCTTTCAGCAAGGTTTTGTTATGTTAGGATAAGTTAACCTTATTCTACAATTTGGAAAGCTGAGGAATGACATGGAAAGCTATTGGCATGTGTACTGTGCTAATAAAAAGGGTCCAGAGATTTTGTTTCAGATACAGGTATTGATCCCTGAAGATCAGATTTACTGAAAGAAGGAAGACGTTCCACCTTCATAAAGTCTGATATATTTGAAGAATTTTGGATACTAGTGTTAAGTCATCCAGGGGGTGATGAAACATGAAGACTTATTTTCAGCCATATGTAAAAGAATGCAAAGTCATACCTACAGGTATTCCTATTTCAGGTATTCCTATATTTCCTTTGTCAGGTTCTCTTTATGTTCCAGCTTTAAAAGAAGAAGGAAGAAGAAGAATGTTTGGAGAAAGTTCTTGTTAGGATGTTCCTGTTCAGGAGAAGTTCCAGAGTTCTATTTGAAGAGAAGCTTGATATTTCAGAAAGGTATATCTCAGAAGTGCACACATATATGTTTATATCAAGTTCTGAAGGAAAGAGGTATGAAGGATTTAAAGGATGAAGACATAATGATATCATAGATTCTTTGACTCATATTTCAGTTCATTTCAATTGAGTTGAGTTCATTTGACTTGAGTAGAGTCAGAGATGAACCAGAAGTGTTCATAATACACTAAGTTGTGAGTTGACAGTCACAGGTTCCAAGATTCAGTTCCTGATTTTGTTTAGTGTATTTACATATGAGTTCACTATTGGATATCTAGTTTGCATATTTTCTCAAGTATTATGGTTCATATTCAGCAAGTTCAGATTTTTCAAAGGAAAGTCAAATTGAGTTTTGAAGAAGACTTTTGAAGAACAAGCTCTGAAGTTCAGAAGTACAAGCTTGAAGCTTGTGACAGGCTATTTGAAGCTTGTGGTAATTTGTAGATTATAAAGTTTGCAGATTCAGTTCAGATTATACCATTGTGACATTGCAGGGGGGATTGTTGGAAAACAATGTCCCAAGGTACCGAGGTCAAGGTCAAGATCCCATGGTCATTGGACCATTTTATCTACACTGGAAGTAGGATGTCTAGCTTATGTTCTCATATCTTCCTACAACTAAGGCGCTGGGCGACGTGGCTACGTGAGCATCCTCTCACCACAAGAACTAGGGTTCGAATCTCCCCTACAATGGCACGCGCAAAGTTTTTGAGTTATGCCTTTTAAAGTAAATAACGGACAGTGTAAGACAAACGCGACATACAAATTTTTCGTGAGTGATTTTTTTCCTTAGCAATCACGTTATTGCGATCGTATTGCGCGTGGCTTTATTGGTTGCTTTTGGTTAGCTTTTCATGGACAAAGAATACTATAAAAAGACAAGCTTGGTTCACTTCTATTCATCCTTCACCTAGGATCAACACAAGCTTTCTAGAGCTTGGACCTCAATAGAGGTGGTGTTTCTTCTAGCACATGGGGCAGCCATGGTGCTAACTTGAAGCATGTTGAGGAGCAGCTATGGAGTTCTTCTTGGTGATTCTTCTTGGAGAAGATGAAGGGTGTGCTTCAAAGACATTGGATGGTGTTTAACATAAGATTTACATCTTATGTTAAGTATTGAGGTACATATTCTCTTTATGCACACAGGTACTACTTGAATTTTATGGAGGCCATAGCGTTCATATTAGGAGGAGTCCTATTCAACATAGGTACAAGAGAAACAGTACGTATATGCTTGATGCATATTTTGATGAGGTGTTTGAGAAGGTGTGTTCACATGAGTTTTGAGGATTTCGTGCAGCAAACTTGTTAGCATTCTATGCTACTTTATAAGTATGTGATCTTTTCACACACATATCTAACTTAGGGTCTTCCATAGCCTAAGTTCAGATGAGGGTTTGTTGACTATCAGTTCCACACTGATCCTTCCTCTTTCAGTGACTCATATTCACTCTTCTATAACCTATAAGGTCACACATCTCATGTATATTCAGATTACTGCCCATACATCTGAATATGTTTGTTACATTGTACATTCACTCATTCATCTATTTCTCATCACATAGAGTGGTTGAGAGTTTTGCTCCCACATTGTACAATGAACATTGGTATATATGATACTATGAGTAAGATGGCTTACGTAACACCTTACACATGTCGTCTATTCTTTCTCTATCTTTGTCTCATCATTTGTATGATTAAGTTGTGGTATGTTCATGTTTTGTCAATATGGAAGATTGCTGGAATTAATGTTGTACATGACTGGAACTATGGAACCATGGACCTTTAACATGAGCCTAAGGGCCTACCTCACTTCTAACATGAGGGGGAGTTATTGGTGCAAGTCCATGCCTTCACATTTGGCTAGACCTTGAAGACGATTTTGATGGCTCATATGAACCATACATTGTATTAGCTTAATGATTTACCATTGTAAAAAAGGTTTATACCTTTGAAGAATCTTGTAAAAGACTAGAAACTCCTGGAGGTAGATAGAACACTAGTTACGAATTTAGTTTGAGAGAATATCTCCTAGATCAATGGGATCACTTTTTAGTGAGAGTCAAATTTGAAATTCAAATTCAAACTTGAAGAAAGTTATTATATAATAGACTTGTAATCTCGCGGCCTGTGTGCCCCATTCTTGAGCTTTCTGTTGATCATTTCTAGAGATTGAGTGGCTTACATCATAGCCTAGTCTTCTAAGTATCATTGGGGTATTATCTTTATGCCAATGATCCTGCACAACATTGTTCTATAATACATTACATCATTGATCAACTTTGTCTACATCTCTTCTATGACTACTCAGGACAGTGAACTTTGCATGACCATATCTCAGTGCGTTCTTATCTATTTTTCATGTTCTAAAGTTTTTGGAACCAGCTCAAAGCCTACTTCAAGCTTTCTAAATTTTAAGACATTCTCTTAAGCCAATTGGGAGAGATCGGCATCGAAGTGCTCTCTGGTCATTTTCTGTGTAGCTCCTAAGAAATCGAGAGTAAGCATCTACTTGCTAAAGCGATTTCTCGGTGTATGGTTTATCATTTTAAGTGATTCCACTTGGAATCATTACCTATCTAAGCCAATTAGATACCCTCAAAAGGAATTTTCCCGATTGCTACTGTACTATGAGCACTGAGAAAAATATCCAGGAGGTGTCACGACCAAAATTAGCAAGCTTTGAGTGACTAGCTAATTGCAAAGTTATTTGTTTTGATCTAATTGTTTGAAGCATCATCTCCAAAGTACATAGGTACGTATTTAGTGTCATTTTCAAGCTAAGAGCGCCTACTACATAGCCTTGAAGTGAAATAGGGTAGGTACAGAGCAGATTTTGGCAGTAGTACCTCACTTCCTTGAGGTATCCATCCATCTCTTCCAACAATTCAAGAGGATTGATGAAGCTATGCAAGCCAAGATGTTTGGCTTGAGGGAGAGCTATTGGTGCAAAATGATCAAGCCTACACATTTGGTTTAGAAGACAATATGTGCAACTATCACTTGATGATACATGTGAACCTTAGCTTGTAATCACTTGGTCAATTACCATTGTAAAAGATTAAATCTTGGAAGAATCTTGTAAAGGCTTGTATCTCGTGGAGGTAGGAAGAATATTAGTTACGAGTTTTAAATGATGGAATAACTCCTAAATCAAGGGACTCATGTTTTAGATGGAGCCAAGTTTGAATTTAAAATTCGAACTTGGAAGAACAGATTATAAAAGGCTTGTAAAAAAGTCATGACAGTGTGGCTCATTCAGAGCGTTCTCCTTGATCATTTGTAGAAGCTGAGTGGCTCACACCATAGCTCACTCAATCCATCATCATTGAGCATCATTAAAATGCCAAGGATCTTGTACAATCATGTTTTATAATACATATATTTCATTGAACATCTATGTCTACGTTTCTACAATTACTCAAAATAGTCAAGTTTCTCTAGTCATATCGCAGTGAATACTCAACCATTTTTTATAATCTTTGACTTGTTGGAACTAGATTGAAGTCTAATTTAGGCTATCTAAATGTCAAGGCTTTTGGTTCAGCCATTTGGGAGAAATCATCCTCAAAATGCTCTCTGGTTATCTATTGGTTAGTCCTTAAAAAATGGGGGGTAAGCTTTGGATTGCTAAACTTATTTCTCAGAGCATAGTCTATCATTTTAGATGGTTCCACTTGCAATCAGTAGCTATCTAAGCTAATTGAATTCCCTCAAAAGGAATTTCATCAGTTGTTAGTGTACTATGAGCTCTGAGAAAAAGAACCAGCAGGTGGGTGGAGTAAAATAGCAAGTTTTGTGACACTAGCCATTTATGAAGTAGTCTGTTTTGATTCAATTGTTCCAAGCATCAAATCCAAAGTACATAGGTACTTTCTTGGTACCAATTGCAATAAAAAAGGGCCTACTACATAACTCTGAAATGTATTATGGTAGTTACAAAGGAGCTTTTAGTAGTACCACCTCACTTCCTTGAGGTATCCATCCATCTCCTCCAACAAGTTGGAATAGAGTACTTATGAAACAAAAACGATTAGAATCACAAAGAACACATGATTGACTAAAAAAACCTAAGATGTTGATTGAAGGAATCAAGATACTAGCTTCACCTATCCCACACATATATTCTAAGGTTGAAAGCCACCTAGAGATATAGCCATTAGCGACACAACCTACTTTACAAAAAAAATGATACAATGTATTAAAGATCTCTAATTGACATTTCCTTCTTCAGAGAATTCTAGTACATCGAAAGACAATCACAAGAACAAACAAGAATTGACTAGGAGTTGTATTTGGTGTGATAGCTTAGAGCATGCTGATAAGACTTGCAAAGCATGTAAAGAAGATAGGGTTATATATCTTGTGCCATGCATTAATGGAACGATCTATTTTAGTGACACAATAAGGTATTTTGAAATTGCATCTACTCTTCTTTCCTCAAATCCATATAGCTTTTTGTTTAATCTTGAATATAAGCATCATAGTAATACTGATAGCCTTTTGGAAAATGATTTGTGTAAAGAGAAAAAAGAGATAATGCCATTAGAATCCATTGATAAATTTTGCTAGTGATCTGTAAGATAAGATAAGTGGTGCATGTTTTCCCCTCTTTAGGTGGTTCTTTTAACCTTGCTTGTATATACTCTAATACCTCAAATGGGTCATTTCTCTTTCTATATTCACTTGATAATACAATCAGTGTTGTGTGTTTATCCAAACTTCAATATAAATCACCCAAATATTAGAGAGAGTGCCCTAGAAATGATTTGACAAACTCTCCTACTAAAGGGTATGTTCCAACATTCCTAGAAGTGAATTTAATGACAAGCTTTAAGTCTTGAATAAAAATTAACTTTCCATTTTTTGTAGTTAAATTGAACTATCTTATTGAATATGGAGCTGAAGGTGGCTCAAGAATTCATGTGCATCTTCTATTTAAGTAGTCTCATTAGCCCATGTAAGTGAACTTTGGGGAATGGTATGGGGTGAAGATTCCATGGAACATGGTTCCATTTAAATAACCATAGGTGGAACTAGTTGAGGATTGGAACAACCTATCTCATGGGGATGGAGTGAAAACGCGTTTCCATGTTTTCGAATGACTCTTAGAATATAATTCCCATTCAATAGGTAATAGAAACAAATCATCAATTCATATTTTGAATTTTTTGATAATCTCATCGATGAAAGTGTTCCCTATGTTTTCTCCTTCACATAAAATAGGGTCTTTTGAGATCTACTTGAACTTGTTGTCACTTCCTTGTGGTAAACATTGAGCAATGGTTTTAATATTTTATCGATAGTTGTCTCAAGTTGTATTAACTTTAACTTCTTCAATTATGTGCTCTCTCATAAATTTGGAAATCAAATCATATCCCTCAATAGAATTCATCATAAAACTTGAAGTATCTCAAATGTGCAATGTTTGTTGAATTTATTCAAGTAATGAAAAAATAGATGAAGTATCTCAAACGTGCAGTGTTTGTTGAATTTTTCAAGTAATGAAAAATTAGATGAAGTTTCAATAATGTGTTCAATATGCTCATCATGTAATATGAATCCTTGTTTTTGAAGTATTTTTGTTGTGATTTTAGTACTTTTTTAGGTATGTATTTGGTATGAAAGAGTTACAATTTTTATGAATGAAAATACGTAGAAAAGCTTTTAAAAGTATGTACAAGATTTTTTTATACATGAATCCATTATCCAAAATTGTCTACTTAAGAGTGGAATCTAAAAAAACAATTCGGTCATAATATGCTCCATACTCACATAGAGGTACACAATCATCATATACTTTCTCTAGTGAGCAAATATTTTCATTTCTTTGATAATCTTGGTTTTGTAAATGGTTTGGTCTAATGGTCATCACTTGGAGTTATCTCAATTGCCTTTCTGATAGCTCAAAATATAAAAATGATTGAATACGATTAAAAAAATTTGTTTTTCTATAGACTTATATATGAGAAGAAAGAAATATCTCCATAGAAATGTTTTTTCTAGTATTGAAATGATTTTTCTAATGTTAATTTAATGCCATATAATCATCTAAGAAAAGTATTGGGAGGTAGAAAAAAGCATTTTTATAATAAGAAATTTACGATTATATGTTGGTGCAAATTAAAAGCCTACACCTTTTGGCTTGAAGATTACAAAGAAATGAGGTTCCATGTGCCATAGCTAGAGGATTATTATCTCTTTACCTCTTTGTAAAAGTTAAATCTTCAATTATTTGAGAGAATATGTGTAACCACCTAACCAAGAGAGTCGTGGACTTTATTAGTTATAAAGCATCAATCAATTTGAGAGAATATATTCTAGGATGTAGGAACATGGATATAGAGAGACAAAGTTTGAATTCAAATTCAAACTTTGGACTCAACCTCTATAAAAAGGATCATAAAAAAGTCGAGGGATACTGAGTCACTTTTCGATCTCCTCATTCTCATCTTTGAGCATGTGTGAGGCCTACACTCTAGCTCATACCTGTCTACACCATTAGGCTATGATTATCATGCCTATAGCATTGTACAACACTGTTCATTAGTACATTACATTTACATTGTTCATTTTTGAGTTCTCTGTCATAGTCTCTATCACTCAATCAACTTGTGGAGATCATATCTCACTCATTTCTCCACCAAATTCAAAGATCTATAGCTTCTTGGAACCAGCTCAAAAATTCTACATGCTATCAAAATTTTAAGGATTTCTATTCAGCCATTTCAGAGAAAACGCCATGGCGGTGATCACTGGTCGAAGTCTGCAACAATCCTAAAATATCGAGGGTAAAGGTTTACTTGCTAAATTAATTTCTCTGAGCATAGTTAATATTATTAAGTGATTCCACTTGAAATAGCTATCTTTCTAAGCTAACTAGATACCCCTAAAAGCAATGTTTCCAATTCCTACTGTGTTGTTCATACTGAGCAAAAAATACAACAGGTGTATGGTAAAAAATAGAAGGTTTTCTTGAAGACTTGAAGTTCAAAGTTGTCTGTTTTGATTCAATCTTTTCATACATCATTTCCAAAGTACATAGGCCATTTTATGGTGTCATTGGAAAGCTAAGAAGGTCCACGTATCAAATCGAAAGCATCAAAAGGCTAGAACAACATAGGATTTGGCAGTACCTACTCATCATCTTGAAGTGTCCATCCATCTTTCCCAACAGTGGTATAAGAGAAAAGTCAAGGTAAAATGGGAGATGGTTTTCCTTCATTTAATTATAAATTGGACAGGAATAGTTATCAGGCATGGTCTCTAAGGATGAAGACATATCGATAAGGAAGGCGTCTTTATGGATACATCTCAGGAGATGAGGAATTGCCCACATTCAAAACCAGAGGACTACCAACAAAGGAAGAACATGAAAAGCTCAACACATGGTGTGCCAAGGATGCATTAGCAAGGTCTTACTTACTCAACTCCATCTCTGATTTTCTTTTGCCACATATTAGAAAATGTAAGACATCCCAAGAGATTTGGGAAACCTTGTCATCTTATTTCTCTTCCAACACAAGGACCAGAAAAAACCAATTGTGGATTGAATTCACCACACTAAGGAAGCAACCTAAGTAGGCTATTTCAGAGTATGTGACTAAGATTAAAGATGTAGCAGATTAGTTAGCAAGCATAGGAGAAGAGATTGAAGAAGAGAAGATAGTAAGGCAAGTGATCAATGGGATTAAAGTTGATGACAAATGGGAAAGCTTCACTACTGCCATGGACCTATACATGGACATGCAAATTCCAGATCTTACCACTCTCATGGGGGAATTGTTCAATCATGAAGCCAACCTCAAGAAGAATGGAGACTCATCCAAAGGTAATAGCTCTTCTGCCCTATACACTGATTAAAGTAAGTCTAAGGATAAAGGCAAGAACAAGAAAGGAGAGGATGAAGGTACTACCTCCCAAGCCAACTATGTAGGGAGAGGTAGATCATCAAGAGGAAGGGGTGGAGGAGGTAAGCAAGGTAGTGGGAGATCCTATAACTCCTCACCATGCAACATTTGTGGTTTATCAAATCATACTACAGATTAGTGTTTCAGGAACTACAAAAATCAGAGAGTAAGAGGATATCAAAGAGGTGGATACTCACAATCAAGAGGTAGATTCAACCATCATCAAGGATACAACAACAACTGCAATAACAACTACAACAACAATGGAAACTACCAAGGAGGATTCAAATCCAGAAAGGATTACAACAACTATACAGAAGAGCAAGATGATTCTCTTCTGATTATGAACATGACTTCAAAACTAGGTACAAATGATGACCATCTCTTCTACATTGACTCAGGATGCTCAAATCATGTGGCTGACAATGTAGCCTTACTCTCTGACTTGAAGAACCAAGAGGTAAGCATGAAGTACAAACAGGTGATGACACCAAGCACTCAGTAGTTAAAGTTGGAAATGTTAAGACTTGTGATGGAAATCAAAACTTGTTGAGTAGGGTACTTGTAGCTCAGTGATGAGTAGCACCTCCTTTAATGTCAATCCGGGAAGACATGAGGATGGTATGAAGACCTTGAGCAAGTGGAGGCACAAGTGCGTGAGTGAGAAGCACACAAGCATGCACACACATACACACACACGCGCATACACGGCAAGACAAAGAGTGAGAAGCAATGGAGTTCTTGGATTACTTTCAAAAAGCTCTTACAAGTTCATTTCAATTACAATCTAACCTCAAAAATGAGCTCTCTAGCTCTATTTATAGTTTTTGACTAGGTTTTGGCCTTGTCCAGACCTAGTGTCCGGCCTAGTTAAAAATTAGGTTCTCTACCCTATTTGGAGGTTCAAACGAAGTCTAAAAAATGTGAAAACTGACAGGTAGATACTTCTAAAGCTCCTCAAGCTCAAGGACTCCTTGGCTTGCACAAAATGGAGCTACAAAAAATATGAAATGGTATTTACAAGGGTTTTTAGTGATGAAAATCACTATTGTTGTAGGGATTTCTTCTAACATTTTGATATACATTTCCTGGAGCTCCCTACTTGCTCCTTCTCCTTGTGTCCACCTCTCTTATGTGCATAAATGTCTTGAAAAAATATTGGCCTACTTGCGAGATCGTCGTTGACTGCTCTGTCTGCTTGTACTTTCTCTTCTCTCTGACTCCCTTCTTAAGCTTCCTTGCCTAGTTAGTCCTTCAGTTCCAACACCCCCCCCTCTCTCGCGTCTGTCGTCCCTGACAGACCCTTGTTGGGTGGGTCATTGGATGTAGTACTTAACAACGTCTTGTGCTAAGTGATGTTCTGCAATCCGCAACCCTTTGGCCAAGTCCGTGAGTAAAGCATCCCAATCTACCGGCCCAGGAACCTCTGGATGTGGTATACGTAACTTTTCTGAATGAAGAGCTTGTTCCACTGCAAACAACTGCAATAAATGTGATGGTTTGGGAATGAATATCTCTGAATGATATTCCCAGAATCCCGTGATGAACATTTCTTCAAACGTCTGTTTGAAGCAGGCTGGTAGATACTTGATGCGCGTGTGCCATGCATATACAACATTAATAGATGGTGTTGCACTCATGTCGTAGACGAGGTCCTGATTTCCTTCATTAAATCCAAGGGCTGACAGATGAGGTTCCTTGACATTTTTGAAAGTCCAGAATGTGACCAACATAAGCTCAAAAGTTTTCAAGCACATTTGGACCATGACGTCAGGCACATTTTTAAACCTGACCCCCCAATGCCGAATCGTCGAGATCATGTATCCTATGGTAGGTTGGCCTTTGGGTGGTGCTAAGTAAACATAATTGAGCCATTTCTCACATCCTTTGTTTGTCAGCACCATTTTTGTGTATTCCGGCCATGACCTTCTTCGAAACACAGGACAATAGCATGGGTTGTATTTGATGTACAAAGGCATGTTATTCCATGTTCTTACCATCTCTGGGTAGGTTTCCAGTAGACGAATCCTCCACATCGGTTGATGAATATTGCCCTGCTTGGCACTTGCTGGGATGTCGTCCGGTGCAAACTGTGTAGCCGAGGTTGGTTCTTTTGATGTGTGACTCTTGATTTCCGCATTGTAATTCGACATTAGGACACAGAAAGGAACATACAAATCATCGGATGTGCCGATCCACCTATGATGGGAGAGATTCCTAAAGTAATCCGATTTTATGACTACTTCTTCCAAGTGTGACATAGATGCTATCTGAACTGCCACTCTATCATCATGGGTTGTGGCCACTTTCTCTAACCTCTGCATCCATTCAAGAGCCTCTATCTCTATGGTGTCCATGCCCTCTTCTGTTTGCTTGCCCCCTAGTGCAGGCATGGGAACATACGGGTCTTCAAAAGTTTCCTCTATCTCGATTGGCACTAGATCTTCAGGCTCGGGCTCGATAAGGGGAGAGGGTTGACGTTCGTATTGCATGACTTTGCTACGTAATTCTTCGAGTTCTGCCCTGAGTTTTGTGACTTCTTCAGATGTGTCGTCTGTGGTTGTGGCTTTGCTTGGTGACTCCTGCTGAGTTGCCAGTTGCTTAAGTAGATCGTCCCTTTCTTGTTCTAACGATGCATGGGCCTCCAGGAGGTCGGCATGGGTTTCTAACACAGTTTTCATATTCTCTGAGGGAATGGCCTTGAATTTTTTTGGGTCGATTTCCTGCGGGGAACCCTCCATGGCTGCTTCCAAGTTCTCTTCATTCTGTTTCTGTAGCCGTTTATTCTCTTCGAGAGCTGTAGACGTGTGTTTTCGTAGGAGGGCGAGGTTGCGTCTAAGTTTGAGATTCTCCGTTATCTGGGAGTGTAGCAATTCATCCATATGTTGTCTTTCCTCAGCATCTGACTGGGGTGGATTGGCTACTAATTGTTCATGTTGTTCCTGTAAAGTGGCATGTTGTTGTTGTAGTAGCCGCTTTTCCCTTTCAAGATCAATGAATCGGAGTTGAAGTTCCTCATGGCTTCGAAAGAGTCGTGTATGTTGGTTATCAAGATGTTGGTAGTGCTGTTGTAGTTGCGACATACACTGATACATATTATTAAGTACATTATTGATAGGGGTGGATGCTGGTAGGGGGTTGAATGCAGAGGGGAAGGGAAAGGGGAAGGGGAATGGGAGTGTGGATGTGGTGCTGGAAAATGGTGAAGTGGGAGGTGGGGGAATGGGAGATGGTGGATGCATGGGGGGAGGGAGAGGTGCGGAGGTGGGTGAGATGTCCATAAGATCAACGGTGGATGCAGTAGTGGGAGTGATTGTGAATAGTGGAATTGTGGGTGCGGTGATAGTGGTGAAAGTGTACAGTGGTGTGTGCAATTGTGAAGACGAACTACCCGGAAGTGTGATCGGGGGGTTGAGATCTTCTGTGGCAGCAGTTAGAACTACTGTTTCAGTGGTCGTATGGACAAACGAAGTGGAGATAGGGTGTGGGGGTTGTGTGGATTGAGTGACGGTCGGTGCTTCGGTATGGGTAGTGGACTCGGAGGCGGTGACAGTAGTGGTTACACTAGTTGTGGGAGATGAATGTGGCGGAGATGGAGGCAGGGGTGGCAACAGGGGTGACGGAGGTGCACTTGATACATGGGTTTCCTCAGTATCGTGGACAGTGTGTGCAGTGCCCGTGGTTGTGGATGTGCCTTGTGGTTCTGATACTAATACATTCATCTGCTTTCCTGCTCGAGGGGGGCATCTGCCATATCTTCGTTCCGTTCTTCGTGCTTGTGCAAGGGCGGTATGCACCGTTTCAGGGACGCCTAATGCCTCAGATATCATGTCAAGGGTGGCACGATATTGCTCGTCGACGCCTTCCTCCTCAAGGATCTGATTCATAAGGGCCTTGCCTGCTGCTAGGGACCGTCTATGTTGCTCTTGAACTCTATTCATGGTGTCATAGAGCTTTTTCAGTGCTTTCGTATAAGCTGGGGCCCCTTCAAGTACCTCCAGAGCTTCCTGATCATATTCCTGCTCTTGTTCCTCCGATTGTCCATCATGTTCCTCCTCTTGTCCTTCTTCTTCTTCACCCTCCACATCGATGATTTCTGGTTGTCTGGGATGGGGTTGGTCTGTAGCAGTTTGTTGTCCACTAGCTTGTTCTGCCTCGACTTCTAGGTTAACAGCCTCAATGATTCTAGCTACCTCCTCATCAGTTAAGTCTTCTAAAGTGAATCCGTGAGGAAACTCTAGGTCGGTTGGTACGGGTGGGAACACTAGATTAGGTCCGTCAGTGCTGTGCCTTGGTAATCTGATAGTGAAGGGTTGCACCCACCTTGGAAGTCGTGGAGTGGTCTCTGGAGTCAATGTTGCACCGCGGGGTTGTGCGTAGGGCATCTGAACGGCGCCTCTCATTTTCTTGGATGGTGGTCCTACGGAGGATAATCGACGCTGAAACTCTTGTACCCTGGTCCAAATGAGTGCCCTTTGCACTGGTACATCATACGCAAGACATCTGTACACAATCCTGGTCAGAGCACAGCATCCGTACAGTACAGACTTTTGTTTTTTATACCACCTTTGATGAGTTAAGTGGATTTGGTCGATAATCCAGTGGGGCATGTTGATTGTCAAATCAAAGGCATCAGCCAAGTATAAACTAAACCATATCTTTTTAGGTGGCATTGTGAACCTCTCTTGGGCCGGAAATGCAAAGTGCTACATGACCATTCACAAATGAATAGCGATTGTAGGCGTCATTGCCACCATGTCTTTTAACTTTGTCAGATTCCTGTTCTTCATATTGTTGGGGACCATAGTCTCTTTCTCCGTAGGAATATGCATACCTTTCATGTCTAGAGCTTCCCTTACCAAGTTAATAGTTAATCTGAAACGCTTGAGCTCATTGCCCCTTGTGACAGATGGGAGGACAAAGGAGCTGTATCCCTTTTTGTCTTTGCTCGGAGTAAGGGTGCTAATCAAATAAGAGCATCTTAGAAAATCCGGCTTTGGCAACTGGAATTTGAAGTACTCGTAGAGTCCTGCCTTCTTCCATATAGGTTTCAGTCCTTCATTATTCTGTAGTCTCTCAAATTCCCTAGTGAAAAAGTGATACCTCCCCCCGCGCCCATTGAATTCTATCTCGGCCTCCCACATATAAGTGCCTTCACCTAGGGGTCCTGCCACATCACTGAACCAATGAGAGTTTTTACTGATTGGCATAGTGTGCCCTTGTGGAGGGTTCTGAACCGGTATGGCGTGTAATGCTCTCAATGCTACAGGGCGTTCCTTCAATTCCCCCTCAACGGGAAGACTTTCAATATCCACGACTTGGGGGCTGGTGCCTATCTGGGAGCTAGTTCCTGCCGTATCTGCCATGTTACTTCTTGCCTCCTGATTCTGTGAGAATATAGAAACATGTGTTAACATTGTAAAGGACAAGATAGAACCGTTTTTGTCCCCATTACAACATTAACATGAGATTCGAGAGAGATTAGTGGGTTAGTAAATGCTCGGTGCTTGTGTGTGTAGTTAGGGATTGGTTAGACCTAGGAGCTAAGTGGAATGATGTGGTGTGAGAGTGACGTAGTTAGTAGGTGGGCATGGATTTACAACTGGGGTCTGGGGGTTTATTACAAGTTTTAGGTTGCCAAATGCAATGGATAGGTTTTGATTTTGACTTTGTGGAGGCTGTGGGGAGTGTGATAGGGTATTTACTTGAAAAATGGGGCTTTTTAGGAACCCATTTACAAGTGATTCCACTTGTGCTCATGGAAGAATACGTGTTAGTGCGTGATGTGTAAGACTGGGCTTGAGATGTTCGCGTGAGTTAAACATGTTGTACAGGGTTTGGCCTTGGTGTAGCTATTTGAGCCCGCAAGCAAGCCTTAGGCACCCACAATTGTCGTGATTGTGGGCTGGCCTTCATTGACTTCTTGGGTACCCAAATAGACTTCACTTTCACAGAAGAACTTATGAAAGGCTTCTTATTAGTATCGTGTTGTTGATTAATAATAAGAGGTTTTGGCCGTGGTGTTGGCCTGTTCGGAACAGGGTGTTCGCCTTTTCGCCTCCATACTTGTTTCATCGGCTGAAACAATCTGCTTGGCTCCTTTTTTTGGCCTCCAGTACAGGTAGTGTTCTGCTTCTTCTGTATTTGATCTGCCGTTGGCTGCTGCATCCTTCTGGCCTTTGGAAAAGAAGGGAGTACCGTCTTATCCTTGACTCTGTTGTTGAGACAATCCTCTTTTTGCATCATACATTTTGGGACAAGAATAGCATTGTCAACTTCATGTGCACCCTTGGAAGGACCAGGAGTCTGTGCTTTACCTAGTTCCTTGAGTGCCTCCTTTTCCAATTCAACTGTAATTCGGCTATGATTTACCCATACCTGAAGAAGTCCGCTTCTTAGGTTTAGGTTGACTGCATGATCATAGATCCAGTCCTAGCCCAAGACAAGAGGCTCAGTGAGGTCCTCATCTTGACACACTAGTACTTTGACTATCATCACTTCGTCTTGAATGGAGATGGGAAGATCCACCTCGCCCATGCAAGGGGTTTCCACACCTCCCAATCCTATGAGATATGCTTCTATAGGATCGACAGTTAATTTCAATTCTTGACAGTAAGATAACTTGACAGCACTAGTGGATGCACCTGAGTCAATCAAAGCTCTTACAGTCTTTGCACCTTTTCCTTGTCCTATATCTAAGGTTATAAAAGGATGTCGATCAATTATCATTTGAGTGCTGATACCTGAAACTTCACACATAGCCACGTGATATCCTTGATCTGCATAGGCATCCTTCCTAGGTTGCTCCCTATTTTGTCTTCTCAACTTCATTCTCCGGATGCGTTCCAATGCTTCTGCTTGGGCTTCTTCTCGAATTCGCTTCTCTTCTTCTTTGCGTTTCTTAGCAGTATTGAGTCGACTTAGCATTTCCTCTGTGAGAGGTTCCTGATACAACTTGACCCTGCATTCGCTAATGTAGCTCGGGAGAATATCGCCTTCTAATGTGGCTAGTTGCACTGCTCCACTTGTTGAGATTCTGTTTATAATCATGGGTCCCTAGCCTCTCTTCTCTAGTTTCCTTGCATGTTGTTTCAAAGTGTAGACTAGTACTAGGTCGCCTACCTTCAAACCTTTATCTTTAACGTGGGCATCAAAGTATGCCTTCTATCGTTTCTTAGCTGCATATATCCCTGCAGCCGCTCTCAGTCTTGTTTCTCCTAATCGTTCAAGGTCAAAAAGTCTTGAGGAGAGTTCATGACCCGTCCATTCATGCTCTTGTGCTACTTTCAATGTAGGTATTAAGAAGTCCAATGGTAGCACTGCATTTTGGCCAAACACCATTTGAAAGGGGGTGGCGTGGAGTACCGTTTTGTAGGCCACTCGATATGCCCAAACAGCATGGTGTAGCTGTTTGTCCCAATCAGAGCGTTTATTGTTCACTAATTTCGTCAGTACATTGCATAAGATCTTATTGGTGCTCTCAGCCTGGCCATTTGCTTGAGGGTGATAGGGGGCAGACTTCTTATGTACTACCAAGAATTCTTGGAGCAGATTTTCAATAACTTCATTCAAGAAGTGAGTGCCTCTATCACTAACTAGCTCTATAGGTAGCCCGTATCTAGTGAACACATTCTCAAATAAAAACTTAGCTGTTGTTTGAGCATCGTTCTTCGTTGTGGCTTTTACCTCCACCCACTTTGTTAGATAGTCTGTCGCAACAATGATATATTCTGCATGGGAACCCTTAGCTGGTGGATTAATAGGACCTATGAAGTCTATTCCCCACTTAGAGAATGCACGTCCACCCATCATAGGCTTCAGTGGCATCTCATCTTTGCGTATAGGAGGCTGAGCTCGTTGACAGACGTCACACCTCTTCACATAGGTATGTGCATCCATGTGAAGGGTCGGCCACCAGAAGCCCGCAAATAGTATTGCCTTGATCACCCAATCTGGTCCAAAGTGTCCTCCTACTACACCTTGGTGAGCAGTTTCCAAAAGCTTGAGATATTCACTCTCATGGACACATAGTCTCAGGTAACCGTCTTTACCACGTTTGTATAGATTATCACCAATGAGTGAGTAATCCTGGCCTTCTTGTTCTAAACTCCTTTTCCTAGCCAGAGTAATGTATGGAGGGAATGTTTTCGTCCTCATAAAGGATACTAGTGGTTCACTCCAATCTGGCACTATGGACACTTGATAGAGAGTGGCATGTTCCACAGGTGGTTTAGTGCAACAGATTGGGCATTCCTTGCACAACTTTTGGACGTCAGCCTCCATAGTAGGCCAGTGCACTCCGAGTCTCCTTAGTGTCTGTAGGGTTTGTTGCTTTGAGTAGTGTTGCTCTAATGCATCTACATGTGCTAATTGCAACCATTTAGCGTACTCATCCTCTTCCACACAACAGGCCAAGATCCCTTGATCTGTGTGCTTGTACATACTTCCTGCCATGATGTGATACCTTTGGGCTTTTACTACCTCTCTATCCTGTGTGTTTATGATTGGGTGGTTAGGTCCGTATGTCAATACTGGCACTAATGGCTTAGCCCACTGCGGTACCACTTCCAAGTTAAACAAGTAAGCATCAGGAAGATCATCTGACACTCCTTGTGGGGCTTCTCCAGATGTGAGCCTAGAAAGGTGATCTGTTGTCAAATGAGTCTTCCCTTTCCTTACCACAACCTCAAAATCATATTCCATTAGCAAGAGAAACCATCTTACTAATCTACCTGTGTTGCATGGCTTGTTTACCAAGTATAGTAGAGCTTGCTGATCAGTAAAAAATTTAAACTTGTTTGCAAGCAAATAGTGTCTAAATTTCTTAACTGCATATATCATGCCTAAGCCTTCTCTCTCAGTAGTGGTGTAATTTGGTTCAGCTGCATTCAATTGTCTACTGGCATAGATTGAGCAAGCAAATAGTGTCTAAATTTCTTAACTGCATATACCATGCCTAAGCCTTCTCTCTCAGTAGTGGTGTAATTTCGTTCAGCTGCATTCAATTGTCTACTGGCATAGGTTGGAAGATCCATATTACCTTCACCAGTAGGTTGAGCAAGCACACACCCAATAGCATAATTGGATGCATCCACGTGAACATGGAATGGCTTATTCCAATCTGGTGTGGTTAAGATTGGTGCTGAACATAATCTTCGTTTAAGCTCCTGGAAGGAATTCTCGCATTCATCAGTCCACTGAAAGTTAGTCAAAAGTCCATACATGGGCTTTGCAATGACAGCATACATGTGAATGAACCGGCGGTAGTAACCACAATGCCCCATGAAGGCCTGTACTTCCTTGACGTTCTTTGGCCTAGGTAACTTGGCTATGGCTCTTACTTTCTCTTCATCGGTGGATATGCCATTCTTTGACACTATGTGTCCTAAAATCTTGCCTTGCCTGACCATGAAAACGCACTTTTCTGGGTTTAGGCAGACTTGATATTCTCTACATTTGTCAAAGATTTGTCTGAGTTTAGGAATATGGGTTTGTCTAATGTTGGAATGAGCACAAAGATCATCAACATAGACTTCTAAATTCTTCCTCAGGAACTCCTTAAATACATGGCACATCAGCCTCTGGAAGGTTGCTGGTGCATTGGTAAGCCCAAATGGCATTACCCGAAAGGCGAATATGCCCCATTCTGTGGCAAAAGCTGTCTTATGCTGATCCTCTGGAGCTATGGCCACTTGATTGTAGCCCGAAAATCCATCAAGGAAGTTGTACACTTCCTTGCCTGCTACTCTTTCTAAGAGATGTTCTGTGATGGGAAGCGGATAATTATCTCGAATTGTGGCTGCATTAACCTTCTTTAAGTTAATGCACACACGCAGCTTTCCATTTTTCTTGGGCACCACTACGATGGGGGATACCCACTCAGTGTGCTCAATTTCATAGATGAATCCAGCTTCGACCAGTCTATCTATCTCCTCTTTGATCTTAGCAGCATAATTATCATTATATGTGTATGGCTTTTGCTTAGAAGGTTTGGCATCCGAGGTCATGGGGATAGTGTGTGAGCAGATGTCTGGATCAACACCCTTCAAATCCTTGTAACTCCAAGCGAATACATCTCTGTATTCTCTTAGCAAGGCTATTAATTCTTGCTCTTCTTCTTCCGTCAGGTCATGGCCTATGTAAGTGCATCTCTCTTCTCCCTCTTCCATGGCTACCAGAATTTTCTTTGTGGTTTCTTTGTTATCATAGGCCTCTCCTGATTGCGCCTCTCGTTTAGGCATTCTGATCATGACGCTCTTGTCATCTATCTCATACTTCTTAAAATTTTCCGGGACCTCAAACAAAGATTCTTCCTCTTCTGGTGTGACTTCTCTCTTCTTTCTTTTCTTTCCTTCCTCCTTCGGGGTCACCTGTGTGGCTAGTCTTACATCATTTGTACGCTCCCCATACCTCTGGGGTTGAAATTCTACTTCATAGAAATATTCTTCATCTGATGCAAAAGGTGGATCCATAATGATTGACTCTAGATCGGAGTCGCTCGCATCTTCAAATGCATCAGGGCTAGGTTCGCATTCTTCTAGAACTGCCTCTCCCATGATTGGCTCTATGGAGAAGACTAAAATGTCATAGCCATCTTCATCACAGTGAGGTGTCCATTGTTCTTCATTGATGGCTACGTCCATTGTTGCTAGGATTTCTGCCCAGCCGTGGGGTTCAAATTCTTCGTCAGGAAAGACTACCGGTGCATAGGCTGGGTCTTGAATTGATCTATGTGTTTCTTTTGCACCTACCTCTCTGGCTTTTTCTCTCTTCTCTTCTTCTACTGCTACTTTGCACATCCATAAGTGGGTGTCTTCATGCATCCATGAGGATCTTGACCCTATGGAATGCACTGATTCTGTATCATCTTTGGCTCTATGGATGGGATTCCATTGGATGGGAGGGACATCTCTATGAGAGTAATCTTTGAGATTCACTTTGGACGGAACACCTAAGTGCTGCAGGTACAAGGAATTGGTTCCCCAATCCTGTACCACTTGCAACTGTCGCATAAAAGGTCGTCCCAAGATCATCTCATAGGCATGATTTTTGCTGAAGTCACATATAGCAAATGTGTGCTCAAACTCGACACCACAGGTGGTGAGAGTTATTCCTTCTAGCAATCCTAAAGGTCTCTCTATGTGACCATCGGCCATTTGTAATTTCATCCTCGTGGGCCTGAGTGCTAGCTTGCCCCAACGCTTCCATAGGGAAGTGGTGGCAATTGCAACACCTGCGCCTGAGTCCAAAATGGCCTTGGTTGTGTAGCCGTGATGAGTGATGGGAAGATATGTGTTTCCCTCTTCACCCTCACTCATGTCTCCTATCTTGTCCAATGGTATTTCTGGCACTATTCTCTGGGATCCTACCTGGGAACGAGGTTTTGTTATCTCTAGTACTTGTTTGGCCACATGTTTCCATAGCTCTGGCCTTACTTTGAGTAGCTCTCCTAAGGTGAGGTTGCATTGTACTTTAGTGTTTTTCACTACCTTTGTGTTCCTAGGTATGACTCAGTCCTCATTTCTTACCATGACCATGGGTGCTCTCATACAGGTGGACTTAGCTTCCCATGGGCCCGTGAAGTGGGGTAATTCTTGTAGAGAGTTAGACTCAAAGTCTAATTTTTCCTGAGAGTGGGTGCTCTCCTGCTCCTCATAAATGGATGGGATGTCTTGTGGGAATTGGTCATGTGCGTCATCCACAAGTTCAATGGGAGGAGGGACTTCACTTTCTTTAGCCCATTTGTCTTCTTGAATCTCGCGTAGGAATTCTGGTGTGAATCGATTCATAGAAGATGATGTGTCTGGCTCCGTAGAGTTAGGCACATAGGCTTCAGGCACATAGGCTTCCTGGGCAGGAATGCTTACTCTTTCACTTGCCCTGTCCTTATGTTGAGAGGCGGGTTCCTTTTCTGATTGTGCAATCAGCTTCTCTATTCTTTCTAACAGTCCATCAAAGTGCAACTGTGTCTTCGCCGAACTAGAGATGTTAAATAGGCGACTGGCTTCAAACATGGTTTGAGCCAATTCCACCATCTTAGCACAAATTTTGGTTCGTTCTAGCTCTAGTTCTGCTCTAGGGTAACACTTTTCATGATTAGTTACGTTTGGCCATTCTTGGATTCTGGCCTGATATGCTTTAAGCATCATGTTTAGGTCCTCGGGAGTGGGATCTGCTAAGATTGATCCTACTCTTGGGGGTGGTGGGTTTAGGTGAGGCGGGTTGGAAGGTGGCGGTTCGGATGGAGTTGGGAATGGTGGAGGTGATGGAGGTGGGGCAGTGTGAGAGGGAGTTTGAGCTGTGAGTTCAGTTATCCTGGCCTTTGTTTCTCTCAGGCTTTCCTCGAGTTCACTCATCTGTTTTGCCCATTGTCTTTTCATTCTTTCACGACTATCTCTCCAAGCTCTAGTCCTCTTCTTTGTCATGCTCTCCGTTTCACTAACATCTGGGCTCTTTTCCTGGCCTACGCTTTGGTTCTGTTGCAAGGCTTGGGCTCTAGTGATTACTTGTACTGGTGCAGTGGAAGTCACACTCCCTATGGAGTCTACAACTAACCCAATAACGTTGATAGGAGTGATTTTTGGCATATTATTGGGGTTCATTGGGCAATCTCGTAAGAGATGCTCCTTTCCACACTCCTGGAAATAGCCCTAGATCGTCACTGATTGGGTTTGGGTAGGTGCAGGCATGGGGCAATCACGAATGAGGTGATCCCCCTCACATTTGTAGCATGGTCCTCTAGGGAATGGGGGTCTTACTTGTCTAGGTTGAGGTCTAGGGTAGGGGTTTGCATACATGACGTTTGTGTAATTTGACTCCCAACTAGGTTCATTTGGCTCGTCACTATAATAGGGCTCCCCATGTTCAGGAGACTGCATGTAGTAGGCCTGGGGGCTATCAACATGTGTAGAATCAAAACTATGGTCACTCGGGTCACTTTCAGAAAGCAATTGGGTTACCGGGACTATAGCTCTATTCAAATTTTATTCTGCCGCTGCATACTTTACCGGAATTACATTAGCTGGGGCAGGGGGTTGTTGTGCTAACACGGGCTGAGGCCTTTGTTGGGCTTGATATTGTGATTGATAATTTTGTTGAGGCCTAGTATACTGTTGTGGTGGGTATTGACTATGGTATCTGCCTTGTTGAGGGTATGGCTGAGGGTAGGGTTGTCTAACCGCTTCCTTATTGTATGGGCAGCCTTGTGCCGAGTGATTTGTGTATTTCCGTTCTATGGTGCAGTACTGGCTACTAAGATTTACCTGGGGTTGAGTCATAATGGGACATACATTCGCCATGTGGTCGCCACCACAAGTATAGCATCTTTTCATAGGGGCATACCTTGGGATCTGTTTGCTAGTGACACCTAATTCCTGAGCTACTTTCTCTGCAAGTTCCTCAATTGATGTGGATTGCGTGGAAGAGAGGCTAGACGCACTATCTGAATCTTTGTATATCTTGGAAAGCTCTAACTCCTCCCCTAGGTTATCCTCGATGTCAATGCACATGCGTACACACTCTTCTATAGTCCTAGGGTCCTTCAAGTACACATAAGATCTCAATTTGATACTTAGCAATCCGTCCAAGAATAGAGCCACTTGCTTAGCTGGTGTGGGTAGCTCCGAATCAGGGCATCTTTCAAGATATTGCCTAAATCTTCTTCCTGCAAGTCTCACGGTCTCTTGAGGGGTTTGCTTGAAGCTGTGAATCAGCGAGGAGGTATTATGTCTTATGCCACTCTTAGAGAATTCAATAATGAAAGCCTCTAGGAGTTGGTCTATGCTCCTGAATTGCCTCTCGTTTAGTGGCTGAAACCATGTCAGGGCAGTGTTCCTAAGGGTTAGACCAAAGGCATTGTACTGCGTGAATAGATCCTCCACTTGTTCAGCTCTCAAGGCTTGCCTAAACTCAGCCACATGATCCTATGGATCTCCAGTTCCATCGAAGTAGTTCTTCATGGACTTAACTAGCTGAGTCGGTCTCAAAGTCCTTGTGTGCTCTCTAGGTCGTGGTAGAGGGAACTCATCCGCATTTCTTTGATTCCTGTGAACTCTAAGTATCTCAGGTTCTACTCTATTTGTTTCCATTCTTGTTCTTTCTCTGCCCCCTCGGTTGGCAAAGCTTGCTTCTGGTCTATCTCTACTTCTGTCTCTTTGAATTCCATGAGCTTGGGATGTTCCAGCTCCAGGGTGACCATAGGATACATTCGATCTTGGTTGGGGGAAAACGAATTCACCCTTCCAAGTGTAAGCATGTCTATCATGTTCTGTAACCACAAAGATCCTCTCTGAAGCGTGATCCAAGTAGGTCACTCTGCCTGGGCTATTAGGATCCTTAAACTCATAGATCATGATTGTTCCTATATCAGTTGGCTGATCAGATTTATACCTCCAAAAGGCTTCGTCAGTTTCTCGGTTCAGAAGGAGTTCTATGCTCTTATTATCTTGGGGAATCCACTCTGGTGTGATAATCCTAGTGAGAACAGATTTGCCTCGAGGGATCCTCGGTTCTTCACCCCTGTTTCCTTGCTCTAGGTCACCTAAGTCCGTTCCTGGAATCTCATTCCCAAATTCATCAGTCCTATCTGGGTGATTGGTGACTACATATATTGTCCCTTCCTTGTCTAAGTAGGCTCCGTTTTCGAACTTGATAGCTGGGCACTCTAGTCCAATGGATTGATCAGGATTCTTAATCTGTACCACATATCTTCCTAGGCCGTGCTCATAGATGCTAGCACCTAATCGGTTGGTCCTAAGGTATTCCAACTGCGTTTTGTAAGGGCCTTCTACGTGCAAGTATGGCACTCCTGAACTTCCCGTAGGTCTGTCCATGCCTTGAGACATCTCTGATTTACTAGTCTCAGAGCTAGGGTAGTATGAGTGGTGGCTCAACTGCTGGGCCCAAGACCTAGCAGTATGATTGACACTAGCCTCTGAAGACCTAAGGCTTTGTCTATCTCTCCCTAGATGTCGCCCTGATCTAAGGTTCATAAGCCTAAATGAATAGCCCAATTTTGCTCAAGTACAACCTCGTTGCTGAGTTCTTTTGTATCAGTCACTTGATTCTTTTTTTGGTGGATTACCGCGTTTATAATCTTGTCCGATATCATGTCGTTAGGTATACTTGAGTGTATTTCTGCACTGTACGTTGATCGTTCCTCGTTAGATTCTTTCCTTTAAGGTTATCGCATCACGAAGAGATTATGTTTAATCTTGAACTTGAGTGCATAGGTAGTCTTCAACTTGATTGATGCCTATCGCCGTCCTGGCCTACTCCTATCACTAGTCGTTCTTAGCCTAAGCTAGGAATTGACGAAGGGAGTTGAGAATATTCCGACCTTTCTTGTTGATCCCTTGCTTTATGATTCTCAAGAACCCGAGTCTCAAGCTTGCAAAGAAACCCTTGCTTTGTACGCTCTCAATTGCTCTCAATGGACCTGTAAAAGTCCCAAAATTAGCTCAAGACTTAAATTCAAATGACAGACAGGTCACTTTCATGCATGTAATTCACAGGCCAAATCCCCTTTGCCTTTATGGAAAACAATCCCAAGGACCCTTCAGCTTTCCTACCCCGGGGGATGGTCAACTTCAAAATACCCTATCTAATTATCCTAATATTAATTTTCATATAACCAGTGGAATTTTTTGTTGTACTCCCCACGAGCTTTCCCACAAAACAAGAATCACAGCAAACAGATTTCGTATGAGAAAGTTATGCCAGTTCAGGGTTTTGGTGCTAAAACAGGGTTCAACAGGCTAACAGGTCACAGGATTTTTCTCAAAAATACATGTGTAGGGACCTCACAAATCACTAATTGCTAGACCAATATGCCCAAAAACTATCCCCAAGGCTTAGAATAAAAACCCTAATTTTTTGGCCGAAAAGCCTGTCAATCGCGATCGACAGGTCTGTCAATCGCGATTGACAGAGGTATCCGTCGGGGCCTGTCGGTCGCGATCGACACGTCAGTCGCGATTGACAGTGTCAATCGTGATCGACAGAGTCGGTCGTGAGTTCTATCAATCGCGATTGATGGTGTCAATCGCGATCGACACTTTTTTTTGGTTTTTCACCGTGATTTCAGTCAATCGGGGATGTGTCCATCGCGATGGACACGTGGCTACGCGTAAAAGTCAATCAATCGTGGAAATTCTTTCGGTCGCGATTGACGGTGTCAATCGTGATTCACAGGGTCTGTCGGTCGCGATTGACAGGGTCTGTTGGTCGCGATTGACAGGGTCCTACGTGGCAGTCAGTCGGTCGTGGGGTCTGTCGGTCGCGATTGATAGGGTCTGTCGGTCGTGGCTGTCAATCGCGATCGATGGTGTCGGTCGCGATTGACAGAGAAACACAGAATTTTCCAACTGTTTTTAGTGATTTAGAATGTGCTCATCATGCTTGTGCTAGTGGTGAACTTTGTTTTACCAAATGATCGAATTTTCTGTCGATCGCGATCGACAGAGGTCGACGACACAGAGACAGGACCGCACGTTTTCGTACCTACGCAGAGTGCTGGGGATGATGATACAGCAAGAAGCTGCAAAAATGCTGTAGAACATGCAAAAACAACACACGCAATATAGCTCTCTCGCTCTCTCTCACAAGTGGAACGAGGGAAATGAGGTGGGGAAGGTGATATGATCAAAAACTGAAAATTTTCGTGATGATGGAGATGGAGGTGGGAGATGGTGATGACGATGATGGTGATGAGGTAAGAAGGAGAAAAATAAGAAAAGTGAAGAATTTACCTACACGCCAACGTCTCACATCTACGTCTTACCATCACACGCTCGTCCTCAAAGCTCGATCCCCGACAACGGTGCCAAAATTTGGTGTAGCTCAGTGATGAGTAGCACCTCCTTTAATGTCAATCCAGGAAGACATGAGGATGGTATGAAGACCTCGAGCAAGTGGAGGCACAAGTGCGTGAGTGAGAAGCACACAAGCATGCACACACATACACACACACACGCACACACGGCAAGACAAAGAGTGAGAAGCAATGGAGTTCTTTGATTACTTTCAAAAAGCTCTTACAAGTTCATTTCAATTACAATCTAACCTAAAAAATGAGCTCTCTAGCTCTATTTATAGTTTTTGACTAGGTTTTGGCCTTGTCCAGACCTAGTGTCCGGCCTAGTTAAAAATTAGGTTCTCTACCCTATTTGGAGGTTCAAACGAAGTCTAAAAAATGTGAAAACTGACAGGTAGATACTTCTAAAGCTCCTCAAGTTCAAGGACTCCTTGGCTTGCACAAAATGGAGCTACAAAAATGTGAAATGGTATTTACAAGGGTTTTTAGTGATGAAAATCACTATTGTTGTAGGGATTTCTTCTAACATTTTGATATACATTTCCTGGACCTCCCTACTTGCTCCTTCTCCTTGTGTCCACCTCTCTTATGTGCATAAATGTCTTGAAAAAATATTGGCCTACTTGCCAGATCGTCGTTGACTGCTCTGTCTGCTTATAATTTCTCTTCTCTCTGACTCCCTTCTTAAGCTTCCTTGCCTAGTGAGTCCTTTAGTTCCAACAGTACTATATGTACCAACCATTACAAAAAACTTGATGAGTGTTGGACAGATAGTGGAAAAAGGTTTGCAGGTCAAATTCAATCACTTTGGAGCATTTGTGGAGGATCCCAAGCATGGGTTCAAGAGAATTGCTAAAGGAGAAAAGACAGGTATACTTTTTACTTTTGAGCTAGAAGATACAAAGATTATTGCACTCTATAGTTATAAAGATAAAAAACTTTCAGAGCTTGAGATTTGGCATAAAAGATTAGGGCATGTAGGAGAAAGAACCTTGAAACAAATATGCGGGGATCAATGTGTACTTGGAATACCTAATGTTTCCAAGCAACACATGATCTATAAATGTGGTGCTTGTTAGTTTGGGAAGTCTCACAGGTTACCCTTCTCAAGGAAAGGCTACATTCATGAGGACTACCTAGAACTTGTCGATACAGATGTATGGGGACCAAGCAAAGACCCTTCAATCTCGGGATCAAGGTACTATGTATCTTTTATTGATGATTATAGTAGGTGGACTGTATTGTGCATTATGAAGCACAAAGATGAAGTGTCCAACTGTTTTAAAAAGTATCTTGCACTTGTTGAGAATTAGACAGGGAAGAATCTAAAGAGGCTAAGGTCAGATGGAGGAGGTGAGTACTTCTCCAATGAGTTTGAAGAATTCTTGTAGGATAGAGGAATCAAGAGAGAAATCACCACAAGGTATACTCCTCAACAGAATGGGGTAGCTGAGAGAAGAAATAGATTGATTGTTGAAACAGTTAGGTCAATGTTGAATGAAAAAAAGTTACCTAACTATTTATGGGCAGAGAGTATCTACTACCACTTACTTTATAAACAGGTTACCATCTAAATCTCTTGAGGGGATGAACCCTTATGAAGCATGGCATGGGATGCGACCCTCACTTCATCATTGCAGGATATTTGGATGTGTAGCATATGTACACATTCCTTCTCAGATAAGAGGTAAGCTAGACCCTAAAGCTAAAAAATGTATCTTTATTGGGTATGATCTAAAAAAAAAGGGTACAGGTTCTACAACCCTTCAAATAAGGGATTTCATGGTTAGTAGAGATGTTGTCTTTGATGAGAATGATTCTTGATATGAGAATGAATGCAAGAAGATTAAACTACTCTATGACTTGGACGAGAAGTTTCCAAGTCTTGCTGAGGAGGAACCTACTCAGAATGAAGACACCAATTCAGATGATGAAGACATTATCAATCTTGAAGAATTCAAGGCATGGAAGTCCAAAGGCAAACTCAAGATGAAGAAACTTGAAGATATACCTGAATCTTCAAATCAATCAATCAGAAGATCACAAAGGGAGAGCAAAAAACCTATTAGATATGGGTATGAAACCTCTCTTGTCACTAAACAATCTATTTATCTTGCCAAAGACTTGTCAATTGAAGAACCAGGATCATATGAAGAAGAAAAGACCAAGACAAAATGGAAGGAAGCTATGGATGAGGAGATTGAAGCACTCAAAGAAAGTGACACATGGGAACTAGTACCGAAGAAAGAGTCCATGAAGGCATTTGGATCCAGATGGATCTATAAACTCAAAAGAAATTTGATGGGTCAATAAACATGTACAAAGCCAGATTGGTGGCCAAGGGTTTTGCACAAACCCAAGGCATTGACTATGAAGAAACATTCTCACCTATGGCCAAGATGCCAACCATCAGGGTATTGGTAAGTGTGGCTGCATCTAAAAATTGGAATATGTATCAATTGGATGTAAAAAATGCATTTCTTAAAAGACGTTTTTCAGAGGAGGTATATATGTCACAACCTCCTGGCTATGAGGATCCAAACAAAGTAACATATGTATGCAAGTTAAAAAAGGCTTTTTATGGATTGAAGCAGGCACCTAGGGCATGGAATCACAGGTTGACCACATACCTTCAAGACCAAGATTTTGTCATGAGCAAGGCAGACACTTCTCTATTCATCAAGAGAAGTAATTCAAAAGTAATATACTTATGTGAATATGTTGATGATATCATACTTACAGTTAATGATGTCAATGGAATCAGACAAATCAAGAACTAGATGATGAAGGAGTTCAAGATCAGTGATCTTGTTTTACTAAAGTATTTTCTTGGACTTGAGTTAGTCTATACTAACTCGGGAATCTATATTACTCAGAAAAAATACATATAGGATATGTTGAAGAAGTTTCATTTGCAGGATGCCAAAGTTGCAAGTACTCCAATGGAGGTAAACCTAAAACTAAGTGCCCATGAAGGTGATGAAATTGATTATATTATAGGTTACCAAAGCATAGTGGGAAGTTTGAACTATGCTACCTTGGCAAGGATAGACATTGCATATGGAGTTAGTGTGCTAAGTCAGTTCATGCACAAGCCAAGGGTACCTCACTTAGAAGCTGCCAAAAGAATTCTAAAGTATCTCAAAGGCACTCAACATCATGGTTTGTATTTTCCTTACACATCAGACTTGAACATTAAGATCTATTAAGATGCAAATTGGGCAGGTTTTAAGGATGATAGGAGGAGCACTTCTAGATACATTTCATTTGCAGAGGATAAACCAATATCATGGTCTTCAAAGAAGCAACCTACTATTGCCTTATCTCTTGCTGAGGTAGAATATAGAGGATTGGCTAATGCTACCCAAGAAGCCATATGGATCAAGTTATTGTATACAAAGTTGGGTTTATTTACTAGTTCACCATTGATATTTGGAGATAATACAAGCTCACTTCACCTTGCAGCTAATCCTATCTATCATGCTAGGACCAAGCATATAGAGGTCCATTACCATTATGTGAGAGAAAAGCTATTAAGCAAGGACATTCAACTAACATATGTATCAACCAACATGCAGTGTGCAGATTTGTTAACTAAAGAATTGGATGGAACCAAACTTTGCAAGTTCAAATCAATGATTGGATTGCAGGATATACATGAAGACTGAAGATGAAGACTGTTAGACGGCCGCCAATGAATCCGGACAGGTGCCGTAAATGTAGAAGTGCTGACGGCCGCTGAACAAGGATGAAAGTACGAGGACAGGAAACGCGTAGAGATTTGCGCACCACTGAAAATACTCTATATAAGGAAATGAGAAGAGAATGAAAAAGAGCGCCCCCTTTTATGGAATTGCGGTATTCTGTGAAGATGTATCATCTAGTCGATTTTGTTTGTGAAATGTATCTTCGATTCGGTCTGTAAGCGCACCCCTTCGGGCTTCGCAGAGTTTTGTTTAAGTGATCTTTCGATTCGGGTCTATCGGTTAATTATATCTTCTATTCTATTTGTGAAGCGCCCATTTTTGGGAAGTGCAGTGCATTATTGAGTGCTTATTTCGGATCTGGATGTTCTGTTCTGTTTAGTAGTTGTTCGCATCTTAAAGGGTAGTTACGAACAATTGACAGTGTGTTACGAAGTTGTTCAGTAAGAGTTAATCGTGTCGTTGAGCATTGTTAAGTGTGGTTAACATATGTCGGTAAGTAGAAGTAGGGAGTGATCTCTCTATTGTTCTATTAAATAATTGAGGTCAATACAATCTGTGGTTTGTGGAGATTCCATTCCCAGAAGGATTTGTATCTGTAAGTGCCCATAAGCCTTAGAGATAGTGATTCGACTAATGTTTAAATATCGCAAGTACCACTGTTCGGTGTAATCCCAAGTCGAGAAGAGGTGCACTTTAAGTAAAATCCGGTGAATGAAGTAACATAGCCGATTAGTTTAAGTTAGATCCGACTACTGCTTTTCACTATAGCAGACCCAATTCGGACTTCTAGTATCCAGTAAGCCGGGCAGTTAATAGTTCTCAATACTGAGCTACGACGTGACAGAGTATTTGATGTTTGTATGAGAGTTTGGGAAAATAGTACAGGGCCTCTGTCTACAGACCCCTACCACTCCCAAGAATCCACATGGCCAAGAAAAACGGTTGCTGTTAGGAAGATTACGAACCAGTTGAACTTGAAATGGTGGAGTTGGGAAGTAGAGTAATGATTAAATAATAAACGGTTTAACATTTGGCGCCGTCTGTGGGAAAGTGGCAACTGTTTACCAGTCTCTGCGGTAAAATAGCATTGATTACGAGTTACTTGTGGAAAGTGGCACTAAAGTACCAGTTGTTGTCAGAAGTAAACGTTTAGTTAACATTCGAAGTAACTAGCAGAAGCAACAAACCCAGATTGTTGCCAAACTGCTCAGATAGGGTTACTGTGTAATGATACATGCCGGTTACTCGATCCGGTGAAACATATCCTAAGAACTGTAAGACTGAAGCGAGTAAAGCAATAAAGATAGTCTTGGAAGGAGAAGATCTAACCAAATCTGACCCAGTGGTCAGACAAACTGAGAACGTCACGATTAATTCCGGTCATATTCCGGTGAAACAATCAACGCCTTTGGTATATTCTGGTGCTACTTCGACCCAGCCTATCGAAGATATAGCAATTTGAGAATCTACCAACACGCCGTTAGATACTAGTCTAAACTCGGAATTAGATACGATTAAGAACACTTTAGGAAAAGAGAACGATAAGAGCGAAAAAACACTGCATTCTGGCTTAATTTTGGCTCATTCCGGTGAGATTCCGGTGATAGACTCACCGATCGTTGGTAAAGGTTTAGCCTTTTTTGCGGAATCTTCCGCCCGACCAGCGTGCTTGGAAGAAAGATTTCGGATATTGAATATCCAGAAGGAAGGAAAACTCTTCAAAGCAGAAGTACGACGCATTCTAAGTAAAAACAACACACCGGAAGGCACGTCATCCGGCGGTCCAGATTCTGATAGTTCGCCTAATACAGAAGAAGGACCGGAGGCACTCACGATGAACGGACAACAACAACAACAACAACAACAGTTAGGTCAACCAAGGCCGCCTCCAACAGGAGTAACATACACGAAATTTGGTGGATTCCCAGGAGATGATCCAGACGCTCATGTACGAACTTTTGAGATAAGTTATGCAGTTCTTAACCATCCACCAGATCAGGCGTATAAGGCCATTGTTTTTCAGTCTACACTGGTCAATGAAGCAGCGAAATGGCTCACGGAATATGATATTAATCATTTTGGTACTTACGATGCAGTATGAGATGCCTTTTTACAACGATTCAGACTAAAGAAGAATCCTGCTGAGATCTTTGATTATTTACAGAACAACCGACAAAAGGCAAATCAGACTGTCCAGGAATACACTACTCTCTTCAGAACACATTTAAGACAGATACCCCAGGCCCACGCTAACTTACCCGATGATGTCATCACTCAATGGTTTATCAATGGTTTAACTCCGCAATTGAAGCAGATCATGATTATAAGATGTGTGGGAGCCATGACGCTGGATGCAGTCATCGCCATGGCTCTGCAACTAGAATCCAAGGTCGGTGGATTTACAAAAGATATGGAGTGGTTAAAAACGAACAAAACTATGAATGAAGATATGACCAGACAAATGTACTGTATCACATGCAAGAATCCAGGGCATACTAGTGCCAATTGTGCGCTAAATCAACCATTCTGCGCTATCTGTAATACTGCCGGACACACCACCGGAAATTGTGTCTACAATGCCAGATTACAGGGAACAACAACAGTTAATGCTGTTATTCAAGAACATGGACAAGCAGCAAATCATTATGTACCTCCGCAACTGAGAAACAATCAACCGCAAGGATATCGCAATTACCGAGGACAGAGAAACAATAACTATAATGCAAACCGCTGGCAGAACAAACCACCACCGGAAAATCCCAATTTACCACCACCACGCTGTCATTTTTGTGGTGAATTCGGACATATTAGAAGATATTGCAAGGACGCAGCTGAGTATGATCAAAGGAAGAAGGAAAGGCAAAACCCAATGGCCAACATGGTACAAATTACACCAGTAGAAACGCAAGCTGCTACAGTACAGACCAGATCAGGTAAACAGTTACAAACAGCAGCAAAAGTATTCGAACCAGGGATACGAGAACAACATAGGATGTATAACAAGGCTAGTCGCTGGACAGCAACAGAACCACCAGTGTTCCCAGAACCTATTCCGGTGACTAAAGATTCATCAAAGGAAGAAACGTAGCAAAAGGAAACAACAGCGGAACCATCATCGGCAGTAGACATAACAGCAGAAACTTCCATACCACCGGAAACCTCAAGTTCAAAGGAGCAGAACAACCAACCTCAACAAGCTTGGGAAATTTTGTCCAAGGCATCTATTACTTTGCCTCTTGGCCAACTTCTGGCATTAGTACCTGGGATTCGACAACAGTTCCAGCAACAGTTCAGTCCGGTGCCTTCTTGTATTCCGGCAACAGCAGCAGTTCAACCGGAACCTGATTCTGCCGTCGATCATTCGATTCCCTTGATTACAGTATGGTACAAGAATCATAAAATTATGCAGGTATTGATTGATGGAGGATCGGGTGTGAATATTGCAACAGCATCTGTATGCAAAAGGTTAGGATGGACCGAAATTGAACCTGTGCAATTTTTTGTTAGAATGGCAGATCAATCTAGAGTCCACCCTGTAGGACTTGTGCGAAATGTACCCATCACAATACAAGGTACGACCTTTAGAATGACCTTTGTTATATTAGATTTTCCAGAATCTACTTTGGACTACAACCTTCTTTTCGGTCGACCTTGGCTGAAGCATGCGAAGGTAATACAGGACTGGTCTGCACAAGAGCTTACGTTCAAGGATTCCAACCGTAGATATGTAGTAAAATTGGATGCTATACAACCATGCGAGCTTCACGCTAGACCATATTTTGCTGAACCAGTCAACATGTTAGATGGACTATCAGATGATGAGGAAGAGGAATTTCTGAAGAGTAATGCTGATTTAATGTCTGTAGGGACTGTTGATTTACAGTCTGTGATAGATAATTGGAATACCTCGGTATGTACAATCACACCTATCACTAATACAATTAAGCATGAAGGTAGTATCCCCACACATGATAATGAATTACAATCGCTGTTCAAGACAACGGACGATGCAGGAAAACCGCAACAATTCTATGTCCCAGAAGACCAGCTGACCACGTACGATCTAGGAGATGAAGAGCATCCACGACCTGTGAAGATAAGGCAAAATTTACCGGAATCATTTAAAACCGACTTAATTCGACTTCTTCACGAATTCTCAGATGTCTTTGCATGGGATTATAAAGATATGAAGGGGTTAGATCCACGCATCTATCAGCACAGAGTTATGTTGAAGCTTGAAGCCAAACCGAATAAACAGCCCATCTATCGGATGAATCCCAATTACGCATCACAGGTAAAAGCCGAACTTGATAGATTATTAAAAGTTGGATTCATCGTACCAGTAGAACATGCTGAATGGATCTCACCTATTGTAATCGTGCCGAAGAAAAATAAGCAACTACGAATCTGTGTAGACTACCGTAAATTAAACGCAACAACAGTACCGGATCCTTTCCCAATCCCATTTCTGGATACCATGCTTGATAGGGTAGCAGGTCATGAAATGTATTCATTCTTAGATGGATACAGTGGTTACAACCAGGTTAGAATGGCCGAAGCAGACATACCGAAAACCGCATTCATTACCAATTGGGGTGTCTTTGCGTGTACGGTAATGTGGTTTGGATTGAGAAATGCACCAAGTACATTTCAAAGATGCATGCAGGAGATTTTTTCTCCTTATCTTACTTCGTGTATGCAAGTATACCTCGACGATTTTTCAATTTTCGGTAAGATGGTAGCACATCTATTTCATTTACGGTGTTGCTTTCAGAAATGCAGAGAATATAGACTCTGTTTGAATCCAAACAAATCAGTGTTTGCGGTCTCATGTGGCAAGTTACTTGGCCACATTGTATCGGCACAAGGCATCCAAGTCGATCCAGATAAGATTTCGGCAGTATTAAAAGCTCCGGTGCCAGTTTCGCCAAAAGAAGTTATGCGCTTTATGGGCCAAGTACGGTGGCATGGAAGACATTTACGGTGGCTTGCTCATTTGGCAATACCACTAAACAAGCTAATCAATAAAACACCTCGACAATTTGAATGGACCCAGGAATGCCAGATAGCCTTTGATCGTTTAAAGCATTTATTAACACAAGTTCCTATTTTGCAACCACCGGATTGGGATCACCCATTTCACATATTCGTTGATGCTTCAGATATAGCAATAGGAAGTGTATTGATGCAACAAATTGATAAATGGTTCAGACCAGTGTATTATGCAAGTCGAAGGTTAGCCCCTGCTGAGAAAAACTACTCTGTAACAGAAAGAGAATGTCTAGGACTAGTATACTCGGTTAAAAAATTCAGACATTACTTGCTAGGCCGAAAATTTACATTCCATGTGGACCATGCTGCCCTCGTCTATTTAGTAAGACAACAACATTTAGGCGGACGCTTAGCACGATGGGTGCTACTTTTACAAGAATTCGACTATGATGTTATTCACCGACCCGGAAATGCACATGCATTAGCAGACTTTTTGTCCCGGTTAGATTCCGGCGAATCTCCGGTGGGTATAGATGACACAACACCCGCAATTTATGTATCAGAACCAATTAACGAAGAATCTGCAAACCCGCCTATTCCATTTTCATATTATGATCAGATCTTGACCTTTCTCACTGATGGTTGCCTTCCATCTCAAGTTTCAAGACCAGTACGCAGAAAAATTGCAGTCTTTAGCCGCCGATTTCGGTTAGTTGCCGGGGAACTCTATTATGTAGACCTCACCGGAATCTTACTTCGCTGTGTTCCCCCGCATGAAATTAACTCAGTTATCACACTGGCTCACTCGACACCTACTGGTGGTCACTTTGCCACAGATTTGACTCACCGGAAAATTCTACAGAGTGGTCTCTGGTGGCCAACTATGTACAGAGATGTGGCCCAATTTGTCAAACACTGTGATAACTGTCAAAGGACGGGACAACCGCTACAACGACACTTCTTTCCCTTACAACCAGTCATGCCATTAGAACCATTTCAAAAATGGGCCTTGGATTTTATAGGCCCAATTACACCTCCAGCAGTCTTCAGCAACAACAGATATATACTCACCTGTACAGACTACGCAACAAGATGGGTAGAAGCATGGGCTTTACGGTCAGCTACAGCGGTGGCAGTAGCCAAATGCCTGTTGAATGATGTCTTTCCACGATTCGGCTTACCACTGGAAATTGTCTCAGACCAAGGTACTCACTTTGTAAATCAATTAATGACGGTACTCACCCAATCCTTCCAGGTGACACACAAACTCAGCTCGCCGTACTATCCTCGTGCCAATGGTTTGGCCGAAAATACAAAAAAATCACTACTGAATATCCTCCGGAAATTGATCATGGAAGCACCGGAAAGATGGGATCAACTACTACCTGCAGTATTATGGGCATACCGGACTACATATAAGGTAACAACAGGCTTGACACCTTTCAAACTAGCTTATGGCTTAGAAGCAATAGCACCCATGGAAATAGTCATTCCAAGCCTGCGTGTAGCGATCACTCAGAAGATGCTACCAGAAAATTCACTGATAGCAAGGATGGATGCACTCAGAGAACTTGATGAGCACCGATGGCTCAGTTTTTTAACTATGCGCGAAGTACAACTCAGACAAGCCAAGACACATGATCGATATTTGAAGACTCCAATCTTTTCCATAGGACAGCTCGTACTCTTCTACAACGCAAAATCGGATAGAGCAGCAGGAAAATTCAAACTACGATGGTTCGGCCCTTTCAAGATCTCAGAACAAATCGGTCCGGCAACTTTTCGGTTGACTACGTTGACCGGAAATCCACTTTCAAAGGTAATCAATGGGTCGAAGCTGCGGCCGTATTATCCCACTACTGGTACGCATTAAATGATTCGGAGGCGAACCGCGTCTTGTATAAATTTTTGCGTTTTTAGTCGTGTTTTGTACAAATCTTTAGGTTACCAGTCGCCCCCCCTACCGGTCACTCAAGTACGCACACCAGCATGCCAACAGTAACATTCCCGCACTGCACAATGATACCCAGCCCCCCCCTTCCCACCCCCACCGTGTTCTCCTTATTTAACCCCCTCGATTGCACCAAAAACACTATTATGTTCTCGAAATTATACGTATTATCTCTGTCCCCTGTAATTGACTGTAAGTGTGCTCGTGAACACCATGGAAGCGCTAGCCAACTACACTGCTTTCCGTGATGGTATCCCTACAGACGTCGGCGAATATCTGCGTTGTAGAGGATTGGCCAACTTCGCTGAATTGCCTTGGCACTCAGTCGAAGCCCATCCCTTCTCCGCGCAGATCATCCACGCCATCGCCCAATTCCCCATCACCGAACGACAGTGGGTCTTCCCTTCCCTCCCATCTAGAACCGTCATCACCTTCCAAGCCTTCTCTGCAGCCTACCGCCTCACACCGCAAGGCCGCGAAAATGGCCCTAGCATCCCTGTCGCTCGCATGACCGACCTCTTTCCCCGCTCCTCATCAAACAAATATGCCATTCTCTGCCGCCCCGAACCCGAACGATCCGCTCTACAGTTCCTCGTAGCAATCCTCAACCTGCAAAAACGAACATACGGCATCTCTCGCCCCTTCTATTCGGCCTTGGAGTTAGCCGCCCACGAACCCGTGAACTTTGCCTCTTACTTCTTCCAACGAATTCATAAGGAAAGCGTAGCTATAGTAAAGCAACTTCAAAAGGGCACCTCTCCCCGCTCTCGCCTTCCCCACATCATCTCATTCCTCTTCCCAACCATTCTTGCCGCACAACCACCACCCACAGGCCCAGCACTTACGCACGAAGAATCAGCACAACCGCTCGATGAAACTGAAGAAGAAGACGAAGAGATTAATCAACTCTTCCGCACTAAGCGAATCCGGATCAGCTCTTCAGAAAGCGAAGTCCAAGGATCCGGCGGAAAGAAACAAGCCACCGAAGAGGACAAACAAGAAGAAACATACCACGACACCGCCACTTCAATACACAACGACACCTCGACGGAGCAGCAAGACCAGCAAAACCAAGCAGAGACAGAGATAGTGTCCACCGAAAAGGAATCCGAGCATCAACAGGACGAACCAGAATCCGCTGCAAAAGCACTGGATAATCTCATCACAGCCGTCAATCATACAGAAACCGAACAATAGACAATTGCTAAGGTAACCACTACTGACACTATTCTTCCCACACCACTTGTCAACCCCGACCTCCCACCGGAACCACCCTGCCAACCCAGTTCTGAATCTACACCATTCTCCTCTTCCTCCCCTAACTACTCTCCGCCAAACTCCCAGAACCTACTCACCGATACGTCCTCTTAGCCTCGTCAACCACCACCACCACACAACATATTTTTGGAACTAGCCTCCATGGGGCAGTTCCTCGTGCATTTATCACACCAGCTGCCAGTATAGTTTAAGGAAGCCACGAACAATCTGAAGGCAGAATACCAATATAAGGTCGACGTCCTGGAAGCCGACATCATCCCCCTCCAGGAAGAAATCGAAGCCATAAAGACTGAGAATCATCAGCTACAGACACAGTTAGCAGAACTCCAAGCAAAATTTTCGGCAGAACAGACTCTAGTACAACAAAGAGACGCAGCCCTCGAGCAAGTTGCAGCCAAAGAACGACTACTACAAGTCGCACATGAAGAAATCCGAGCCCTGAAGACCACCCTCCACGAAAACGAAGATATCAACGCCTCTCTCGAAGAATTGATCGCAGAGACAAAGACTCAATTGCAGGAGTCCATCCAGAAGAATCAGGACCAACAGAAAGAAACCGAACAAGTCCAAGAACAGTTACGACGAGCCGAAGAATGCGCAAATGAGGTTAACGCTACCCTAAAACGCCAATTGATACGGGAAGGCCAATACCTAAAGGACATCGACAGGGCGCGCAGAGAACGAGATGCGTATCGGAAAACCCTCGATTTCCAAACCCAGCACTTTGAACGCCTAGACAACCAACTGCGCCACCAGAAGGAATGTATTACAGAGATGCGGACCAAACTGACCGAAATACAGACAGCCCGAGATGCGGCCTTAGCTAACGACTTTTACTTACAAGAGGCTTTCCTTCAAACCCAAGCTGAAATTTTGTTAAACCAAGCCATCGCCCTAAGCTCCGTTAGAACGGACGCCCAATTACTAGAACCCACCACCTTAGTGCAGATGTTAGAAACAATAAAAAAGAAGATTACCCGTACATTTAGGCTCGCCCGAAGTATGTACTTAGAAGGTCTAGTCGCCGAAACATAGGGACCTGCCTGTTCGGGCTCAAGTGTTCGACCATGCGCATTCATAATGTAATGATGGATTCGAAATGAGTAGGATAACCAAGCTTTGTTTTCTGATATTTTTCGCATATGTAAAGCCTGGTTCAGTCTAGCATCGATCTACGGAATAACACGCGGCATAATGATACTTACTCATGATACAACGTTGCTAAGGGGAAGGAAGAATCATGTCCTACTGAAACACAATCATCCCAACAAATGGCAGTTCAAGCCCTCGTGCTTATAAAATGCGTATGCATAACATAGCATTCTTCACTACAGTATTCTTCAAGCCTCAGTAATAGTTAGGAAACTTCCAACTTATTCTTCTCGGCAACCTTTACCAGCATGTCTGAATCCGACAGACTCAGATGGCAACTCAGGAAGCGCGCCAATACACAGAAACATGTTGTGACGACCACAGATACTACCCTACAGGATAATGCAACTGACTCGGTAACTTCTGCAAAAATGCATCATAAATTTGCCACCAATTTTAAAATCGAGCTCGACCTCCATTTGAGAAGGAATGAGAATTGGCTACGGAGGATAGGACTCCTCCAGTTTGCTCAATTACCATGGAAGCAATGGATCGCTAATGACGATGCAGAAAATCAATTATCTAGCATGCGACAAACAAAGGGCTTCATTCTAAATAAGGTACAATTTTCACCACAGTTAGTCTCAGCTATATTTAAACTGCCAATGTATGACGATGCCCAATATCCTAAATGTTCGAATGAAGATTTGAGAAATGAATTTGGCAACGGTGAAGGCCCCAGACGATATTTTTTGTTAAAAAATGCCACATCTCAGCGTCGAGAACAATTTCAGTGGTACTTAGAGAAGCTCTGTTTCCTAGTTAAATTCGATTTAATGTCGAGAGAAAATTTTTCACCGTTAGTACATGCCGAAGGAGGAGGTCAGATTAGCTGGACACACTGGCTGTACAACCATCTCTACACACAAATCATTATCGGGGATAAGCGAAGATCCCACACCAACAGTAGACTAGCAGCCTATTTAGCTGCTATATTTAATTTTGTCCAATTAATGAAGGATGAGAAGCTACACTGGTCCCCCCATTTTTTTTTCGGTGAATATGATAGAATAGCCACAGGACACCAAACAGAGCCTGAGGAAGCAGACCGAGTCTCCACCTTGTCTCCATATCTTTTCCACACAGGGAATAGCGCACAGAACCACACCATAGGAACACCGTTTCGGTTGTCGATTAAACGACGGATGGCAGACAACTTGCCAACTGCCAGTCCAGAGCAATTACCGGACGAGCCCTAACCTAATTTTGTGACCGAGATGCAAAACAAACTACAAGAAGTTTCTCAGTACTTGCGGCAACAAGAACAAGCGCTTCAGCACAAAATCGAATTATTATTCGCTACGATGACTAAGTCCAATTTATTACTAGATAGAATGACACAGATGCAAAAGGAATTGGATGACAAAGAAGCTTTATTACAGGCATTGCAGAGTAACAACTGGCAACTCACGGCAGAATTGAGCCACGCAAAAAAGTGTCTTCAAGAATTTAATCAGTGGCAGCAAACTATCCAAACACAGATTCAAACTGAAATGTCAAGTTTTTCTACCCTGAATGCTAACCTGCAATCCGACAATGAAATTTTGCAGTCCAGAATACAGGTTTTGCAGGAATTTGAACGACAGATGTTTAAAGACGAGGGCGTAGAACTGAATGCCACATTAATGATAAATGTGGACATAGACTTATTAAAACAGCAATTGGATAGTCGTATTCAAAACATTTGGACACTTTTTCGCAGGAGATGGCTGGCTATACTTGTTCCTCCACTTGAACAAGTACGGTCAGAGATAATTCGGGAGCCAAACTCTGGAATAGGCCTACAAGCAACCCAAAAAGATGCTGAAGTCAGTAATGCACCTGCGGGTTCGAGTCCACCGTGCGTGCCAGTGTTAGACGGCCGCCAATGAATCCGGACAGGTGCCGTAAATGTAGAAGTGCTGACGGCCACTGAACAAGGATGAAAGTACGAGGACAGGAAACGCGCAGAGATTTGCGCACCACTGAAAATACTCTATATAAGGAAATGAGAAGAGAATGAAAAAGAGCGCCCCCTTTTATGGAATTGCGGTATTCTGTGAAGATGTATCATCTAGTCGATTTTGTTTGTGAAATGTATCTTCGATTCGGTCTGTAAGCGCACCCCTTCGGGCTTCGCAGAGTTTTGTTTAAGTGATCTTTCGATTCGGGTCTATCGGTTAATTATATCTTCTATTCTATTTGTGAAGCGCCCATTTTTGGGAAGTGCAGTGCATTATTGAGTGCTTATTTCGGATCTGGATGTTCTGTTCTGTTTAGTAGTTGTTCGCATCTTAAAGGGTAGTTACGAACAATTGACAGTGTGTTACGAAGTTGTTCAGTAAGAGTTAATCGTGTCGTTGAGCATTGTTAAGTGTGGTTAACATATGTCGGTAAGTAGAAGTAGGGAGTGATCTCTCTATTGTTCTATTAAATAATTGAGGTCAATACAATAGTCTGTGGTTTGTGGAGATTCCATTCCCAGAAGGATTTGTATCTGTAAGTGCCCATAAGCCTTAGAGATAGTGATTCGACTAATGTTTAAATACCGCAAGTACCACTGTTCGGTGTAATCCCAAGTCGAGAAGAGGTGCACTTTAAGTAAAATCCGGTGAATGAAGTAACATAGCCGATTAGTTTAAGTTAGATCGGACTACTGCTTTTCACTATAGCAGACCTAGTTCGGACTTCTAGTATCCAGTAAGCCGGGCAGTTAATAGTTCTCAATACTGAGCTACGACGTGACAGAGTATTTGATGTTTGTATGAGAGTTTGGGAAAATAGTACAGGGCCTCTGTCTACAGACCCCTACCACTCCCAAGAATCCACATGACCAAGAAAAACGGTTGCTGTTAGGAAGATTACGAACCAGTTGAACTTGAAATGGTGGAGTTGGGAAGTAGAGTAATGATTAAATAATAAACCGTTTAACAAGACCAAGCCAAAATGTTTGGCTTGAGGGGTAGCTATTGGTGCAAATTACTAGCCTACACCTTTTGGCTTGAAGTTTACAAAGAAATGAGGTTCCATGTGAACCATAGCTAGAGGATTCTTATCTCTTTACCTCTTTGTAAAAATTAAATCTTCATTGATTTGAGAGAATATGTGTAACCACCTAACCAAGAGAGTCATGGACTTTATTAGTTGTAAAGCATCACTCAATTTGAGAGAATATCTCCTAGGATGTAGGAACATGATTATAGAGAGCCAAAGTCGCAGGATAGTGAGTCACTTTGCGAGCTCCTCATTCTCATCTCTAAGTGTGTGTGATGCCTACACTCTAGCCCATACCTCTCTACACCATTAGGCTATGATTATCATGCCTATGGCATTGTACAACACTGTTCATTAATACATTACATTTACATTGTTCATTTCTGAGTTCTCTGTCATAGTCTCTATCAGTCAGTCAACTTGTGGAGATCATATCTCACTCATTTCGCAACCAAATGAAAAGTTCTATAGCTTGCTAGAACCAGCTCAAGGTATTCTAAATGCTATCAAAATTTGAAGGATTTATATTTAGCCACTTCAGAGAAAAATATGTCGAGGTGATCACTGGTCGAAGTCTGCAACAGTCCTAAAATATCGGGGGTAAAGGTTTACTTGCTAAATTAATTTCTCTAAGCATAATTTATCTTTTTAAGTGATCCCACTTGAAATAGTTAGCTTTCTAAGTTAATTAGATACCCCTAAAAGGAAGTTTTCCAATTCCTATTGTGTTGGTCATACTGAGCAAAAATACAGTAGGTGTATGGTAAAAAATAGAAGGTTTTCTTGAAGATTTGAAGTTCAAAGTTGTCCATTTTGATTCAATCTTTTCATACATCATTTCCGAAGTACATAGGCCATTTTATGGTGTCATTGGAAAGCTAAGAAGGTCCACTTATCAACTCTGAAGCATCAAAGGGCTGGTACAAAGCAGGATTTGGTAGTACCTACTCATCATCTTGAAGTGTCCATCCATCTTTCCCAACATTATATAGGGTCCTCATTATATAGTTATACACTATATGAGCCTTCTAAATGGTATTAATGCTAAAAGCACTAGAATGGATGTTTTTTCATTTAAAACACCATCATATAGTGTCATACAAATATGATACATGTCTTTGAACCAATATTTTTTGTACTTGTCTCACACACCACTAAGAATCTCAATATTAATTTTATTGAATGTCCATATTCCACTCTATTGAGAATCAAAATTCATCCTAAGAATTTCACTTCTTTCAATGTTTTAAGGTAAACAATATCGATCAAATTATATTTCTAAACATTATAGACTACTTTATATAAAAATAAACTACCATATTAACTTTAATCATGTAGCATATGCAATATTTTCTCATGAAATAATCATTTTTAGCATAGAAAAATAGTAGTATTCTTTAACTTGAAGAAACAACATAGAAATTTGACTCCGAAGGTTATCAAAAAACTATTTCTAGCTTTAAGAGTCTCGAATAGTATTTTGGTAATAAAAATGAGTTATAATCATACCATCACTTTGCAAAATAATTCATAGATGACACCACTATCACGACACATATGAGATTGATTTTATTTTGTAAGCCTGGTAAAAATCATTAAAAGTACTAACTAACATCACTCTAATTTTTGTGCCAATATTCAAATAATCATCATAAAATTAGTGGATAAATCTTAATGTTTCTATCCGTTAATGAAAACTATATTTTTTTTAGAAATACTTGAACCTACCCATAGTTGCATTTATAAATGGTTCCTTTTAGTAATCTAGAAAATTCATCAAATCATGTCTCTTTTTCAAGTCACTAAAGTGTCCAAGTACAACACTAGTGTTAGTCCATTTTTATGGAGAGTTTCTGCTCAATTTTTCCTAGAATCTGACAGTTGGTCTTCCTTTTTTGAGCTTTAGTGATGTTTGGACTATTCTAGCTCCATTACCAATTTAGCGGTTCTCTATCATCTTGGCATCAGAGATCTCGAGCATGTTTTGGTGGATCAGGGTCTAGTGCCAATGTTCCCAGGAGGAGGTACAACTTGCATGCAAAGATCATTTTGAGATCCAAAAGTTATATGGCATAAAATTTGCTCTATGGAAGAATTAAATTAATGATGTGCTGATTTAGAGGAGGCAACGGAACCTAGTAAATGGAATCTCAAAGAAGTCTTCTGACATGGATGAAGATGATTGGGATGAGTTTGCTAAACTGGCTAGGTCTACTATTGGATTGCACCTAGTAGATAATGTTTACTTTACAATATTGGACTGTGAAAGTGCATTACAGCTTTGGGAGAAGTTATGTAATACATATGAAAAAGAAATGGCATCAAATAATATGACCTTCACATGACGAACAAAGATAGTGTTGCCTCTCACCTCAATGAGTTTGATGCTATATTCTCTTAATGATAGGCTCAAAAAATGGAGATGGATATTGAAATGAAAGTAGTCCTTTTGTTATGCACATTTCCATCATCATTGGAAACATTTTGCACAACTCTTAGCAATTGTGTATTTGGTGCTAAACTAGTGTATGATAACATATGTGGAGCATTCTTTAGTGAGGAGATTTGAAAAACATTTATGGTTGGCACTGAGAGTGGAGATGTATATAATGTTCATGATTCTTACCAAGAAAATAATCAGCAATATGATAGGAGCAAGACCAAGGAAAAGAATGGTCAATGAAATAAGTAGAAGTAAATCAAGGAACAAGGATTTCAATTGCCATTATTTTCATAAGAAATGACACATGAAGAAATAATGTTATGCATTAAAGAATGCTAAAGGTAAAGGAGAGAATTTGGATGGGCATGTTAAAGAGCTACCCACACTATCTACTTTGATTGTGAAGATTGAAGAAACCAATGCTATTTTTGATGATGCTGATGTGTTGACAATTGACAATAATGTGCCTACTGAGGATCTTATGGCCGATTCTCTTTCCCACATGTGGCTACTAGATTCCAATGCTTCTTTCCACATGACACCACATAGATAATGGTTCTCTAATTATGTAGCAGATTGTCTTGGTATCGTGAGACTTCGTGACTCTTACTAGTGTGACATTGTCAGGATTGGAGATGTGGTTGTGTAGCTCATTAATGGTTGAAAATTTACTATGTGTAATGTATTCCATGTACCTCAATTATCTTATAGGCTTATATCAGTTGATCAACTTGATGACCTTGGTTAGAAGGCCATCTTCTATGCTTAGTCTTTCACGATTTTAAATGAAGAATCCTTATGCACACCTCACATAGCCTTCAATTAGTTCTCCTTGGTACTTGTTTCTTCCGAGAACTTCCTTTAATCTTGGCCTATAAGAAGTGGTTGCACTTAAGGTACTAGTGAGATGTTTAAAAGCTCTTTGGAAGCAGGATTTGTTTCTCTTAAGCATTTTTAACTCCTTATGGTGCTTTCCATCCATTAAGCTCATACCAAACATTTGTGCAAAGTGCCCTGTAGTTTGCAATAAGATATTATAGGTATTTAAAGGTAGAGAGCATTACCTTGCTTTGAAGTATTGCAATAAATGTCCATATGTAGAGAACATAAGTGAACTAAAAATATCTTGGAACCTAAGTAATGGCACAAGAAACTAGTGAGAAAAATTTGATATAGACATGTACAACATTAACTCTTTTTGTGTGCATAGCACGCTCGTAGAAGTTCATGCTAACTAGAATTTAGGACAACAAGTTTTCATAAAAGAAAGCAACAATATACATCCCTTCATACGTTTGACTCAAAACGCCCAATGCACTTGACTCCTTTCAACTCCACGATTTAGTTGTATACTCCCATTGATGTATACATATGCATAGAAAGCGAACATGATTAGTAGGTTGAAGTAGAATGAGAGAATTTCTACACATCTTAGAAAATACGAGAGCTGTATTATGCAGGCATTCGTGCAATAGAGAATAGACATGATATTAATACCTTCATCTAGAGTCATCTGTATATTATGAAAAAACTATGGTACCACTCAGAAATTATCGAAGAATGATTCACTCTATTGTAGCTGTTATAGTCGCTTTGGCTTTGTTAACAGACATTCTCTTCATTTGCTTTCTCATGTAACAAGAAAATTCCAACCTTTATGCATATTGGGGTGCAATTCTCATAAGAGTTGCAACAATTCTTCTTCATGATGCTTATTCACTTACATGACATTCACTCCCTTGACATGGCACTCACTCACATGATCAGTGAGAAAGAGGAAGTAAGCATAAGTAGAATTTAGGAATGTGTTCAAATCAAGTGGTATCCAGCCCAATCCATGTCTCCCATGTGTTAAATAGTAAAAAACAAAGATAGCAAAATTGTTTACTAGCCATCAATAAGAATAGACACAATGTTCCATGCTCAAAGAAATTTATATGTCTTATAACCATTAAAAATACAATTGAAAGTAATGAACTCTACATCTAGGATCCTAGCAGGGGCATCATATCTGACTCACCGAAGCAGCTTTGAGTCTCCATGGGTAGTGATTCTTCTGCTCTAGTTTCTCAAGCATTCCCTGGTTCAGTCGGCCTCAACTTTGTGTAATTCAATGGCACATCCTTTATTGACCCTTTGGGTTGTTGCAATATGTTTCCTTTTCAATTCTATCTCATGTTAGTATGGCTCTTAGCAAGCTTGCTAATCCAAGTTAAAACACTCCAAATGATCGACTGAAGACTGAGAAAAACTTTTAACAAAGTCTGGAACATGCCCGCCATTTTCGGGGCTTTGTAGAGATAGACTAGTGAGCAGTAAAATGGAGATTTCTCCAAACTACAAATCCAATGCCCATGAAAATTTAAATAGACTTTGCGAGCTATCCAACGCATGTTAAAACACTAAAAATGGATGAGTATAGCTCGAGTTATGAGCTTCTGAAGTTACTGCTTTGAGTGAGTATAGCAGAGAACAAAACAGAGAAGTAGAGAATGATGAATGTATAAATTCACATATGATTACAACCACATTGGCAATGAATATTTCCACAATGGGAGTAGAATGATAGAGCTATGGAGTAAGCTCTTCAATCTCTACAAAATGACATGAAGTGGTCATGTACAAGGCTTGCTAATTGCCTCTTCCTTCTTGCTCTTTTGATAGCTACTCTTGGAGGGAGTCTTGAATTCGAATTCGAATCGTTCCACCTAAAAGTGATCCCCAAAGTTAGGAAATATTCCTTCAGCTCAAAAATTCATGGTTTTAGGTAGTTGGAGCCATTTCTTTACTTTTTACATCATGGATGAGGTAAGCCATTCTTTTCCTTTTTCTTTTTCACAATTACAAGAGATAAAATGTACTCTTTTACAAGAGGTGTTCACATGACTACATATGTGACTTAGAAATGATCACAATATCAAGCATATAAAGCATGTAGGCTTGGGTAAAATGCACCAACAGCTCCCCCTCAAGCCTAACATGCTTGGCCTTCAAATAAGTCTTCAATTGTCCTTGAAACAAATCATCAACTTGAATCTACTTGACTTTGTACCATCAAGAGCTTTAGTCAACATGTGTGCACATTGCATATCTGAAAAGACATAGGATAGTTGAATATCCTTGCGCATTAGCTTCTCCCTTACATAATGGTAGTGGACTTCAATATGCTTGGTTCTAGCATGCTATATCAGATTAGCTACAAGATGTAGTGAGCTTGTGTTGTCACCAAAAATGTGAGGTGTTGAAGAATGAAGTCCAAGATCTGTGTACAAAGACTTTAAACACATGATTTCTTAAGTTTCATTAGCCAAGCCTCTATATTCGACTTCCATAGAAGATAATGCCACGGTTGGTTGCTTCTTGGATGACCAAGAAATGATTTTTTAACGTGCAAATGATACATACCCGGATGTGCTTCTTCTATCATCTCTAGATGTGGCCCAATCCGTATCTGAGTAGACTTTTAGCTCAATATCTCAAGTAAATGAATAAAACAAACCTTCATTCATGGTCCCCTTTAGATACTTGAGGACTCCCTTGGCCACTTCCATATGTGGTATTCTGGGCTTATGCATAAACTGACTCAATATGCTAACACTATAGCATATATCCACCCTTGTGAGTGTTGCATAGTTCAAACTTCCAACCAAGATTTGATAGCCTGTGATGTCTTCAATTGGCTCTCCTTCATAAGCACTAAGCTTATGATTTTGCTCCATAGGTATACCTGCACACTTGGTATTTTCCATCTTGAACTTGACAAGCATGTCATGCACATACTTCCTTTGTGTTATGTATATACCTGAATCTGTGTAGATCAACTCCAATCCAAGAAAATAAGCGAGTGGTCCAAGGTCACTTATTTTGAACTCCTCCTTCATTTGAGTCTTTACCTATATGATTCCTTCAGGATCATTGCCCGTGATAATAATATCATCAACATACACACATAAATAGATCACTTCATATCCATTCCTCTTTATAAAAAAAGAGTTATCCGCCTTGCTAGCTTTGAATCCTTGATCCTGCGAATAATGAGAACCCTAATTGTAGGCATTTTTGCAACAGGAGAGAAAGTCTCCTCATAATCAATCCCATGGGTTTGAGCAAACGCTTTAGCAACTAACCTTGCTTTGTGTATATTTATACTTCCATCTGGATTCCTCTTGATTTTGCATATCCATTGAGATCCAAATACCTTCATAGATGGCTTTTTAGGTACAATCTCCCAAGTTTCATTTTCCTTCAGGGCTTCCATTTCTTCATCCATTGCATGGCTCCAAGCTTTCTTGATTCATGCTTCTTCGAATGTGGTAGGTTCTTCATTGCTTGAATCCTTTGCAATGTAGATTGAGTGCTTGATGAGCAAAGAAGTATCATAACCAAACCTCTCTAGTTTCTTCTTCTCCCTCGAAGACCTTGTAAGTGGTTGATGTGAGCTCTCGAGTCCATATGTAGCATCCTGCATCTTTGCTTTACCTTTGTTCTTCCATAGATTTAGTCTTTCCAAGTCTTCTAGGTCAATCTCCAAATCACTTTCTTCAATTTTCTTTGGCTCCTTTGGTTGAAGTGATGGAAAATCTTCATCCAATTCATAAGGCAGCTTCACTTTCCTTTCATCATCAAACCATGATTTGTTCTCATAAAACATTACATCTCTACTTACAGAAAATCCTTTATTAGTTGGATTGTAGACTATTATCACGTAACTAGAGGTCAATAATGGGCGTTCTTGATGAGTTGGTCAACCCTCAAACATTGAACAAGATGATAATCATAATCGGAGGTTAGTATCTTTGGGGGAAGGGGCCTTGTCCCTTTTCTTCTTGTTTTTCTCTTCATCTTTTTTCTTCATGGTAGAAGGGTCCTGACAAAGGACCTTGTCCTAAAGGGGACTCATCCATGGGATCTCCATAGGTTGCCTCCCTTTATAAGTCTTCTTCTTTTGAACTGGATTCTGAATCTTTTTAGGAACTAAGTTTGGAATCTTTTCAAGAATAGTGGAATCAAACATACTTTTATTGGTTTTGTCCATTTTTCTAGCCCAAAAAATCTATGGATGTGAGAAGAGCACCACAAGCCAAAAGGTAATCTTCATATTTTAATATCTCAGGAGGATAGAAGTACCTCTAACTAACATTAGGATCATTAAAGGAACTATCCCTAACATGATTAATTTCTTTACTTATCATCTTCCTTGTTTTGTATCTAATATTTTCAACTAGAATCTTGTAATGGGTGAACAATTTTTATATCTCTTTAATAGCATTTTCCAAAGCCTTGAAAGGATCAGGACAATCATTAAAGTAACATTTGAAAGTGGGCTTGATTTCATCAATGATACAAGGGATCTCGAGAAGAGAACCATCAAGGTGCAGCCACCCCACTCTATAGTTGGGATAGTTTCTTTGGACTATACATGAAAATAAGCAAGGGTAGGTGGTCAAAAGCCCGAAGGGGCATATCAATATCACAATTAACGTGCCAAAGCTCTTGAAGTATGGGAACATTCATATAGCATCCATCAAGCCTATTAGATAAATTTCATATGCTACTCCTATTATTCATATTATGGCACGTGTTACATGATAGGTTAACAATATTCTAAAAGCTAATCATATCAGACTAGGAAAATTTCTCTCTTGATTGCACAATATTATTTTTGTCCCTAGTCCTATCTTTAGGTTAAATGACCATATTAAAATCACCTAGAATAATAAGATCCATGTTGAGAAGGGCAAGCTCATTCCAACACTTAGTCTTAAACACTTGATTGTTCGAGGCATATAGAATAAAAAAAGTATAAATGAGGGGGCATTTACCTTTAGAAACAATCCATAATTCATAGGGTTGGCATAAACATCACTAACAAGGTGCTCAAGACAAGAATTTATACCGATAATTGCACCACCTTTTCCTCTTGTATGGTTAGTGAAGAACTAGGAATGATTGGTAGAAACTATTTTAAGACGTAAATCCTACTTCAATCCATCAACCTTCACTTCCTAAAGGCACAGAATGTCAAGCACTAAAGATACATCTTTGATCCACATATGAATGATTTTGGCTCTGAGAGGATCTATCAAATGTTTGGTAATCAAAGTGGTTATCTGAATTAAATCCATACAAAAGAAGTAGAAAACAATTGCCTACATAACCTATAAGGAATAGAAAAACATTTCTTGAGGTAGAATATATCAAGAATTAAAGAAACATCTTTGAACCAATTATGAAAAGAGGTGGCTTTGGTAGATTTTGTTAGACTTTTAAAATTCAAAATGACTAGCTCTATTAATTCGTACACATGTTTTTTGAAAATGTTATTAGAAAATTCTATAGAAAATAGTAAGAAAAATATATCCAAAATCCATTTGTCTTTGTCGCCTTTAGGCACATTTGTTTCTTCCTCTTCAATAGATTCAGAAGAATTACCATTACTTTTCCACCTCATACTTCATGTTTCTGCCTTGAGTCCAATTTAAATCATTTTTCTTTGGTCCATCGGATGGATATTCATCTCCACCATAATGCATTTCTTGATTGGGATTAACATTTTTCTTATGTTTTTATATGTCTTTCTCTACATTCTCATCATGACATGATCCATAAGTAGAAAGAAAACATTCCTATAAGAATAATAAGTCAATAACTAAAGGTACATCTTTGGCCTTATTATGAAAAATTGTGGTTCTAGAATCTGTTGAACTTTTACAGTTCAAAGTGAACAACTCAATTAATCCATATAGATGTTTTATGAAAATGTTACCAACGGATTCTATAGAGAAGAGCAATGCAATCTTGTAAAGAAGCCATTTTTATTCTTTTCCTCTAGGAGCATCCTTGTCTCCCTCTTCAACAGATTGAGAAGAATAACCATTACCTATCCAATACTGATATTCATTTCCACAAAAGTCCATTGCTGGAGTTTGAGGTGTGCGCAAGCATGCAAACAACACAAGGAAGAAGAAGAAGCTTGGAGCACAACACACAATACTAAATGTATTACCAAGAGAATGTACAAAGATAAGTAGCCCATAAGAGTAATAGGTGTATATACAAGCAAGAGGAAAAAACCTCCTAGAGAGGGAAAAATGCTCCCCAATGGTCCTAGTGTGTTTTCACACATCATTACCTAAATATATCAACAAATCTCTCTTGGTTGTGATGCGGTAAACAAGAAGCTCGCACTCATGTATAAGGAAGTGCCAAGCTATGTGGAATCAATCCACAAAAGGAAGTAAGCCCAAAGCTTTGCAAAAATCCTGAAACTTCTCCCTAGGCAGAGCCTTTGTGAAAAGGTATGCAATGTTTTCTTGTGTGGGCACATATGCCAAACTAATCTCTCTAGCAGAGAACCACTCCATGACATAATGATAGTGCACCTCAATGTGCTTAATATGAGCATGGAACATAGGGTTCCTCACAATCGCCAATCAACTCTAGCTATCAGTGAGGATGAAGATGGCAAAAGACTCACCAACATCGAAATCAACCATAAGGTGTCTGAGCCACACACACTTGGAAGTGGCCATAGTGGGCTATTTTTTGCTCAATCAAGATACACATGAGCTACCAAGCATGAAGAAAAAGCCATTCGTGGACACATGAGTGGCGTAACAACCAGCCCAACTAGAGTCAGAAAGAGCATGTAAATGTGGTGGTAGAGATCCCCCTTGGGATAAAACAATCCAAGTAGTCGGGTACCACCCAAGTAGGAAAAGATGAACTTAACTGCGTGCCAATGCTTGACACTTGGGCAATGCATAAAGCTGCTCATCAGTGAGACAACAAAGTAAATATCTCGTCGAGAAATGCATAAGTAAATCAAGCATCCGATAGCCTACTAATAGAGAACAACATCAAATGCATCTCTAGTATCATGAAGACTCAACCATAGACCTATCTCCATAGGAGTAGCAATAGGTTTGCAGTCTTCAAGGGCAAAACATTGCAATAATGTTTCAATGTCTTTTGTTTGACACAAAGCTATTCTACCATCAACTTGCATAAACTGAATGCCCAAATAATGATTCAAATGCCCCAAATCTGACATTTTAAATGAGGCAAGAAAATCCACCTTAAAATCAACAATATGCTTCTCATGAGGACTAGTGAGTAGCATGTCATCAACATAAACAACAATGATCAGAAGCACATCATTTGCATGCTTGACATATAAGGTGCTCTCAGTTGAACTATTCTCAAAACCATCTGCAATAAGGTAGGCATGTATTTATTTCATACCAAGCACGTGGTGCTTACTTCAAACCATAAAATTATTTTTTCAACCTGCACACTTGGTTCTCATGCCCTTTCTAGAAAAATCCATGGGGTTGAAGAACATACACTTCTTCATGCAATTCACCATTCAGAAATGCAATTTTAATTTCCAACTGATGTACATTCCAACTATGATGAGATACAAGTGCACAGATGCTACGAATAGTCATTCGACATGTAGGAGCAAAGGTCTCATCAAAATCAATGCCTCTTTCCTAAGCATAACCCTTCACAACAACCCTAGCCTTATACCTCTCAACTGTTCGATCACGCTTACACTTTAGCTTGCATACCCCTAAGTTCCAATGGCCTTCTTGCGAGGAGGCAAGTCACATAGAGTCCAAGTACCATTTTTCATTATTTTGGCATAGTTTTTGCCACCTTAATATTAGCTCTCTCATCAACAAGTGCATAATGTTAATCTACATGAGAAATGGAATGATCTTCATCATCAAGTGAAACTTGAAAATGCTAAGAAGTTGCCGCATTAGGACCAACACTAGACTGTCACCTCTAAAAAGAGGTAGCAAACTATCATGCATGTCTTTGGAGCTAAGCGATTTCTCTTTCGTACATGAAAGTAATGGTTGAATAGAATCTTCCACAAAAACAACATCACTGCTAACCAAAGTGCATTTAGTATGTGGATGATACAGACAATAGCCTTTGCTTTCAGAACTGTACCCAACAAAAGTACATTTCACTCCTTTAGCGATCAATTTCACGCATTGTTGTTCAAGCACTAATGCATATGTGAGACAACCAAAAACATGCAGGTGAGCAACATATGGCTTACAACCATGCCAAGCCTCATATGGAGTGGTAGACTATGATGTTTTAGTGGGACACCTATTAAGTACATATGTTGCACACATAATAACCTCACGCTAGAAACTATGTGGTAAAGCCTAACTCTTCACCATATACCTTGCCATCTCCATCAGTGACCTATTCTTGCTTTCAAAAACTCCATTCTATTGAGGTGTATATGGCATTGTACACTAATGTATTATCCCATTTTCAGCCAAAAATGCATTAAAATCAGAAGAGATATATTCCCCCCATCGATCAGAACAGAGGGTGCCCATTTTACATGCTCATAGACTTTTAGACAAAACAAAAACTGTTTGAAGCATATAGATACTTTAGACTTTTCTTTCAATGGATATACCCATGCATGCATGTAAAATTCATCAATGAAAGTCACAAAGTAAAGATACTTCCCAAAAGAATGTGTGTGTATAGGACCACAAACATCACTATGAACAAGCTGAAATTTTTGAATAGCTCTAGTTGAACCATCTTTTGGGAAAGAGGAATACTAAAATTTGCCCAAAATAAAGTCTTCACATACATGTTTACTAGGTGCCTCAAGTTTGGGCAAATGAGGACACCATTCAGATTTTTGCAAGTGTAGGAAACTAGGAAAATTTAGATGATCAAAGTGTACATGCCAAAGCTTTGCAATTGACATAGTCTAAGAATCTTGAACTGCACATGCTGAATCATTCATAAATTTCGCATAATCTACGAGCTTATAGAACCCACAAAATAAAATGCCAAAAGCAATAATGTCACCATTTGACATATCATGAATTGTACATCTAACATCAACAAATTTTTTGACAAAGCCAATTTTGGCTAATGCTGAAATTGATAATAGATTTTTCTTAGTCCCTAGCACAAATAAAGCATCTCACAATGTAAAAGAACTACCATCAATAGTAGTTAGAATGATCTTATCAAATCTCCTAAGATGATAAGAGGAGTTGTTGGAACATGTGATAGTATTCCTTGTACGAGAGGCTCAAGTGAAGTGAAGAAAGTTTATTGTGAGGTAATATGTTTGGTTGCCCCAATATCAAAGTACTAAACATCTGAGGCTACTCCAGACCTACACTATTCATGTGAACATGGGTCATAATTGTAAAGATTAGTAAATATCGATTCTTCATTTTGCACAAGATTAGTAGACTTTGTTTTGGGTATACAGGACTCTACAACAAACATACCAGCCTCTTTCTTCTTTGGATCTTTTGTAGCCAGCTTTTGACAACTCTTTATGACATGATCATTTCGTTTACTATATTTCCAAAACAATTTCTGCTTTCCTGTTTCCTTCTTGTCTCTATCATCCTTCTTTGATTGTGCAGACTTAGAAGATTTTTGTTTACTAATAGAAGACCTCCATTTACCTTTGAACTTCTAAATCACCAAGAAAGCTTGATCTGCAACACACATAATGGACATGTTCTGCCTAGACTAATCTTCCTACAACATAATAGAGGCTAACTCCTCAAATGTTAAGGCACTTGGATTGCCTTTCATCATCAATTGAAGAGTAGAAGTGAAACTCTGATATGAATCTAGAAGACCATTCATAACAATCTTCTCAAATGAACTGTTAGACAAGACTTCATCAACAAAAAACAACTACTCCTTCAAATCTTTGATCTTTGTCAAAAAATTATCCATTGAATCTTCTACATTCATGTCCTCACTCTACAACTATTTTTGAAGGTAAGCAACATGATCCTCATGTTACACTTATGTGTTCCTTGAGTAGCTTTGATATGAACCTTTTCCCTATACATGGGTACCTTTTACTCTAGTTCTGGCTATAGGTTTTTTTTTTTATGGGACCACATACTTGATACACTCATATGTGGTGGTACTTTGTACTTAGGGATATTATCCAACTCTTACATCACTTCAGTTCATCATCAGTAGAGAGAGCTATTCCAACCACATGTGACTTGCTACATGTGGGCTCCTTGTGTGTGCTTCTCATCTATCTCTTAAGCTTCTACACACACACACGTGCAACGGTGGTATCAGAGTAGGTTCATCTCGTTCTTAAGTTTTGGTTTTTTGCATCGTAGCGTGCTTGTACTTTTGACAATACAAATCAACTTTGAAGCATAGAACAATGAATTTTAGCAACGAAGAAATAGTTCCACCAGTTGCACTGGGTAGTAGCATTGATGTTTTACCCCCATTTTGAAGTTATTCCTGGAGTCAAAACTTCCATCAACGTGATGGTTTGTGAGCTGAAATTTCAGCATTCATTTTAGATTTTGTCGAAGTAAAGATTTTGCCAAAATTTTGCTCTTTAGTGAAATGATGGGCAGTAATGACATGTTTGACATGCTTCAAGCTGAAGATAAGCTTGATGGGACCAACTATCCAATGTGGTCTTACATGATGAAGCATGTTCTTGTTGCAAAGCAACTTTGGAACATAGTGGTAGATGTAGATCAAGCACCCATAGGTTCTTCTACTTCATAGTCTACTATCACTAATGGAGCTTCTTCTTCAATTATAATGGTTACTCCTTCTCCATCTACACAGAAGCATCTTAGATGGGATGGAAAATATGCTCAAGATCATGCATTGATTGCACTTTTTGTGAAGTGTCATATAGTTCCACACATTTGGCCATGTTCTACATCAAGACAGGCATGGGACACTCGTGCTTCTTTGTATGTCATGCATAATGAGTCATGTGTTGCATACTTGAGGAAGCAATTTGAGGATGTATGTATGTCTAAAAATGAGACTGTGGATGTGTATGTGACACACTTGAAAGAGCAATTGGTAAACATAGATGAGATTATTCCAGATGCATCATTCGCATTGTTGAAAGGATTACCAGAATCTTTTCAAAACTTTGCTACTAAACTCTGTCTAGTTGCAAAAGGGAATCCCAATATGTATGCATTTGGTGAGGTTGTGTCTCTTGTTTTGCAAGAAGGCCAATCTAGAGTGAAAACAAGTGGTTTGATTTAGGGAATGCAAGCACTTGCTATCTCACAAAAGGGGAAAGCGAGTATGGGTCAACTTTGGGTTCATCAAAAGCAACACCTCAACCTTCCTCTTCCACTCATTCCTCTAATGATGCTGATTTGCAAAAGAAGAAGAGATGCAAATATTACTAAAAGTTTGGTCATACTATTGATGATTGTAGAATGCATGCTAAGCACAATGAAAAGAAGAAGGAATCCGACATGTCTATTACTGAAAATTCAGCCAATGCAAAGAACGATGAAGCTAACATGGCTCAAGATATTTGGGCATGTGTTGTTACATGTCATTATGATTCATCTTTGCATTCTAAATTTATGGTTATGAGTGAGGTTCATTCGGATTGGTTCTTTTATAGTGGTGCATCAAAGCACATAACTTCATGCAAAAGGTTTTTTGCATCTTTGAAAGATGCACCTAAAGGAGGACATGTGTGTGCAAAAAATGCTTCTTATCCTATCATTGGAGTAGGAGAAATTGAGCTTACCACTGTGAATGGAGGTGTGATTCTCTTTAAAAATGCATTGTATGTACCCGATATCAAGAAAAACTTAATTTCAGTTCCGTTGATTGCCAAAGTTGGACTTCATGTAGACTATTGATGATAAGTGTATGGTTCATGATTTAAGCAATGGTGATATTATCGTGATGTCTGGTACATTATGTAATGTTTTGTATCACGTGGATACATACAAGAGGGCTGCCTCAAATGCGTTGGCTGCTCATACTTCTTCCATGGCTGAAATGGAGCTTTGGCATGCTCATTTTGGTCACTTGAACTTCAATAGTTTGTTTTACTTGCAAAAGAAAGACATGGTTATTGGTTTGCCAACACTTGAGCCCATTGAAAACATGCATGTGAAGGTTGCATTCTTGGAAAAATGTATCGTGCTTCTTTTCCAAAAGATATTCATACACACACTACAAGAAAATTGCAAATTGTTCATAGTGATGTATGTGGTCCTGTCAAGACTCCATCGTTTTAGAGGCATCTATGTTTTGTTACCTTCATTGATGATGTTACTCCCCATACATGGGTGTATCCTATGAAAGCAAAGAATGAGGTATTGTACTAAAGTAGTGGTTGAGATCACTCCAACCACTAGTAGACTCTAGTGGAAGGTACTAGTAGTGGTTGCGCATGCACTTGTGGACTCTAGTTACATTTGTGGTCCTCCTTGATTCAAGCAACTATATACACAGGCATAAGGTTGGGAGGAGAGTCATCTCTCTAGCACATGGTGCTCGTAGTGTGAAAAACACAAGGAAGAAGAAGAGGAAGCTTGGATCATAACACAAAATACTGAATGTATTACCAAGAGAATGTACAAAGATAAGTAGGCCATTAGGGTAATAGGCACATATACAAGTCGGGGGAAAAATAACCTCCTAAAGAGGGAAAAAACTGTCCTAGCGATCTGTTGGGGGATTCTTAGACAAGAAGGAGTTTGAGGGTTTGTAGGAGAAAAGGAAAAGACCAGGAGAGGAACTACACCTTGGAAGCTTCTGCCGATTGATTACAGTAAGACAATTACAATGTTTGAAGCACAATACAAACCAATACTTCTGTGCACAATCCCACACAGTGCTCAATGACAAAATACCAAATACCCCAAAGTCTTCTTTCCGCCAGCCTCCTCTGCACCAGACCTCCACCTGCTTCAAGCTTATCCTTGTGCACACCTTGCACCAAGCTTCCACTAAGGGGGAGGAATGAATACCTTCTGTCGGCACGCGCACACTGCAAGGAGACCTTGAGATCCTTGGGGGACTAGCTTAGCACTCTCTGCACAATCCCTTAGTCACTCTCCATACACTACCTCATCTCCACTTCTCTGCGTGGCACACTGGTGACTCCTGCACTTCCCTCTCTTGCTTCACTTAGACTATGCTTCTCTTGCTTACTCTAGAATTGGTCCAAGAATAGTCCTTGCCTTGATTTGAGTGTGTCGATCACGTACGCTCCTAACTGCAAGAGTATCCTGGTGCTCACTTTGATGTCCCAAGATTGTCTTCCCAAGTGGCAGCCAACGACTCACTGTTTTGTCGTGTAGTGACTTTAGACTAAAACCCAAAATTTTAATTGGGGGGCCATACTTTCCCATGTGCGTACACTGCCGCTTCACATACCTTCACATTTCCTTTTAAGTCTTCACTTTTGCGCATAAGAGAGGGTTCACCTGAACCTTCCAAAATACTTTAAGTCTTCACTTTCGCACATAAGAGAGGGTTCACCTGAACCTTCCAAAATTCTTTAAAAACACTTTGAACCTTAGGGAAATTAGAGAAAATACCTCTGCAACCTGCAACCCACTTTCTCCAATTTACCCTTTGTGGACAATTGATTGTGCACTTTGACACCTGCACTTTAGCACTTTGACTTTGCACCTGTTGACTTTGATCTTTTGACTTTGACTATAGTTGACTTTGACCAATATGACTTTTATGGGCTCAATAGTTTGCCACCACCTAATGTGCTCTCCGTCCCGGAGAGCTATAACCAAAGCTCTGAGCATAGAGGACATCATGAATTGTGAGCTGCAAAATCTTGAAGAGGACACCTGAGCAGCAAACAACTCCACCAGAACAAGCACCAGAGAAGAACTAAAAGTGGGATTTTGGTAATGGAAAAGCAAAGGGTTTCAATGGGAGGGTAGAAATGGGTGGAGGGGAGGGCTGAGGGGCAGGGATTGAAGGGATAGGGAGGGTTAAGGATATGGCTGGGCAGATTGGTAAAGGCAGGGCATGGGGATATGATGATGGGGTTTGTAGGGGGTGAAATGATCAAACAGTAGAGCTACAGAGGGTGCATGTGGGAGATTATGAAACATAAGGTAAGACATGGTGAGAATAGACCATGTAGTGAAATAAAAACATGTGATTAATGTGCTCAAAGCATGTGAGTTTTGACCGAAAGTTAGAGAAAAAGTTGGAATTTGGAAAAATAAAGCCAAAAACTGAGCTCAGAGGTGCCAAAAAACATGAAAATGACTCCATGTTTGTAAAAAACGGCCAACTGAGGCATGATCCAAAGCCAAAAGCTTTGAGCCATAAAAATTAAAAACAATAATAATATATATAATTTTTTTTTTTAATTTTTTTTTTAATTTATTTTTTTGAACGCTCATATAGATAAAAATAAAAAATAAATAAATAAAATAAATAAAAAAATAAAAAACTAAAATAAATAAAATAAAAAATAAAAAATAATAAAATAAAAAATAATAAAATAAAAAATAAGAAAATACATAAAAGAAAATAAAAAATAAATAAATTGGGGGGGGGGGGGGGGGGGGGGGGGATTTTGTTTTTTTTTTTTTGCAAAAAAAAGAAAACCCTCTGGGGGCCCCTTTTTTTTCAATTATCCAAAAAACCAAAGAAAAATACATAAAAATTGCAAAAAAATCCAAAAAATCTTCAGAAAATTCCGAAAAAAATTCCTAGAGTGTTAGGTCAGTTTCTTCACTCAAAATCACAGAGAGCTTCCTTTATTCCTCAAATTTGGCAAGAAAAAGACACATGAAAAAGGAGAAAAATGTTAGAAAAAATTCTAAAAAATGCTTGAAAAATTCTGAAAAGAATCCTAAAAATTCCAAAAATTGTACCTTTGCAAAGTTGATGAAATGGCTGCTAAATTTGATAAAAACGCAAGAAACAAGCATGAAATGGATAAAGAAAACTACTAAAACTTAAGTAAAAATGACAAGAAAAGACTATGTAAAACCTGGATAAATTTTGCAGGTTCCAGGTGATCCATAATTCTTCAGTTCGCTTGATGATAGGCCTTTAGCCATGATCTTTATATTTTGACCCCGAGAAACTCCTCCATAATCTGCAATTGTACTACACTTCCTTGATTTTATCTTCTTTTTGGGCATGTTGACGCTTTGATAGACCCATCTTAAATCCTTCAGTACAATATTATCTCCTCCATACTACATCTTTTGTTTCCAAAGACTTGCAGGTACTCCGTCCACATCATTGTAAAGCCTTGCACTTACTATCATAAAAATTGATACAACAGATGCTATCCATACCAGTAGCCATAAAAAAGTGGCCATTGACATATGAATTGGAGTAGCTTCATCACTGCTACACTTAGGGGATTCGCTTTTCTTCTCTTTGCTATGGTCTTTGATTGAGACTGTTTTACTCAAATCAATAACCTGGATGATATCCTTTGATTCTTCAAATGCTTCCTCTCTACTTGAGTTTGGAAAAATTCCATAGCAGGAAGATGGGTCTTCTGCATGGAGCCAAGCCAACATGTTTTCTTCTTCATATAAATCTGCTCCTTCAAATAGATCTGCTTCTGGGTTGTCCACTACTTCTTCTTCCATACAAATACCGATTGTCTGCATCATGCTAGTATTTCTCTGATTATCTCATCCTTCTTCTAAAATTATCTGCTGCAACTCTTTTCCCTCTTGCTTTACCCACATTGTGTCCTTGCCCCAGTCGTGCAACACATTGGCATGCCTTAACCAAGGTCTCCCAATTAACAGGGGGAAACTTCCTTCTACCTGTGGCAGCCTTAAAACAACAAAGTCCAAGTTAAAGATGGTACCTTGTATTTTGACTGGAACTCCAAGGACCACACCCATAGACCTTACTATGCTTTGGTGTGCCATTGTTACAGTGAAGTTGGGAGGTCGTGAAGGGTATAGTCCAATCTTTTTCATGGTATATTCAGGCATCAAGTTAATGCCAGAACCACCATTCACAATAACTCCTTGAAACTCATGACCTTTAATAGAGACTGTTAGCCGAGGGCTCTTGTAATCTATAAGGGGTGCTTCCCCTAAACTTTTATCTTTATGCATAATAGTAGCCTTTGCCACTAAACTTGTTGTGGACATTTCATCAATTATCTGCAAGAGTTCTGACCTGAACTTCCCATCCATCTTTATTAAATCAAAGATACTAACCTCCTTTTTCATGGACTTGAGCAGTATGGAAGCTTCTGATTCCTTAAGAGCATGGGCTGCATTTGACTTATCAAACTCCTCATGAGCCCTGTTGAATGCATATTCAATGGCATCACTGGTACCTGTGAAATTTTCTTTTTGCCTTGTATCTGCACTTGTGGTGGCTTTGTCTTGAGACACATCTTCGTCTCTGTTTAATCCATTAATCATTGATTCTTGACCTATTTCCACTTGAGCCTTCCCCTTGCTTCTTGTCTGCACCGTAAAAGATTCAATTTCTTCTAAATGCACCACCTTGGTAGATGGAGATGGCACATTGACCTGATCTAACACTTCTTCTTTGTGTACAGAAATCATTTGAATATGGGGCCCGGATGAAGAGGCTTGATTCTTAGGACAACAATTTGTATAGTGGTCTCTGGCCTCTCGGCAGTTTCTACAAGGAGGGGCATTTTCTGGGACAGTGCACCTACTTTGATAGTGCCCACAGTCTCTACATCTGAAACAAATAATTGGCCTTCTAGGCCCATTTCCAAAATTATCCCTCTGTCTAGGGTTATAAGTGTTACCTTGATTGGGTGCAGCTGCCATCACATATGCTGGTGGTAGGGGTCCTCCTTGTGTCCAATATGTTGTTGCAGGGATTCCCCTTGATTGGCATTCATGGGCCTCATGGCCAACTTTCCTGCATAATTGGCAAGTCACACTTAACAGAGGACATTCACTTACTATGTGACCTTGCTTGCTGCACATGGAACACCAAAGTCCACTCTTGATGCCACTCCCTTTGAGTTCCTGCAGCTCCTGTCGCAACTGAGCCAATTCCTTTGCTTGGGCCTCCTCCTCCTTTTGGAGCTTTATGCTTCAATCTCCCTTCTCAACTGAGCAACAGTATTCTCTTCCTCTTTCTAGGGCTTATTTCTTTTTAAGCCCTCCAGATCCTTCCTTAGCTGGATCACTGGATCCTCCATCTCTATACCATATATTGGTTGGGAAGAAGTTGCTCCATACTAGTGCCTTATCTACTCCAAGTGTGTGGCTGTGTTGATAAACTCCTCTATGGAGGCTGTAGGTAACACTAATTCCTTTATTTTGCATTGGGTGGCCACTGGTAGGGGCTTAGCTAACCATTTCTTGACAAAAAAATCATGTGGTGGATCTGGCAATTTAGCCATTAGTGCTTTGACCCTAGTCACAAACTCTGTGAACTTTTTTGCTGGACCCAATCTCAAATTTTCTAGTTCTTCTATGATAATCTCCGCAGTGTTGCCATGCTGGAATTGATTTTTAAATGCATCTTTCATCACATCCCAAGTGGTAAAATGGTTTTCAGCAAACTGGTTGAACCACTTATCTGCTAATCCCTCTAATGTGGCAGGGAAGAGAATCAAAAAGGCATCCTCCCTACCCATTAAGCCTGTAGTCTTACATAGTGCCAAAAACCTTCTAATGTGTTCCTCCGGATCCTCTTGAGCTAGGCCTTTGAAAGAAGGAAACTTTATATTTAATCTAGAGAGTAAAGTTTCCAAGTCTACCTGACCTGCCATGCTCTTTACTGATGAGGTTGAAGATAGTGGACTGGAGGACCTTCTAACAACCTTCCTTCTTGTCTGCTTGCAGGTGACCCTCAATGTTTGGGACTGGGTTGCGGTCATGAGCAGCTCATAGCCCACTTAATATGAGACACTTGATAAGAATATTTACCTTTTGATTGATGAAATAGCACTGTAGTAGCACTGTAGACACGTGACCTCTGCTATACTTTGCACTTGGTTTCTCCTAAGCTCAAATCTCCTTGGAAGTCCCACCGTGCGTGCCAAATTTTGTTGGGGGATTCTTAGACAAGAAGGAGTTTGAGGGTTAGTAGGAGAAAAGGAAAAGACCAGGAGAGGAAATACACCTTGGAAGCTTCTGCCAATTGATTACAGTAAGACAATTACAATGTTTGAAGCACAATACAAACCAATACTTCTGTGCACAATCCCATAGAGTGCTCAATGACAAAATACCAAATACCCCAAAGTCTTCTGGCCGCCAGCCTCCTCTGCACCAGACCTCCACCTGCTTCAAGCTTATCCTTGTGCACACCTTGCACCAAGCTTCCACTAAGGGCGAGGAATGAATACCTTCTGTCGGCACGCGCACACTGCAAGGAGACCTTGAGATCCTTGGGGGACTAGCTTAGCACTCTCTGCACAATCCCTTAGTCACTCTCCATGCACTCCTTCATCTCCACTTCTCTGCGTCGCACATTGGTGACTCCTGCACTTCCCTCTCTTGCTTCACTTAGACTATGCTTCTCTTGCTTACTCTAGAATTGGTCCAAGAATAGTCCTTGCCTTGATTTGAGTGTGTCGATCACGTACGCTCCTAACTGCAAGAGTATCTTGGTGCTCACTTTGATGCCCCAAGATTGTCTTCCCAAGTTGCAGCCAATGACTCACTGTTTTGTCCTGTAGTGACTTTAGACTAAAACCCAAAATTTTAATTGGGGGGCCATACTTTCCCCTGTGCATACGCTGCCGCTTCACATACCTTCACATTTCCTTTTAAGTGTTCACTTTTGCACATAAGAGATGGTTCACCTGAACCTTCCAAAATACTTTAAGTCTTCACTTTTGCACATAAGAGAGGTTTCACCTGAACCTTCCAAAATACTTTAAAAACACTTTGAACCTTCGGGAAATTAGAGAAAATACCTCTGCAACCTGCAACCCACTTTCTCCAATTTACCCTTTGTGGACAATTGATTTTGCACTACCTGTGCACTTTGACACCTGCACTTTAGCACTTTGACTTTGCACCTATTGACATTGACCTTTTGACTTTGACTGCAATTGACTTTGACCAACATGACTTTTATGGGCTCAACACGATCCTAGTGTGTTCACAAACATCACTACCTAAATATATCAGCATGCATTCCCTTATTGGGATTTACATTTTCCTTCTATTTTCCATTTTCATTCCCTGCGTTCTTATGGAATCTATCAAACTTTTAAAACTGAAAGTGACCATCCGTATTAATCCATAAAGATGTTTTCTGAAAAGGTTACCCACAAATTCTATCTATCGAGAACAAGAAGACAATCATGTAAAGAAACCATCTATCTTCTTTACCTTTAGGAGCATTCCTATCTTCCTCTTCAATAGATTGAAAAGGATAACCATTACTTGTCCATCATTTGACCACCTTGTACTTCATGTTTCAGACTTGAGTCCAATCTACATCATTGTCCTCTTGTTGGGCATGAGGAGATTGATATTCATTTCCACCATAATGCATTCTCTCGTTAGGATTTACATTTTTCTTCTATTTTCGTATGCCATTTCTTGCATTCTTATCACTATATAATCCATAAGGAACACAAAAACCTTCCGTGAAGTACAATAAGTCAGCAACTAAAGGAACATATTTGGACCTATCATGAAAAATTATGGCCATGATAGAATGTGTCAGACTTTTAAAGTTCAAAATGAACAACTCAATTAGTCCAAATAAGAGTTTTCTAAACAAGTTTCCCGCAAAGGCCATGGAGAACAACAAGACATTCCTATAAAGAAGCCATATTCCTACCAATAAAAGGAGAGAAAAGCATTTACTCTAAATATATAATTTTTTACATTTCTTTGGTGGTTTTATTTGAGAACATGAAATAAGAAGAATATCCTTTCTTTTACTTTTAGAGTTTGAAATACCCTGTGGTTCCTCCACCTCATACTAGGTCATGGATATATCTTCACTACTCGATCGAAGCTCATTAATTTTTTCTTGATCACTTTTATTCAGTTGAGTAGTAAACATAACTTCTTTACCATTAGGAGAATCATTGTCTTCCTCTTCAATGGATTGGAAAAAATAACCATTACTTTTCAATAGTTTTCCATATGATATTTTGTAGTGTTTCTGACTTGAGTCCAATGTGCATCATTATCTATCTATCTATCTATCTTGTTTGGTGAACACCAGTTTGATGTTCATTTCCACCATAGTGCATTCCCTACTTTGGATTAACATATTCCTCCTATATTCCTATGTCGTTCCCTGCATTCTCATCACTAATCAAAAGCGAAAGGTTAAAAAAATTCCAAGTATAACTTCCTTGGATTTATTCAAGTTAAAGGTTAAAAGAATTTCCAAGTAAAACTTCCTTGGATTTATTCAGGTTATTATTCTTTATCTTAACATATCTTTGATTATTTTTCCTTGGGGCATGACCTCCAGCTCTAGAGGTCTCTTTAAAACATTAACAATGATTTGCTTTGAGAGGACCTCAACATTTTGATCTTTTCCTTCTTCTCTTTAGGGATCCAAGAGCGGACAATCCTTTATTAAATGGCCCTGTTTGTAGTAGTTAAAACATGCATGAGGAAGGTTTTGATAAATGATTTTTTTGTTCATGTAGCTTAACGCCTTCTCAATCAATAATTAGGGATGTTTTTATCTCTTTGGCCAAAACCACTTCCACCATAATTTGTGGATCCCATTTTGGGTTAACACCTGATCTAAACTTTTGTCATAACACATTGCCTCTTAATCTCCCTAGTTTGTCTACCCAAGTGTAGTATTTCACCGGTAAGTTACCCAAGTGTAGTATTTCACCAGTAAGTCAAGGGACTCTATCCACATGTGGACTTGAGTTGGCTTTGGTTCGTCAGGTTGAAGCTTGTGTGCCATTTAAAAAAGGATATCGAGGTATTCCTTATCAACCACTATCCTTCAATAATCACTTTCATGGCACTATTCACATCGTCAAAAAAAAAAAAGTACTTGTTCGATAGAAATTTGACATGTTTAGCAAATAGACCATGACTTTCCGAGCTAGCCCTCATCCAAGCTTTAATAATATCTTGGGCAAGATGAATTCGATGGCATTGCCCAATAACAACCTTATTGTTTATTGTTTAGTTGCACTTCCCAATTGTCTAGAGAAACTCAATAATCAGAGTACTACCATCGTTGTCCTCAAAATCAGAATCTAAGTTTATTCTATTTGCATTGTCAACTTTTCCTTCACTCTTATCATCGCTATCATTTCTAGGGTGAGTGTTTGTTTCCTATCTCATACTAACGCTATTGAAGCTGCCGAAACTTGTGTTAGGGTTAGGACAACTCCATCACCTTCTCTCTACAATTTCTCTTCTGAGTTATGGAACTATGCAAATTCACCCTCAAATCTGTTCTTGTGGGATAAGGGGGTCCCATGGGTACTAAGCTCTTCTTTGTACAATTGCAATTTCAAAGTTGAAGTCGCGGGGGGGTAGGCCTCGACCGAACCTCCTTTATAAAAAAAAAAATCTCTTCTCCTACCGACACAACTCGGTCCCATTGGTATCACTTCAACTCCCAGATTTTCTCTCTCTTCAAGGCCATGTGCACCAGCCTCACTCATTTTTTTCCTTTAAATGGAGGCTCGGCCGAGGCCTACTTCTCCAAGCTTTAACTTTGAAATTGCAACTGTACAAGGAAGGGCATAGTATCCATGAGGCCCCCCTTATCCCACAAGAACAGGGGTTTACATAGCTGAGTTAAACTGCGGTCACAACTATCGCAGGGCAGGACAAACGTAGCACATTAGCCACAAGATACAACTTTCCATGTTAAACATGTCCCGTACATGGTGCCTATGGGAGTTGAACCCTCGCCCCCGCCTCAATAAGCAAAAGGCCCAACCACCCGGACAAGCGGCCTGGGACTTCTCACTTTTTGTTTTAAGAAATTAAATATTAATAAAGGCAATGTACAAAAGTGCATTGGACAGGCCCCCACACATCAGCCACAATGCATGACTAGTACAAAGTGAACAACATAGGAAATCTCGGTAAGGAATACAAAGAAAGAAAGGAATCCCTCATTTGTGGTACTTGGTTTTACACATCAAAGTATAAGTACTAAAGTTCTCAAGAGAGGTATCCCTAATAAGGTTGATACAATGATTGGCAACTTTCTTCATCTCAAAGGTACAAGAGAAAACAATGTCCTTTTTTTGAGGGTTAAAAGTCCTTTGATTTCTCCTATTCCATATGTTCCACAGTAAGATGGGTGTGCACATGTGCCAGAAGGGGACATCCATGCAAGTACAAACCCCCAGCAGAGTATCTTGTAAATCAAGTTGATGATGGTTGTAGTACTTGCTAAAGTTGTCAAGAATGCTCCAGAATTTCTTAGCATGCCCATAGTTAAAGAACAAATGGGAAAGATCTTGCATACTACCACAAAATGGACAATTACCAGATCGTATATTTAATTTCTTTGCCTTTCTACCTATCCACACACCTACATGCACAATGAGCCACTGAAGCACATAATACTTATTAGAGAGTGGGAAAACCCATATACAACAAAATTTGTATTTCCACTGCTTGGGACTCCACTTTAAGTTCCATATTTTATTCAGCTTGTCAAAGATAGCATTAATGGACTTGAACTTTGTTCAGCTTGGCATGACTTTGGACTTGAATCTTCGGTATGTATCAACTACCACTTTCGCAAGGCTGATTTGCTTCTATCTATGCCAACTAGGAAGCACTCCTTTTTTATCCAACATTAGTTATTCACAACAAGAAGATAAGTTAGTCAATCTTAAAAAATTCTGGTAAGAGAGAAGCTCACCATTATGAAAGAAGCTGACCCAAGAGTCAAAACCAAGTTTTCTACACTTGTTCTATTTGATACGAGTTTCTAAGAGATTCAGATGGGGACTCCAACCAATCCACATAGAGCCCTAAATGAAAAAAGACTAGTTAGAAGCAAAGTCAGGATTAAGAATGTAGTGCTTTTTAATTTCACCCCGAGCAATCCACATATCAACACAAACTCTACTTCCTGTGCCCACTACCTCAAAAGGAGAATAAACAATATCCCAAAGGTTGAGGTTATTCCAAGCTTTATAACTTGATACATAAAAAAGATTACAATGTATTTTAATCAATAAAGCCCAAAAATCTGAAGATTGAATAGCTCTCATGGTCCACTTGGTAGCCATCATTGTGGCCATTCTAGTAGGGTAGAGGATGCCCAAACCCCCTTCCTCCTTCTTCATGTAGAAAACTGACCAAGCCACTTTAGGAATTTTAGTGTCAACAATAGACCCTCCCCAAAGAAATTTTCTAGCAAGAGCACTCAATTGAGTTATCTATTTTTTGTGAGGTTTCCAACAAGACAAGAAATAAATCACAAAAGTCTTGATGTAGTGGTGTAAAGCAAAGATTCTATGAGAAAGATTGTGTTGAAGCCCAAGCCATTTTAAAACCTTACCTCTAAAGTTATTAAGGACCCACTTCCATCTTTGGTAAAAAGAGATACCAAAACCCATAAGAATACCCAACAACCTAAAAATGGAACTATTGGACTTAGACGTTTGCGGAAGCACACAAATAACACAAGGAAGAAGAAGAAGCTTGGAGCCCCGGTAGTCCTAGTGTGTTCACACACATCACTACCGAAATATATCTACAAATCCCCCTTGGGAATGATGCGGTGAACAAGGAGCCAACACTCATGTATAAGGAAGTGCCAAGCTATGTGGAATCAATCCATAAAAGGAAGTAAGCCTAAAGCTTTGCGGAAAGCTTCAAACTTCTCCCTAGCCATAGCCTTCGTGAAAAGGTCTGCAATGTTCTCCTATGTGGGCACATATGCCAAGCCGATCTCTCCAATAGAGAACCTCTCCTTGACATAATGATAATGTTGTGGATATATTTAGGTGGTGATGTGTGTGAACACTCTAGGACCGCCCGGGCACATTTTTCCCTCTTTAGGAGGTTCTTTTCCTCTGGCTTATATATATGCCTATTGCCCTAACAGGCTACTTATCTTTGTACATTCTAGTAGTAACTCATTCAACATAGTTTGTTATGCTCCAAGCTTCTTCTTCTTCCTTGGGTTCTCTGTGTGCTTCCATAGACATCTAACTCCAACAATTGGTATTAACTGGAGCAGGTCGCCGCTTCATCTAGGCCGTTGTTGACACTCCTCCGATTGCAGTATCAGAATCGCACGAATTTTGGTGAGCATACTCAAGGTGTTTCAGAGATCAAAACAGCTTTGCTATGTGGTCCCAAAATCACGATCTGAGCTCGTTTCGGCCTTCGAATGCACTATTGCAACACTTGTATAGGTTATTTCGTCTTTTTGTGCCAAAGGTATTTTAATCACTAGCCATGGCTGAAAGCAGTAATGTATTCCGTATGTTGGTGGTTGAGGATAAGTTGGATGGTACCAACTACCCGTTATTGGGTTATATGATGCAACATGTATTGGTTGCAAAAGGACCATGGAATATTGTGCAACGTGTTTAAAGACGTCTTGTTACACCTACAAATACAGGTACTACAAATACAAGTGCTGGAGCTGATGGAGATGGTGTCGAAGATGATGATATTCTACAGCACCTACTCTAGAGAAAATTCGTTGGGATGGCAAAGATGCTCAAGCACATGCATTGATAGCTTTCTCTCTCAAACATGCAATTATTACTCACATTTGCTCTTGCAAAATAGCTAAGGATGCTTGGTGGATACACTTACCACATTGTACCAGGCTAGGAATGAGGCTCATGTTGCTTACCTCCAAAAACAGTTGGAGAGTGAGCACATGAATGAAGGTGATTCTATGGATAGTTTTCTAACAAAGATCAAAGACTTGAAGGAAGAGTTGATTTCTGTTGATAAGATTATACCAGATAGCTCACTTGTGCAGACCATTCTGAATGGTCTTCCTGATTCATATCAGAGTTTTGCTTCTACTCTTCGTTTGATGATGAAAGGCAATCCAAATGCCTTGTCATTTGAGGAGTTAGTTTCTGTTTTGTTGCAGGAAGATCAGTCATTAGGGAAAAAAATGAACCTTGCATGGGCCTTGTAAGGATCCCTAATTTTTAGGGATTAAGCTTAATTTTATTCTTATTTAAGTGGAGAAAGTGCATTTAATAGGGCACTTTTTAGTAGGCTGGAGTAGGCTTTTTTTTAGGCTTTACTAGGCCTCTCTCTTTCTTCTTTTAGAGAGAGAACAAGAGAATCTACTTTCCATATCATCAAACTCGTGCATGTATTTGAATAAAAAGATGATTCTTTTAAAAAAGTCTCATTTTCAGTGTGTATTAACTCAAAAGTCAGAAGTCGCTTTTTTGGGCCCATTTTTTAACGTTGCTTTTAGAAAAAGTATAATTTTCAAACTCCCCCCCAAAGTAAGTACCACACTATCAAATCCGTGACTATGCTTCCCCCAAAAAATGACTTTTTTCAAATTTCATCATTTTCAGCCATACATAGTGGAAAAATACACTTTAACCCATACATATACAAGAAAACACATTTTCTGAGCAAAACATATGCTTTAGAGTCTCTTCCAACTAGTTTTCCATCTTTGTTTTTGATATTGTTGGTCATTAGCAACGATGGTGTTGACAAGTATCACAAACTTCACAGTAGAATGTCCTCATGCTCTGCCATCAACAAGCATCCATGTTCGTGTGCCTAGAGAGTTTGCTCCAAATACACAATGCAACAATGATGCCAATTCTCAAAATGAACATCGTGCAGTTGGAGAAAAAAGTATTGGTCTTTGGATTCATGGTTCAGTATATTCTCTTGATCCAATATCTTCTTACCATCCAACATTCCATAACCTCTCAACTTTACTTCAACTCATTGGTGGGGGTGAAGCTAGACTATTAGGTTATTGCAAGCGATTATCTACACATTCACATGGTACTGCTAAGTATTGGTTCCAACAATATCAACTCTATCATATGAGGGTGGTCACTTTAGAAAGAACAAGATATGGAAGAAAAAGAAAGCACAATTTCAAAGTTAAATGCCAATCTCCAACAGCTGAAAGAGACTCCACTTGGTATTAAATATAGGAAAAGAGCATAGTCATCCTTTGAAGCACTTTTAGTAGGTAGTGTAGCACACAAATGACGTATATATGCAACGAGGTGAGTGTTTGTTTTACTTTTATATGTTTTTATGAAGATTTGTAATGTAATCTTTCATCATGTAAGTCATTTATTCAAGACATAACTGCTTCATCAACAACAGAAGACCAATACAAGCTAATGAATAGATATATAAATAGCAAAGAAATCACTTCTGCTATAGGCACACCCATAGGAAAGTGTATTAGAGTTGTTGTTGAAGCTGAGTTTTTTAGAGAAGTTAAAAAACCTTATCAAAGTGCATGATGTGCAGGCAATATGTGACGAAGCGGGCATCAATAGAAATGGGTATACTACAATGTACACCCTTCTGAAGCAAGCCTTACAAGCAGAAGGTATTTCTCAAAGTATATTTCCATGCCCATATAAAGTGTCTATATAAAAAAACTTCAAATGAGGATGTGACTCATACTATTGGAGAATATTTATTCATAGAAGACACTATGCCTGCCTCTGTTTATCATCCGAATATTCCCAAGAAGCAATCAAAGATCCTATCTACACAAGGATTTACTTACACTAAATTCAACAATATATTTGCGGATCTTCAGAAGCTTCAACAAGCAATGGTTCACTTTTATAGTTCAACAATCAAAGGCACCCCTACTACATTTTATTTGGTGTTGAAGTTTTATTGCATTCAAGTGTCATATTAAGATAATGTTTTCTCTTTTGTGCAGATTGTAATGTTAAGTTAAAGTTCATAGTAAAGCTTGATGAGTGCCAAATCATAAAGGGTCTGCGACTAGAAAGGTTGAGTGTGACGCTAATGAATGAAGTTATGGACCATGCAATGAATGATGAAACTTTAGGATCCACTTCCCATTTTACTTATAGTGTGCAATCAGAGAGGGATATCTGGTGGTTAGGTGCTATAGAAGTTTCCAAAGAAACAAACAATGTTATTTCGTGTTTTTTTAATAGGACTCCATGGATAAGAGAAGTAATCTCTTCTCAAATACATGGGCAAAAGCTTTCAATAGATGATATTATATGTGATTTTCAGGTAGAATGGCATTTGGGTGGAGACCTTAAGAGTATAAAATGCATGTTAGGTTGTAAACAAGGAGCATCTTCTCTATATCCTTGCCCATATTGTACACAAGGTTACAAAGGATCTAAGAGACAGTCTAAACTTGCAAGGGCATTGATGAGAGTTGATGAATCTGAAGAAATTGATGAAACACACTCATCGAATTGTAGGGAATGGGAGATATCACTTTTGAGGTGTTCAATGTTACAGGAACCGACTCGTGATAAGATAAACAATGATTGGAACCCCATTATTCCATTTCCATTATTCAATGTTCACTTTTGTACTTTCCATGCATTCATGAGGATCTTTGATAGGCTTTTGAAGCTCCATGTTGAATATGCATTTGCAATGAAACCACTAGAGAGGTCTACAACACCAAGTCATGAAGTGTTCTTGAGGGGAAAAGTCCTTGTGGATTATGATAAAATCTTCCTTTGGCAATTTCCCAATGTAATGTGCCAAGGAATAGCCATGGCCATGGGCAACATGGTCACCACTACTCCTTGCTGCAAATTTATCCACCTCGATTGCTTCCTGCACATAGACAATCATAAAATTCATTAGATATATCTTGTATGAATATGAGACAATCATAAATGTCATTACATACTTACATCCTGAAGCCTATCTTCATCCTCTCCTCTTCCCATTGCATCTAGTGGAATTGAAGAGTGAGCCATGCCACTTTGCTCTACTAAAGGGGATGTTGGAATCTTCTTCTCCAAAATTCTTTCCCTTGCTGCGGCTAGATCTTCTTCAGTGGCATTTTGGTTGGCATCACTCAAAATCTCTTCACACACAAATGCAATGGTGTCTGCAACTGAATCACCAAGTGGAATTGTTGTCTTTTCAATTATGTCAGAAGTGTTGTCCATGGGAACATCCGAGGTCAAGCAAAAAATACTTAGGCATTCGTTGAGGCGTAGATAGACCGAATGCCTTCTCAATATCTTGCAAGGACAAAAATTCTTCTCTGTTGACAAGTACCATTGAAAACATTTCCATCTCTACCTCTGGTAGAATGGGTTCCATAGGCTCTAAGTTGGAGGGTGGACTATTTTGTGTACTGGCTTCCTTTAATTTGTCTACTACTTGTGGAATTTCTCTACAAATTTTTTGACTCTCTTCTAATAAGTTCAGAGCTTCTATCTCGCGTTCATTTTTGTCATCTACAAAACGCCTAGTAACAAGATGGGATAGGTCCATGGGTGTAGGTTTCAACTCGTCATTGACAAAAAATATGGTTTTTGCAACATAGGAAAGATATTTTCTTCCCATTTTCTTCTTCTTATTTAACTGTTTAATTAAGGGCACTGTATCATCTAATAGGTGCCTAACATCCTCAGCAATAGCCATGAAACGATTTAAGCACTTTGCAAATGCCTCATCTCCTTTATGAATGTACAAAAGTAGGTCATAGGGAACCCATTTACACTCATATGCTAGAATATCTATAGCATATCTTAATATATAGAATTCCATACAATCTGTAACTTCCTCAATCACATCGGAGTTCATGGCTACTGTCCCTTCAAGATTAGGGACTCTACAGACTAGGTCATACAAATCCGTACGATCGTTGTAGTCTGTAGTGTCCAAAAACTCCATGAATAAGATCTCGAGGAGATTTCATGGGAGTGGAAGTGCTAGTAGCCATTGCTTGCGCGCGGGAGTTCTATTGGCTTGTCTGTGCTTTCTAGCTCTTTGTGAGTGCAAATGTGAGAAATGAGCACATAGAACCCATTTTTATAGCAGTTTCAAGTTTTTAAACTGTCTGGGCCCGCTTTTAAAAGTACATAATAAAGTAGTGCAAGTTCAAATATGTGTTTTGATGACAAAATAATGCACAGAACACCGAAGGATATGAACTTTTTTTCTTCAACGCAAATGTCTAAACATAACACAACAAAAAACATGAGCAACCACATTTCAAAGTAGTGAACAAAAGAGTTTTTGACATTCCAAAAGTTTTGAAATTACCATTGCAAATAAGAAGGTATATACGATATCTAACATGAACTGATTGTCCCACTTTTTACAAGGTTCTTGAAAGTGCAAAACTCATGAGATACAATGACTACGACCCAAAAAGTGACATTATCAGGTTGCAAAGAACTATGACAATGAGAGTTCTATTCTATCTTTGCTCCAATCTACAGGCACTTTCATTTTGTATTCCAATCTTTTGCCCACCTGTAATCAATTTGCAAGAAATTGAAGTTATAAAGGTAAAATAAGCAATAATGAAAAGATAACTTTAACAAAAGCACAAAACATTTCTCACCTTATGTCCTTGTATTTTGAATTTGGATTGATTTAGTCCTTCACACCCCATAATCACCAAGTGTTCTCTCAGATTAGCCAAGGTCCAATGATTATTCACTAAAATAGTTTCTGTTTCATTGTTGGGAAATCTAAGCTTTATTTCAAATGAATGTAAAGATCCCTCTGAACTTTGAATTGGTATCCATTTGCCAAGTTTGGACATCCAACGATCTTAGTAGAATCTAATGTATAATGAAGTACATTGTTTCAAATATCAAAATCCTATACCTCTTCCATCTATTTTACAAAGATATTTATCACCTTTTGCAATTCCTTCTATCAAACCCCAATTTTCACCAAGAAGACTCTCAACTTGCTTATATGTGATATCTTTACACATGAACATGGTGCAAGTCTCTTGGAATGAGAATCCTTGGAATAAATATACAAAACAATGGATGGGAAAAGACCAGTGCAAACCTACACACCTAGATGCTTTTGTGAATTTCAAAGAGTTATGTATATCCATTACCATCTTCTGCTTCAAAGATGATAGACCATATATCAGGTTTTGGCCACTCCAAGCTAAGAAGAGAATGTACTTCAACTCTCTCTAACCTTCCAAAACCATCCATTGTAGAGGGTACAACATATCTATGTGTGTAAAAGAAAACTATATCATTGTAAAGTTGAGCAGGAGATATTTCTAGAAAGACTAGTGCACCAACATCTGCATGGAATGCGTGGAAAGTACCTGTAAGACTATGAAGTGGTTGCTCTTGCACCAAAGTAGAAGGAAATATATCTAAAACAAACAAAAACATATCTAAATAGTTTAGAAATATATTCAACACTAGAAAACATACAATATTGTAGAGTAATACTTACAATTCACAAGATATCTCATTCTATTAGAGTTTTCAAGTTTCATAGTTGCCATTGTAAAAACATGTTGTACAATAGGAACCATACCATTGTCTTTGTGCTTCTTGAAGCCAAGTAACTTTCCCTTCCAATGAAGATCCAAGTTTCCATGATCTCTAACTCGATGAGGCCCAACTCTAGAGGGTTGCATGTACACCCATGCACCTTTGGAGTACTCATGTGATAGCCATTGTCCATCTGTGGCTTTGATATTGTGACATCTTAATGTGAGGATTTCATCTTTGAGTCGCTTAGAAGTTTTAGATGTTTCTATTGAAGCTAAAGGTCTTCAAGCTACAATAGTAATTCAAGATAGGAGATGTAGGTAGGTTGGAGTGTAGAAATAAGAGCTTCAATGGTGTGCTACATAGTGGAAGTAGTGGGAAAAGATGACTTTTTGGGACCTAGGTATGAAAATGTGAGGTTTAGGAGGGAAATAACTCTTTTTTGAGTATTTTTGAAAACATCCATTTTTCAGCTCAAAACATGCACGGATTTTGAATTTGGGGTCAAAAAGAGTACTTTTGACCCTAAAAAGTAATGGGGTTGGATCAGGACTCACAATATTTAATGTATTACCATTAGAATATCCAAAAATAAATGACCTGTTAGGGAAATAGGCATTTATACAAGCTGAGGGAAAAAAACCTCCTAAAGAGGGAAAAAAGTGCCCCAACAATCCTAGTGTGTTCACACACATCACTATCGAAGTATATTAATAGAAATCTTCTTGAATAATCACAAACTTATGGTTAATTATACAAGCTGGGATGTAATGATTAGAAGAGTAGAAAGCAGTTTTGTGATGACTATCAATTGAACCACTAGCAAGGCACAAAGTGTTAAGACACTCTGAAAAATTTTCATCATACATATAATTAGCTTTAAGAAACATGTTAGTGTCATCAACAAACATTTGGAGTCCAAGTTGGGAAGAGGAGTATCCTTTTCTAATAGATCTTTGCAGTCTGAAGGAGTTAGATAGATGACCATTAATGGTGATTCTAGAATTGGCATTTCTAGAAAGGGTATTCACAAACGTAATAAAATTCTGACCATTGCCCTTGTCATGAAGAAACTAGAGAATGAATTTGTAGTCCATCCTATCATAAACTTTATCAAAATAAAATTAAAAAAGAAAAACTCTTGAAGAGAATCATTGGCATAGTCAACACCCTTCCAAACGAAAATAATGGCATCCAAAATATACCTATCTTTGGTGAAACCTTTTTGATTAGGGAGAATAAGCCTATCCATCAAAGGACTCAGTCTTGTAGCCAAGGAAGAGGCAAAAATTCTATAAATAGAAGTTAGAAAAGAAATAGGTCTCCAATTATTCAAGTCAACCTTAGGTCCTTTCTTGTGGATAAACTTATTAACCCCAATATAATAAAGTGATAGGTAGGAGATGGTCAAACCACACCCTTGAAAATATGAGATGGTTGAACCACACCCTAAGAGGGAGGATTAGGAAGTAATCCTCAACCATGGCTTTAGTGCCAAGTGGTTAGCCCATCACATTCCTAACCAAGAGGTTGTGAGTTCAAATCTCCTATAGTTTGTCACAATATAGGAGATTTGAGTAATATTGCAATGTGTGCAATGGAGGGTACTTCAAGCCATGCCATGCTTACGAGCAGTACAAGTGTATGTATGTTTGTTTCCTTACCACTTTCATTAGTATCTTTATTCATGTTTAGCCCACGTATAGCATCATGTGAATCACATGCATATGCAAGAATGATTTCAATTCCTTACACCCAATATTGATAAAAGAAGAGAGGAAACCTCTTCTACTAACTTCTTGCCAAATCAAGAGAATATAAGGAATGAGAAATTCACCAAGAGCTAAGAAAAAACCATTAGAAATACCATCAAATCTAGGAAATTTAAAGGGTTTCATTTTACTAATGGATTCTCTAACCTCACACATAGTGAGGGGCACATCCAAGATGGTAGCCAAGCCAGGAGGAATAGTTTTTTTTTTCCTTTTAAGAGCAATGAAGTCTCTGACCCTCTGGATGTCCTCCCTGCACTTGGGAGGCATAGAGAATACATTGGTAAAAAAGCTCACACCTCTTGTAAGTTCTCTTTGATATCTTTAGCATGTCCACCAACACTGTTCTTGAGCATAGGGATGAAATCTTTAGCCTTTTTCTTTTTCATCGAATCAAACATGTGCTTATTGGGTTTATTAACCATACCAACCCAAAATTCTCTTCATGAGTCAAGGGCACTAGAAACAAGCAGGTATTCTTCCAATCTTAATCTATCCTAGAGTTCAAAGACCCTTTGAATGGAGTTATTGGTAACTTTACACAATTGATCTATTTCTTAAATTATCTTCATCCTTCGTTTATACCTAATTTCCTTAGCCAAACATTTATAGTGACTAAAGAGAAGTTGAATCTCTATGATGACTTTCTCCTAAGTAATCATAGAGGATCTAGCATCTTTGAAGTGATTACACAAAAATTCCTTGGTCTCATTAAGAATACAAGGGATTTCCAACAAGCACAAGTGAAGATGGATCCACCCAGCCTTATAACTGGGGGAGTTGTAATTCAGCTGAACCAACAAGGGAATATGGTCAGAAAGCTAAAGGGAATTGATAGCGTCAACAACATAATGCCAAAGATCTTGCACCCTTATATCGTTCATATGACACCTATCAAGCCTAGCAGAAATGGGGTTATTACAATTATTGGAAGTCCAAATATGAGAAGAATTAATGGAGATATCCACAAGCTTTAGGCAATTAACCATATCAAACCAAGAAGACTTTTCACTTCCCCGAAGAATGTTATTTTTATTACCAACCTTGTCACAAGCAACAATGACCATATTAAAATCTCCAACAAGAATGATGTGTCCAATAATCTGAGCAATCTCATTCCAATAGATAGTTCTTTGAGACTGATTATTAGAAACATAGACATTCACAAAAGTGAGATTTAAAGGCCAACCACACTTGAAGGCAATCCATTGGTTAGAGGGACTATCCAAGACATCAAACACAAGATTGTTAATGTTATGAGCTATACCAGTGGCAACACCACCCTTATCATTCCCATGAGAAGTAGCATAGCAAGAGTGGTTGGACAAAACAATTTTGAGGGTAGCTTGGATTTTGAAATTGTAGACTTTTAGCTCGTGTAGGCAAATCAGGTTAGGGTATAGTGACATATCCTCAAACCCATTTGATAAGACTTTAGCTCTGATAAGGTGAGTGAGCCCTTTGATATTTAATGATAAAAGGTTGAGGTGATCCATTGAGAAAATCACAATATCATTCCTAGGGGGGATTTGTTGATAATTAGTGATATGTGTGAACACACTTAGGTCTGGTTCCCTCTTTAAGAGGTTTTACAGTCAAAAGCAGATTCAGAACCATTTGGTACTACATTATATAGTCAAGCAGTAGGTTCCTTGGTTCATATAGAGTTAGCAAAAGATTCAATGGAAATCACTTAAGAGATATTTTACAAACATCAGAAGTTTTCTAGGTTATTGAACCTTGTACCATTTTGACATTGAAGGGGGAATTGTTGGAATCAATGTCCAACAATGGTTCAAAAACGTAGAAGCTAATAGGATATGTAGCCACCTTTACAAGTCTTAGAACAAGAAAAAGGTGCTAGGAACCATGGCTACATCGAAACTCTTGCAAAGAACCCACTCGAGTTTGCGTCCTGGTGGCTGCATCACATAAGGATTGGCATAATTTTAGTTCATAGCTTTTTTGAAAAGCTTGCCGACAGCGAAAGCACATCCAACGTCATGTAGTTTTCATGAATGTCTTTTTATTAGAGCTTTACTTCTTGAACCATTGTAGCTTTTTCAAGTTGTGCTTTTCAAGGGTTAAAGCATAATCTATATAGGGAGGCTCTTGTCTCATTATGTATCATCACACAAGTTATCTACTCAAGGAGTTGAAGCTCTAGCAAGAGTGTAAGTTGGAGGTGATCAATCCACTCAAGCTAGGAGGAGATCTGTGTGTGTGTGTGTATATATATATATATATATATATATATATATATATATATATATACATACATACATACATACATACATACATACATACATACATACATACGTACGTACGTACGTACGTATGTACATACATACATACATACATACATACATACATACATACATACATACATATATATATATATATATATATATATATATATATATATATATATATATATATATATATATATATATATATATATATATATATATATATATATATATATATATATGTATACATACATGCACACACATGCATACACACACTACACATACAAACACATCACATATACATACACACATACACATATACACATATACATGTTTTAGGATTAGGGTTTTAAGATTAGGGGTTTTGGTTGTTACATACATACATACATGCGTACACACATATACACACATAATACATACATACATACACATGTATATACACATGCATAGACACATATACACCTATCCATGTTTTAGGTCTAGGTCTTTAGGATTATGGTGTTAGGGTTTTTTGCATGCATACACAAGCATACACATATACACACATAATACATATACACATACACCTATATATATACATGCATACACACATATACATGTTTTAGGTCTAGGTCTTTGGGATTAGGGGTTTAGGGTTCTTACAGATGCATACACATATATACACATATACACACATAATACATATACACATACACATATATATACACATGCATACACACATATAAATGTTTTAGGTCTAGGTCTTTAGGATTTGAGTTTTAAGGTTTTTACATGCATATACATATATACACATATACACACCTAATGCAAATACACATACAATATATATACACATGCATACACACATATAGATGTTTTAGTTCTAGGTCTTTAGGACTACGGTTTTAGGGTTCTTACACATGCATATACATATATACACATATACACACATAATACATATAAACATACACATATATATACACAATCATACACATATACACACATATACATATTTTAGGTCTAGGTCATTTTAAGATTAGGGTTTTAGGGTTTTTACACATCCATAGACATATATACACATTTACACACATAATACATATACACAAACACATATGTATACATATGCATACACACATATATATGTTTTAGGTCTAGTTTCTTAGGATTAGGTCTTTGAATTAAAAATCTTTAAATATAACTAAATATATAAAAGATAGTATTTTTTGGTATAATATAAATATAAAAAACCAAATAGAATATAGGAAAACTAGAATATATACTAAAATTTGTTATCTATAAATGAATATATAAGAAATTAAGATTTTGGAATTAAAATAAATAAATATAAGTAAATATTTAAAAACTAAAGTTTAGGGTTACTATTAATATATATAATCAAATAAACATGAGGAAGAAAATTATAATGTATAATCAAATGTACTATGTATAATTAAATATATAAGAATTTAAGGTTTTTGAATTAAAATAAATAAATATATTTAAATACTTAAAAAATAATCTCTTAGGTTTATTATCAGTATATGTAATCAAATAAAAATTAAACAAAAACTAAAACATATAATAAAATGTATTATGTATAATTAAATATATAAGAAATTAGGATTTTTGAATAAAAATAAATATATAATTAAGTTTATTAAAAATACGTTTTTAGGATTTTTTGGGTTCTTACATATATATTAGTAGATACATAAAAAATAGAGGTTCAAGGTTTTTAAATAAAAACACATATTTATAAAAACACACACACACACACACACACACACACACACACACACACATATATATATATATATATATATATATATATATATATATATATATATATATATATATATATATATATATATATATATATATATATATATATATATATATATATATATATATATATATATATATATATATATATATATATATATATATATATATATATAAGAAATTAGGGTTTTTGAATTAAATTATATATATAGTTAAATATTTTAAAAAGAAAATTTTATGTTTAATATTAATATATATAATAAAAAATATATACAAATTAGGAAAAGAATGAGAATTATAATGAAATATATATTATAAATATGATATTAGTATATATAAATAAATATGAAAAGAGCTTGGGTTTTTATGAAGTTTAAAAATAAGATTTTAGGTTTGATATTAGTATTATAATCAAATATATATAAAAATTAGGAAAAAATGTACAATATATTATAAATCAAATCTACTCTGTATAATTAATTATATAAGAAAATAGGATTTATGAATTAAACTAAATATATATAATTAAATATATAAAAAATAGGACTTTATGTTTAATAACAGAAATTAGGATTGTAGAATTAAAATTAGAATTTATAACTAAATGTATCATATATTAAATGTCCAAACATCTCCACATGGTATCAGATGGCATCTCTAGATCTCGAGGAGAGAATTGCATATGTTAGAGAATATGGATCCTTTGATGCAAATTGGCTACAAAACTTATGCTACGAGTCGCATGGTTCCCTTGGCGAGTAGATCGACCCAAATGACATTGCACTATCTACCTCTCATGGATAGAAGAGAATGAAGAGGGTGGTAGAAGTACAAGGTACTCATTGCATTACACATAATGAACACATGGAAGAAATGCTTGAGGCACTGTATGAGATGGATGAAGATCATGATGGTGGCGAAGGTATCGTGGGTTCCATAGACACAACATAATTTCCATGATCACAAGGTGAAAAAGAACATTAGAACATGCAAAGACTAGCCCGTTTACCATGTTACACTAGGGCAAAGATATATGTACTACGTGTGTTACTCATGATGCTCACGCTTCAATCCATTTATGGATGGTCAGATAGTAGTGTCTTTGAATTGTTTAGATAAGTGGATACTGAAATAGAATTTCACTACTATATCAAAATAAATTCATTTACTAATATCGTTGTAACTACTTATCCTTTGTAGGCTTCTAAGAGATCAGTTTCTGCCTGATGGCAATGAAATGCCTCCAACACATGGAGATGCAAAAAAACTTCTAGAGTCTAGTTGTGATGGAATACACCAAGATTCATGTTTGTTGGAATGATTGCATTCTCTTTCATAATGAGCATATCTCCACATATGTCCAAAGTGTGGAGTGAAAAGGTTTAGAGAAGACCTTATGGGTGAAGTAGTCCTTGCAAAGGCTCTTCACCACTTTCCTATCATTCCAAGAATTAAGAGTATGTTCAGGTGTCAATCCATAGCTCAATTAATGACATAGAATGTAAAGAGAAAGTTTACAAATGGTGTAATGAAAGTTCTTGCTACTTTTGATGCTTGGAAATACATAGATAGTAAGTGGCCAAAGTTTGCTAGAGAGGCCCATAACATACATCTAGGCCTAACTATGAATGGAATAAATCCATTTGGTTTATGTAGATCCTCATGGAGCATATGGCTTGTATGTTTGGTCAACTATAACATCCGAGTATGGCTGGCCACAAGAAAAGGGCAATTTATTATTAGCTCTCATTGTTCTCGGTAAGTATAAGGGCAATTTATGGGATGAGATTACTGTGCGCGACATGTCTCAACCTATAAGAAGATAGGATGTGTGAGTGCAAGGCATACTTATATGGATGATGCATGACTATCCAAGTTATGGTGAATGCTCACGTTTACTGATTTTTTATTACCATGCCTATGTCCCATATGCAGACCACGACTCAAAGCATGCTACTCCAAAGCACCTCAAAAACCTATCTATGAAGGATATCATAGATATCTACCTGATGGAAATGTTTTATGTGAAGGGAAAATTGGTCGACAAGTTCAACACCAAATGAAAGCAAGCAAGTGGAAGCAATTGTGGGATGCACAAAGACTGCTCGTTGGCATGAAACCACTATCTATATCCCATGATCGCCCTTATTGGAGTGAGTTATTGATCAATCATTTTGTAGACCTGATGCATATTTTCAAGAATGTGGGAGAGATGCTCTAGAAGACATTGATCGAAAAGAAGGAAAGCAAAGCACAAAGGGAGGACTTGGAAGAGTGAGGTCATATGCAAGTGTTGTGGGCAATTACCAAACCCAACAGAATAGAGTTGCTACCAAGAGCTCCTTAGGTGCTCCGCAAGATAGAAGAGGAAGAAGTGAAGAAGGTGATTTAAAGTTTTAGACACCTACGGGGTGCATGTAGTGTCCGAATACTATCTTGACACAAAAACGAAAATCTCAAAGGGCTCAAGTTTCATGATTAGCACATGTTTTTATAATTTATGCTTGGTGTAGCTGTGAAAGATTACGTTTGAGAGGATGTTCAAACAACCATTTACAAAATCAGCTCCTTGTTATAGTGGATCTCTTCTAAAGAGATAAGGAGGGATAGCATAGAGAGTGCCAAACTCAATGCTATAGAGGTTGTCTATATGGTTGAGAAATACTTTTCCACAAGTATTCTCACAAATTCAACTTCATTTACTAGTTCATGTGGTTGATGAAGTTGCAATAGCACGAACGGTCCATAGTTGATGGATGTTCTTCTTAGAGTGGTTCATGAAGACATTAAAAGGTTTTGTTCATCAGAGAGCACATGCAAAGGAGAGCATGGTAGAGGGGTGACTCCTACAAGAGTCTCTTGTATTAATAAGAGAGTTTCTATGCATGTCGGACCCAAAAATGCCTCATTTATGGAGTGATGATGAAGATGTTCATCTTGTAGGCGATGAACTTCAAGGTAAAGGGATGCAAAGAAAAATGGATGCAACTTTCAGAGAGAAGGAAATGAAGTTTTGCATTGTTAACTCCGAGTCCATGCAAAAGTGTTTGGAGAGGTATGCGCTTGCCAAGGACACAAACACAAAGGGAAGATCTTAGTTTCAAAAGAATCATTCCAATCGCTTTTTATCTCTTTCGAAAATTCTTCGATCTCTTCCACCCTTCCTAATGAGCAGATGGATAGATATAGCCGTTTCACAAGCAAAGGAAGTGGGTGAGGATATATCTCAAGAAGAGGAGGAACTCAAAGAAGGGGTGTGATTGGGAGTATTCTGAATACGATGCACTTTCAAATTGTCAGAATCGGTAAAAAGAGGTCTACTTTTGATAGTGGGATGATAATGAACTTTTTCCAAAAATGTAGAGCTAGTGCAAGAGATAATAATTCTCAAGAAGGTAGCTCAAGTAATATCTTGAACCTATCCTTCATGAGGTTGACTACTTTCTATTTGATATGAACTAGTTCAAAGTATTCACCTCTAGAGAAAACACGATAGTGAGGTGGGATAAGAGTGGTTTTCTCCAAGTAGAATCCACAAAGCCATGGATAGATTAAAGAGATACATTTGCATTTTCTAAATGCTACGTGCAAGTTGTCTTTATGCCAAATTTGAAAGAACTAGAGTGTCTATTGGTTTTACGAGTCTCTCCATGTAGCAAACAAATTTGTGAGGACATAGATGTGGAAGAAATTCCATCCATAGTGGACTCTGAGTTGCATTCAATAATCAAGGAGGAAGAGATCATTCTTAGAGATGAAGAGGTCTCCAAAGAAGATGAGGTACATGATGGAGTAATAGATGATATGTTGTATGAGGATGCTGATCAAGAAGGGATGGTCATACCAAGAGATATAGAAATTCCCAATGTAGAGATAGATATCCTCTACATGTCATGTATCCAAGAGGACGCTAGAAAAGAGGACTTATTAAGTGAACACTTGTACGTACTAATTTGTATTAATTTATTTTTCTACGTTTTTTATATACTAATATTTTTCTATATTACCATTATTATCATATGCTAATTATTTGCATTTTCTGTTGCAAAGCATGATGGGAGACAATCTAGTAGTCACTGCACATTTCATGATAGAGGAGAAATTTATGACTTTTATATCTTACGAACCTCTTGCTTATATGATTAGAATGTCAGAGTACTGGATTGCTCACAGTAGCACTCCCCTTGGCCTCACTCCCATCGGCTACACTCCCGCTAGTGCCAACCCCTTTGGTGGGACTACTCCCATCAGGGGTACTCCCTTTGGCAAGACTACTCTTGTCAAAGATACTACCCACTTCATGACTCCACCATGACTGTCCTCTCAGCCATCCCCTAGTGGATTCATCAATGGATGTATGCATTCAACACCGTAGCACGATACAGGTCTTGGCACGTCTCGTTTGTCTTGTTGATCGAGGTCACGCTCTAGAGGAGCAGGTTCTAGAGGTGGATCTATATGTGGCTTAGAAGGAGGTGGATGTTGTGGAGGCAGTGTGATGGAGGTTGTGTCGCCCACTTCTACTACTGGAGCGAGTACCTCAATTGCACGTATGCCACATAATACACCACGTACACCTTGGTGTGCTCATGACCATGAAGACTCGAATTTGTATCGTATATGTGATGGAGCTCTAGTGATGGATGTGATGGAAGAGGCGATGCAGTAGTTAGTGCATACGACAACTATGATCCATATAGTTTGGACACTCTACCATGGTGAAATGGAGTGAACAAGACAAGGATCACAAAAATTACAGCAAAGAGGTGATCTATCATGATTATCGATTAGCATCCTTCCACCATGTTCTCAGCTTAGAGTGGATTCAGCACACGGCATGAGAGGTGATGTCCCATGGATGATCAAAGGCTCGTTTTGATTTCAAAGGAGGCTTATGAAAGTTTGTATGCTTAGATGCTGAGCAGTGGGAATTGATTCACCATGAGGAGCAGCAAACTCCTTATGGATATCGTCTGCAATGAGATGTGATAGTCAGATGTCTAGATATGGCCAGGGCATCACATTTGGGTAGTGGCATGTATGACACTATGCATCACGAGTTTGTAAGTGGCATTTTGATTATTGAATTTGCTTGTGTTAAGTGTGTCATGTATGCTGATCTAACATTTTGCATATGCTCTATCGAGTTCTACCGAGTCCATGTGACAGGTTTCATCAAGTATGCTCCACTTCCAGAGTCTCTTGGCTTGCACATCTGGCTTTACAGCCGCGGAAGAGATCCAGGCAATTGAGCACATGTTTTTTTTACTTAGTTTGATTTAAGAAACAAGGTAGTACTCGGAGCACATATGTAATTTCTCTAACTTTAATAATTATGTGGGATAAAGCTCAGGTGCATGAGCGCCTTTGGCTTGGAGAAACTATCTTGAGCACGCATCAGTTCGAAGGTTTTTGTTGAAGGCTTGCTTAATTGAAGCCAATTTAGCTATAGTTTGCACATCTCTTCTCACTATTTTTGCCATGACTTCAACATATGATATCCAAATTTTGCATTTTTTCTTGCTTGAGAAAGCCATTTCAGAGACCTTTCATTAAGTGGCTGCAACACATACTTTAGTTTCAGTCCCTATCATCATCAAAGTTTTGAATTTACCCATTCATCTTCAATATCCCTCTTTCGACCATCCTTTTGAAGTACAACCTATCGAAAGAGACTTGGAAAGCTATTTGGACGGAGTATGGATCATCCTCAGCACCTAGACATACCTGCAAATTACTTTTTGGACCTCCAGATAAGTCTCTTGTCAATTTATATGCATCAAATTGCATATAGAACACACAATTTTGCATAGCACCTAGACTATATGTGTAGTTTAGACGTGAGTTCATATTGTGGGGTGCATGTATTCTTCTTGCAGGGAAAGGTAAGTATTTTTTCTTGTAGGTTAGTGAGGATAAAAATATAAATTTATTAGGGTGTGTATCCCCTTTTCGGTCTACTTGTAGTTATATTATGCTTGTCAGCATCACAAAAATTGTCAGGGTGTGTAATCTCCTTCCGGTCTATTTGTAGATAGATTATGCCTGCCACCACCATTATCACGAAAATTGCTTGTCATAATTTTTCCGGTTTTCAAAATTACGCAGTTATGCTGCCGAAAGTTTTAGAAAATTAGTATATCCTTAACTACTTCTACTTCGATTTCTAAAGTTGCGTTATTTTTAGATTCAATTGTATGTTCAGAAGACATTGACAAAAACGATAATGAGAATAGAAATTGAATTAATGCTATTAACAATAATAAGTGTTTAAAATGCTATAGTTCAATGATGTAATTTATCTAAAAGGTTGCTAAAAACTAGTGAATTCTATACAAAATCTTAATCAAAGATAATTTCTATGCATTTAAATCAGATTGACGGATCTTTGGTTCGTTGATTTCTTCACTTTTGTTTGTAATGCTCTTCGATACTTCTTCATATAATGTTTGCAAAGAAACATTAGGAAATATTAGAGCTCATCACACATTTAAATACATAGACAAGTCATTTCTAAACCACTCTTTTTAGTTTTAACTTTTAATCTACATCCTCACTTTAGCCCATTAACATTCACCATCATTTTAATTGGCTTTATTCACACAACTTTTTTACTCCTCTCTTTTCATCTTCACTAATTCTCACCATACTTTTTTTTAACCAACTTTATTCACTTTAAGTGCATATCTTTTATAAACCACTCTTTACACACTTTAATTCCACATCTTTTATAAACCATTCTTTAAATTCATACACTCACACACCACTAATTAATTATCCATTTAATTTATCATTTTAATTTAATTATCCTATATTTTCATAATTAAATAATTCATTTAATTTAAGCTTAGTTTAGGGTTTTAATTAACTACTACCTTAGTATTTAAATTCACACACATGATTAAAATAACTAATTAAATCATATTTTAAATTTTAATAAATCAATGCCTAATTTATAGATTAGTTTAATTAAATACCTATTATTTTTAACCCTTAAAACTCACTAAACCCCTTAAAAACCTACTTGAAAGCCTTTGGAAACCCCTGAGAACCCATTAAAAACCTAGCTTTAACCTAACATTAACCAAAATTAATGTTTGTAACGTAAATACACATAATTAAATGCAAACCTAGGTTCTTAAACCCATGATTTAATATTTCATTGACCTATTCACACATTATATGAGCAGTTTAGGGTAAACCCTAATATGAACTTGTACCTGCAAACATGTTCAAGATATAAGTTTTAAGAAAAACATTTAATAAATAATGTAATAGAGGGTTTAGAGTTAACCAATAATCATTTTTTAATTTCCCTGGTCGTCAACTGGAAGGTTGAAAACTTTCTGACATTCGCCCCCACCAAACCTGCACATCGTCCTTGATGGGCCAAACTTGCAGATCATAGAAGGCAATATCAAATTCTTTTGAAAAATGTTTCTCAAATTGAAATAGTATTTGAAATATGCCCGTTCTCATAAGTACAACTTCTGATAGTGAAGAAAATTTTTAAAATTATGTAAGCGGGAATTACAAAATTTTTCGTTCAATGCATGAATTTGAAAACAAGTTTTAGAAATTTCTATAGAAGTCATTCAGATAGTCCTGGTACTTGCTCTTCTATTAACCTTAGTTCTATCCCTCATTCCCTAGCCACTTGTCATAAGATGCATCTAACTAATTCCTCTATAGCATACATCCGCCTCACATTGCCCACAATACAAACCAGAAGCGATTTCGAGATCACAACTAATTCATGGTTTTTTTTATTATGCAGCAACCATTAATGTACTGTTTTATGTGTATTTCTCTTTTCTTTCTTCGCAACTTTTTTGTTAGAGGGGAAACACTTAACCCCTATTCAGAGCAGAGGTTCTAGAGGAATGCTATAGCAGGAACTAGGATCTCATTAGCTAAATGGTTTGGAAGTTAAGGTAGCCTACCTATATAAAATAGGCTTACTTCTACTAGGAGTCAAAAGTCAAGATTTCCCACTTCTAGCTTTATGACAGCCTTAGAGTCTCTAGTTCCTATCTTCTCTTCATACACATTCCTACTTCAGTTTTGAATTCTTCGTTTCATAATTTTAATAGTTCCCCTTACATATCAGAAGAATGTACAAATCTAATCATGAATGCAAGAAAGTTTACAAACAATTGAAAAATAAGTCATAAATCAGAACTGTTTCACCTAATTTCTTTTATTCATCTTCAACGTCGCCTGTCACCCAAATATTTCTTCGATTGCTTGGATTTTTGGCTTCATGTACTATCTTCAATTTCCTGCTCTTCATCTTTTCCATAAAACAATCTTTAATTTATTTAATCAAAAAGCATCTTCAACTCCTGATATCAATAAAAAACATATAGACTGAGAAGAAAAATTAGTTTTCATAAATAATTTTTTTTATTCTTCATACATGTAAAAGAAAAAAAACATATTTAAAAGAAAATTTACACATCATTTTTATTAAAAATTCATTCATCATTTTCTTCATCATATGAATCAAAAAGTTCTTCATTTCTCTGTTTGAATAATTTAACTCTTTTACCTGCAATTAAATTATTAAGAGGAGTTCCATCTAACTCTCGTAAGGCATACATTCCATTTTCATAAATTTTGACCACCACATAAGGTCCAAACCAATGCTTCTTTAATTTCCTATGAGCATCATACTTTGAATAGAATGTACTATCATACATTAAAACCCAATCATTAATTTGTATTGGCTTTGGCCTTAACCTATGTGATTTATCAAAATATTTTTTATTTTTAAGTCGAGAATCTTTCAATTTAGCTACAACTTCTTCTAACCCTTCATTCCCTTGCTCAAGTTGCTGAATCCTTGGAGCTAATAAGTCTTCAGTAGATAGATTATCTTCCCAAGGAAGTGTAGTCCAAGTAAGGATTTGGGTATGCATTGGAAAAATTGGTTTTTGGCAATACATTAGCTCTGCCGGCATAAATCCCCTCGTTCTAGTACAGGTCATTCTGTCAGCCCACAATGCAAACGGCAAAAATTTTGGCCAATTCTTAAGTTCACCTTTGCAAGCTTTAGAAATTGCTTTAATGATAGGAGAATGCCCTCTTTCTATCTTTCTGTTAGCTTCAGGGTTATATGCAATCATAAGAGCTAAATGAATTCCATGCCTAGCAAAGAATTCTCTAGCCTCTTGCGCATCTAATTCGCCACTATCAGCTACTATCTTATCAATATACCCAAACCTTGAAATCACATCTTCAAGAAGAAATTTACATACATTGAAAGTGGTTTTTGATCTTAGAGCTCGGCCTTCAACATGGTTAGTAAAATCTTCTCGTGCAAGAACTATGTATCTCATTCTATTGATACTTTTGGGCATGGTTACTAAGTCAACTACCCACTTATAGTGTATGCACGGTGGATACATAGGATGCACTGGATCCCTATGTTTAACTGATGAATAAACTTGACATATATCACAAGAATCCACATACTTCTTTACATTAACATAAATACCTGGCCACCAATATCCTTCTCTAATTTTTTCATAAGTTGCAATAAATCCTTTATGCCCAACCCACAAAGTATCATGCATGCTCTTCATAACTTGCATCTGAAGATTCTTAGTACCTAGTACTCTTTGTGGCATTTTGATCTTCCCCCTTGCATGTCTCCAAATTAACCCATCTTTTAAGAAAAAGTTAAATGCTCTTTTTCTAATATTTCTAAATCTATTTGAAGACCATGAAGGTGACCTAACTAAAGTACTAAGATACCTCCCAATCTCTAGCCACTCTCCTTCATATTCATCAGAATTAAATTTTTCATATACATATACTTGGGAATCATAATTAATCGTATTAGTATCTACTTTGGCTTCATCATTCTCATCGTACCTAGCTCTTGAAACCATATCAACAACAGAGTTAGATTTGCATTAAATATGGATCAAAACTAGATTTAAAAATTTAAGATATGAAATCCAGCGAAGCATTGCAATATCCGCTGAGGAACAATTTGTGATCATTTCTATTAGCAGTAAACAATCTGTCTCCACAATTACATTTCCTCCTATGAAATATTTTTTATCAGACTTTAGAGCGCTGACTAAACCCCAAAGTTCCGTCTTAATTTGTGGGTAATGTCTTTGAGTGTTATGCAAAAGTTTAGCTCCAAATCTCACAGCATACCTTCTACCCTCTTCATCATCTTGACCTATGACCCAACCTATTCCAATAAGGCTAGTGTCAACACTCAAAATAATAGGCTTATTGTTTGTATAATCTACTTGCTTAAGGATTGGAGCTTCTTGCAATAACTTCTTTAATCTACGCATTACTTGAGTATGATTTTCTGTCCATAAAAATTTTCTTTTCTTCCTTAATAAATCATAAAGACACTCAGCTACATGAGCAAAATGTGGTATCCATATGACATAGAAGATACAAGCTCCTAAGAATCGATGAACTTCACTCACATTTTGACAAATCTCCGAAATCTTACTAATGGCATCAATTTTCTAAGGGTATGGTTTCCGTCCATAATAGCCACAAAGATGACCTACAATAAGGACCTCATTAACACCAAAAATAGATTTCTCTATGGATAATGTTAAGCCAACTTGAATAAACCGTTGAAAGATTTTTTTGCAATCAAGGATATGAGCTTTAACAAATCTTCGACAACCATCTTCATCCAGAGTGCTATCTTTCTCTTCTTCCAAGCAACCCTTAATGGTAATGTCATCTATAAAGGGCATAATAATGTGAGGAATGAAATCGTGCAAAACCAAATTCATTGCACTCATCATGTGTGCAACTGAATTTGTCGCACCTTGAGGTAACGTACACATCCTAACTAATCCCAAAGGTGTTTTCATGGTAGTAATGTCTCTACTTTCTAGTGCCAATTGAAATTGATCATACCCAAAGTAGAGATCACCCATTGAATAAATAGAATTACCTTAAAACGCTTCCGCAAATTCATCCACAATTGGACTTGTACCCATATTTCTAATGGTTACTTTGTTAACTCGTTGAAGATCTTGGATAAATTGAAGTTTTCCACTCTTCTTGGGCACAATAAACCAATGGTTTGAATAGGGAGCTGAAGAGGATTCTAAAATATGCATATGAATTTTTTCTTTAAGTAATCTAATTAGCTCTGGAAGATGAGCTTTAGGTACAGGAATAGGGTGCAAATTCCAAGGAATATGGGGAATAGTGAAAATAATCATTGGTGAAACTATCCTAGGATCTGCACATCCTATCTATGAAGGCTCAAGAGAAAATGCTCTTCCATGTTGCTCAATAATCTTCAGAAAGTACTCTTTTTCTGCTGGAAGAAGGAAACCACTAGCATCTAACTTAATTTGCTTTAAGGATTCTTTAGTATATACATGGCCAATATTTGTCCGATTTCTAAGGATTGGTTCATGATTTACATTCTTTATAATATCATTAATAAATTTTGGTAGTGGTTGAGCTATGGGTTTAACCTTCTATAAGTTTTATATTTGGTCTCCACTAAGGCATCATACTCATGATTAATACTAGATGCATATTCTTGAATTAATGCATACACATCAAGTGAAGAGATAAGAATGTGGAAATTAGACTTATCTTGATAACAAATTTCTAATTCTTCTATTGTTGAGAGGCAATGTGTAGTTTCAATAACATATTCAATAGTTTCATCTATTAACAGATCTCCTTTGTTTTTCAAATGTTTTTCATATTTTTTATAAGTTTTCTAGGAATTTGTTTAAAATGAGAAATATTTAAAGTAGCAGATAGAAAAAAATAGTCATCTTATCTAATTTATGTACAAGATTTTGTGAGATTTCGAACCAAAGTCCACTATCATCTCGCTCAACAGTGGCATTTACTCGAAATCCTGATCTAAATGTCTTAAAGGAGTTTTTCTTAGGGATCTATGATTATGAGGATGGTTAATACAAAGCATAATGAATTGGATTGATTTAAGGCCATCACGAGAACATATTCTTACGAAAGCACTTCCATCGTCCAATACTTTAATTGGGTATGAGTAGTCATCATGAACGAAGAAATTATGTTCCTCTTTAACATCTCCAATAGTAATAGGAACATTTGCACAAGCTAGTAAATAGCCATAGCATTGTTGGTTGCCTTCATTTTCCATCCATGGTCTCTATCAATAGGCCATTTTCCTTCATTATATATCTCCCTCAAAACTACATTGATTTCTGATCCTGAATCGATTAATGCTACTTGCGGTTTATTATTATTACCTATCTTAACCATAGTTTCAGTGGTACCCCTAGCCCAATGTTTCTAAGTATAATGAATATTTGGATCATCATTTCCTTTTTCCAAATGTCCAATTACGGGGCCCAAATAATTTCTATGATCAGAAGATTCTGGATACTCAGATTCATTAATTTGCACAACACTCACTTTCTGTTCATCCTATTCTTTCCTTTCTTCCATTTCAATATCCTCTGTTCTATACTCTATAGGTTCTCTTCGTCTTTTGATGATACTCATGAAATCTTCCTTCACATCAGTTCATGAAAATGCTAACCATTCCTCTAATGCATGGTTACCTCTGCCTTCATAATTTCTTCATCCATAACCTTCTGAATGTCTATTTGTTTCTCGATTTGGGAGATCAATCAAAAAGTCAGTAGTTTCTTTTTTGGTTTTTCTTCCTTACTACGTTCTTCACGTATGGGTTGAGTTTTATTAGGTTTATCATGACTTCTATCTTCATTTGCTGTTTTCTTTTCTAAATTTTCTACTACTTTCTTTATCTTTCCCCTATTCTGAGGTTTCTTATCTTGTTCTTGTTGTTTTGTTTCCTAACTAGGCTCCGTTCTAGGTGGTTCATTAATTGTCTCAGTAGGTTCACCCTCTTTTCTAGCCCTAGTTGTTTGTTTAGACTGTCCCTCTTCATCATGTTTCCTTTTCTCATCTACATTAATTTCATGAGCATATACTAAGAACATATCTACTGGCTCATTCCAACATGTCTTTGCTCTAATATCTAAGTTCTCAACTGACAACTTCCCTCTACTAGTAGTATCATAAAATTGATTCCAAAAGTCATGATTAAAAAACCTCACTATCAAGCCTACAAGCATATGTATTTTGGCTTGTGGAGGCTTCAAAGAAGGTTTTCATACCTCCTTTTCCATAGTTTGATGCCAAAGGCCTTTTTGTTACATAGTCACAGATCTTTCGATCAACTTTCGTGACCCAATTCCTATCCTTGGCCTCTTTGAATAAGTTACATGCCCAATGTGGATGGATGTTCTAAATCATCACACCAAAGACATCTGCGGGCTTGGTTAAATGGTCTTCTAGCTGGCATCTGATTCCTAGGATTATATTCTAATTCTTTTGGTTTCTCCTGATCTCTTAATCTAATCTCTTGCATACTCTTTATAGAAGCTATATCAATTGCCAAAGTCTCCATATGTTTGGCAAGTGATTCTACCGGTGTTTTTAACATTGTAATTTCTGAGTCATCTTTACTAGGGTTATGAGAAATGGGGTCATTAACTATCTTTCCTGGTGCATCTCTTTCATTTATTCTTGGAGTTTGCATCTGATTTTGCTCCTGTCTTTGGGCTAACCTATAGACAGCTGCTCGAACGTTATCCCAATTACCAATTAGCCCACTCGTAGTCGCTCCATCCTCAAGCATTGGTTCTAGCTCACGTCTAAGAGAAGGGTCTAACATGCATAGGAAATTTTGTAATTTCTTTGGTTCTAGATCTGTTCAGTGTGCTTGAGGCATTTGGTTAAATTTGACATCAAACTCAGTCAATCCGTGAGTTATATATTGATCTAGTTTCGTAGTTCCTACCCATCGCATGAAGGTAGCCCCTATTATTCTTATTGTAATCTTCATGCGAAAATTCAGTAAGAAGCTGAGTTTTGAAATTTGCCCAAGTCATGTTTGGTTGAACTACTCTCAATTGGATTCTCTCTCTAGTAAAACCATGAGCAATACGTATAAATGTGTCTTTTTTTATTATCTTGAGGTAACCCATATTGTTCTATCAATTGTTCATAATATTTAAGATATACCGTTGCATTTGTCCCATTAAATTCCCCCCTATCCATTTTAATTGCATCTATTATCTTCCAAATACGTTGCTCTTCAAAGTGGTCAGCCATATTAGATAAGTCTAACTTTACTGATAGATATGAAATATAAATATGTAGTTCACGTAATAGTACATCTATTTCTTGTTCTTGATGTGACGCCGTGGTAAAAGATACTTTGCAAACAGAAATAAAGAAAATATTCCTACTACTTTGCAAATAGAAATAAAGATAATTTTCCTACTATTTTGCAAATAGAGATAAAGAAAATATTCCTACTCCTTTGCAAACAGAAATAAAGAAAATTTTCCTATTATTTTGCAAACAGAAATAAAGAAAATTTTCTTACTCCTTTGCAAACAAAAATATAGAGAATATACCTGATCAACCTCGATGAAGAGGATCTTTGTGAATGTGCTTTGTGCAAAGTATTTACATTAAGATTGATCAAATTAATATAATACATCAATTCTAAGTATGCATGTGCTATCATTGCTTTCACAAAAGTTGAGAGACAAAGGTGACGTGACAAGGATCCTTCTACTTATAACACTCCATGGAGGCACTCAGGTCACAAGGGCCAACCCTCAATAGCTAGGAGAGTACAAGGTTTAAGAATGAGCTTCAACTACCAAGGATGTGGATACTTCTGCTTTCAATCGTCAAATTTCCTATATGCATATGCAGAACAGAATTAAAAATATACCTTTATACCTAAGGGGTCGAACCGACCTTTCACATCGAGTTCACCAAATGTCAAGAAGTTGCAGTCACACGGCTGGTGGATCAATCAACCGCTAAATCCCTCGGCACACGTAGGGTGTTTGAGACAATCTTAGGTGTTTTAGGTATATTTTTCTTCAGGTCTAGGCTAAATAAAGTTTTAACCAAATGAAAAATCTAAGAAATAACTAATAGGCAATTGTAACACTTTATATTTCTAAGAACCGTATGGTTAGCCTGCTTTATACCTATCAACAGCTTCTTGAGGTGTAGGTAATATCAAAGTTTCCTCAGTTATATTTTTTATAATTTCTTCTTCTTGGGTTTCTATATGTTGAGTTTGTGTATGCCTAATTAAGGGTGGTGGAAATGAATCTATGTTATCTTATGGGTCAATAGATGCAATCGAAAATAATGCTATAAATCTATTAAGACAATAATCATGAGATACTGATATTAAAGATTCGTGTGTAATAATATCCTTAACTACTTCGACTTCGATTTCTAAAGTTCCGTTATTTTCAGATTCAATTGTATGTTCAGAAGACATTGACAAAAAAGATAATGAGAATAGAAATTCAATTAATGCTATTTACAATAATAAGTGTTTACAATGCTATAGTTCAATGATGTAATTTATCTAAAAGGTTGCTAAAAACTAGTGAATTCTATACAAAAGCTTAATCAAAGATAATTTCAATGGATTTAAATCAAATTTAGGGATCTTTGGTTCGTTGATTTCTTCACTTTTGTTTGTAATGCTCTTCGATACTTCTTCAGGTAATGTCTGGAAAGAAACATTAGGAAATATCAAAGCTCATCACACATTTAAATACATACACAAGTCATTTCTAAACCACTCTTTTTAGTTTTAACTTTTAATCTACATCCTCACTTTAGCCCATTAACATTCACCACACTTTTAATTGGCTTTATTCACACAACTTTTCTACTCCTCTCTTTTCATACTCACTAATTCTACCAAATGTCGGGAAGTTGCGGACACACGGCTGGTGGATCAGTCAACCGCTAAATCCCTCCACACATGCAGGGTGTTTGAGACAATCTTAGGTGTTTTAGGTATATTTTTCTTTAGGTCTAGGGTAAATAAAGTTTTAACTAACTGAAAAATCTAAGAATTAACTAATAAGTAATTAAAAACACTTTATACTTCTAAGAACTGTATGGCTGGGCTGTCCTATACCTATCAATAGCTTCTTGAGGAGAAGGAAGAATCAAGGTTTCCTTAGTTATATTTTCTTTTATAATTTCGTCTTCTTGGATTTCTATATGATTAGGTTGCGTACGTCTATTTAAGGGTGGTGGAAATGAATCTATGTTATCTTGAGGGTCAATAGATGCAATAAAAAAGAATGCTATAAATCTATTAAGACAATAATCATGAGATACTGATATTAAAGATTTGTGTGTAATAATATCCTTAACCACTTCTACTTTGTTTTCTAAAGTTGCGTTAGTTTTAGATTCAATTGTATGTTCAGAAGACATTGACAAAAAAGATAATGAGAATAGAAATTGAATTAATGCTATTAACAATAATAAGTGTTTACAATGCTATAGTTCAATGATGTAATTTATCTAAAAGGTTGCTAAAAACTAGTGAATTCTATACGAAAGCTTAATCAAAGATAATTTCTATGGATTTAAATCAGATTGATGGATCTTTGGTTCATTGATTTCTTCACTTTTGTTTGTAATGCTTTTCGATACTTCTTCATGTAATGTCTACAAAGAAACATTAGGAAATATCAGAGCTCATCACACATTTAAATACATACACAAGTCATTTTTAAACCACTCTTTTTAGTTTTAACTTTTAATCTACATCCTCACTTTAGCCCATTAACATTCACCACACTTTTAATTGGCTTTATCCACACAACTTTTCTACTCCTCTCTTTTCATCTTCACTAATTCTCACCATACTTTTCTTTTAACCAACTTTATTCACTTTAAGTGCATATCTTTTATAGACCACTCTTTACACACTTTAATTCCACATCTTTTATAAACCATTATTTAAATTCATACACTCACACACCACTAATTAATATCCATTTAATTTATCATTTTAATTTAATTATGCTATATTTTCATAATTAAATAATTCATTTAATTTAAGCTTAGTTTAGGGTGTTAATTAACTAATACCTTAGTATTTAAATTCACACACATGATTAAAATAACTAATTAAATCATATTTTAATTTTTAATAAAGCAACGTTGTCGCAATGTTTTGTGTAAAGGAGGACGAGATAGATCCGATCTTATTTTGATTCTTCTCGCTCAAATTTCACATCAAAGAACTTGTTTTTAATGATGCTCTAAGCTCATCAATTCAGCATATTGGCGCAAAACATCATAGACATTCAAACGATTATGTCATGTTTGTTGACTTATTATGTCGAATTAACAATATAAAAGTTAAAACGATCAAAGCTTCAGGAGATAACAAAAGAAATCATCCTTGCTCTAACCGCCATGGCCGTAGCCCCCATAACCTCCCTTATCATTGCATATCTAGGATCCGAACAAAACAATGGAAACGCACGCTTCAGATATGTGTGCCAAAGCGGTGATATGAAGATTAGTAGTTTGAACTTATGGCGCATATGCTAATTCGAAGATGAGTAGACGGAGACAGGTAGACCCTGCTCGCAATAGTTCGCAAAGTTCGGAAACAGCACTTCAGATCACATTATGTGCAGCTCCGGGTTGCACAAAATTAATATTGATCGGCAGCCACACTCTTGATGTTTATTACGGACGCGGCTATATAATATTCAACGCCCTTTTATAAGTAAGGAGAGATAGAGAGATACTAACAATAAGATAAAGATGCACCTGTGATATTCATTCATAAAAGTATGTACAGAGAATATTCCTGTGGAAGGCGTACAAGAAGCTCCTCACACATACTAAGATGGCGGAACTGTGATCTTCAATTATTCAGAACAATCCTGCTACAAGAAACACAGAAGCTCTTCTATACTTATATCTACGATTGCAATTGGGTTTGCCTCTTCAGACTTTGTTACCCACACAATTGTCTTTCGTTGATTGTCTATGCGAAGAACTAAAAACTTCTTTCAGGTATAAGTAATATGGTCATGCAAAACTATATTTCAAAGAAATAATTAATTCATTAATATCCATAGAGCACTCTTTTCGTCAAAAAAAAAACAATTATGGCGCAGAATGTAATCAGATAAAATGCCTTTTGTTTTTCTGGGAGCGCTCAGGTAATTATTATTATTATTATTATTATTATTATTATTATTATTATTATATATTTATTTTTTTTTTTTAGTATTTCATTACTTACACCAAAGAACTGGATTGATACCTAGAGACAACATCTGTGAACGGAACACGCATGGGAAACATGCTTAAGATCAATGTTATTATTCCAGTCATACGAAGACTTGGTTCACACCACCACACAACATTAGAGTTGGTTCAAGAACAGTAATAAAGGTCGGCAAAGTACCAGAATGACTTTAATAATAATATCGCTGCTAAAAGCTGGCTTAATGGATCATAACGATTCGTTTACCCTGACGACGAATAACTTCGAAATACGGAAAATAATGAAGCTATTTAAAAAAAAAAAAAAAAAAAAAAAAAAAAAAAAAAAGAACACAGTATGAATCGCATATTCAAATATGAATTTGAAATATAATTCGTGCAGACTTATAGCGATTATTCGACTAATCCCTTAGTATTCGAATATAATTCGCGCAGACTTATAGCTAGTAATCGAAGAATCCCTTATTACCAAAGTATAGGAATCACATCCTTCTTCCACTCAAATTCCACTTTCTGTGATCAAGTACAGAGCACAACAGCTGAGTTTACTGGCATAATTGCTAATTGCAAACATTAGTATTCGTGACAGGGGATAATGTTAGAAGCGAATCAAAAGCTTTGCACAACCAAGTTTAATGTGTATGTCAAAAGTCTAAATTCAATGTCGTAACACGTATGTTACATAAAGTGGAAAAAAATGCACATTGATGATTGTTGGGAACAATCGTGAGGCCAAGTGCATTCTCAGAAATCCTTACAAACCAACCTTGGTATACATGCAAAATAAACTGCAGAGAACCGTAGTATCTGCATAATGCTCGCAGTTCATCGTCTTAGATTATTAAATAATCCTGGAAAATAAAACTCAGAGAATCATAGTATCTGCATAAAGCTCATAGTTCATCTTCATCGATTTATTGCTTTAATCCTACAAAATAAAACTCAGAGACTCATACTTGTGCGTAATGCTCATGGTTCATCGTCATAGATTTATTAATTTAGTCATGCAAAGGAAATTTAAATATACAGAATCAAACAAAACTTTTAATAGAGGAAATGTAAAGCAGCACAGAAAAGATTATGTAGAAAACATTAAAAGCGCCATAGTGCAGAGTCTGCATTATCTGCAAAGATGCGCAACAAGACAACATCTTCTGCACTGAAAACTTGATAATCAAAACACAAACCTTCATATCTACACATTGTTATTGGCTGATAGCAAACGTATCGTAACATCGAAGGCAACAGCAACAGTTTCTTTCTCGTTCTCTCAGTTTGTACGCACGGAAATCACCTTAGAACTTATTACTTTTCTTTGTCTTGACAGCATCAATTTTATGTTCGTTCTCCTCTGCGCAGTGAGTCCCTTCCGTCCCTAGGCCCGCTCAGAACTCCCTTTTTTTTTTTTTTGTGCATCACCCACTGTGGTGAAAAAAAAAAAAAACCTTCCAGTCGGTTCTGAAATCTGCCGCCTTCCGAGCTTCCTTTCCCCCACGTGAATATTCCTTCGATCTTGGATTACCTGCCACCATCCGGAATCCCCAAAAAACTCCAGAACAGCGCACGTGAATTCTTTTCATGATCATCTTCACATGTACGCTCCACTTAAAAACACTTTTATGCATATATATAAACCTATACATATACAGGTTCATGCGTACACACATAGGATACACTTTAAATTACATGCTCTCACACTCACATTTCCACCATTGGTACACGCAAGAAAATTGAACGACTCATGCTCTTATCTTAGTTAACCATTGTAGGAACGAGTGTTTTCACAAGAAGATACCATAAAATACCATATCATTTGATAATGTTCAAATGCGAAAAAATTCCCATTGAACTTCAATACATGCAGAATGAGTTTTAAAGGTTAGAATTTACCATAATTTTAACTATATTGATATATTTCATTAATCGATTCGAAGCTTTGTAACGGTGCTCAAACTTGAATGTCAATTCTCGACCACATCCACCCCCTCTGAACCTGTGCATCCTCCGGATGTGCCAATCAACCTGCATACATACCAACAAACACAAGCAAGGATCAAGTAGTCATAGCATATAAACAGGATTTAAAGAAAATTTTAACTTGATGCGTGAAATCTGGAAACACATTGAACTCGGCATACATTAAGAGAAGAGAGGTAGACAAAAACACCTCATACAACATATTAGATTACACTAATGCACTTAGACTAGAAATCACATGAGTAAATCGAAACTTCTTAGCTCTCTCGTTAACTCGACCCGGTCAGATCTAGTAGCCTATCCGAAGCATTTGCATATACCAGTCTTCACTAACTCGATTTATGAAACTCGCTTCTGGCTTCCCTGTTGATCTTCTATCATCTGATGCCCCTTCAGACCCTTTTCTTATTTTTCTCATATTTTTATTCTGTTTTTCTTTATTTTAATTCTTTATCCCAGCTCAACCTTTATATCTTTGCTTTTATTTTTATTTATTTATTTTTCCACACTTTTCGGCCTATGTCGAAATCGGATGCGACTCGTGGACCTGACCACCCGGCCAGGTTTAGCCCACCCATCTACCGACCCGACATAGCGCACGATTCACAATGTCAGCCTCATACGAAATCAACGTCAGCTCGTGGCTCTGACCACCCGGACAGAGTGACTCCACCCGCCTATCAACCCGTATGAGCGCGTAACAACATGTAGGTTAGGCCATACGACACAACTAGCGTCAGCTCGTGGCCCTGATCACCCGACCAAGGTAGTTCCACCCGCCTACTAGCTCATCGCAGCACCCAACAACACATACACATACATATAGAAAGCTGGCTGGTAAGAATTTCTTTCTCAAGATATAATCTGTCTGAAGATTAGGTCAGATGAGAGATCAAGAGTAGAAGTCGAAGTGTCTCACTCATCAAGTATTTGTAAACACTACTATATACAGATACTTAGTCTAGGTCTTCCCTTCACCTTCCTAGGTCTTGCTCTCGAAAGTTCTAGTCCATCTTCTAACCTTACTCATATAATCCTGGTCCTTATACATTACATGTAATCTAATTAGTGGCACAAGATTTTTGTTCTACTTAATTTTCCTTAATTATGCATTTATTTACATATCATATGCCCAACCCATGTAGTCTTTTCATATGGATATATATATACATACATACACATATATGCATGAGAGAAAAAGAAACTGAAACAATAACATCTCACCAGTATAAAGTCAGAAGCCGCTCGAGCTTGTCGCCTTTAATCATTCTTTCTTTAGAAAAAACTTGAACTTGGTCATCCTGCATAAATCAGAGGCTTATTTCACACGGATCTATATAAAAAACAATTATTCAAAAGGAAAGTATTACCTGGCTTTATTTATATACATTGGTATTTATTTTCTTGCCGATCTCCGAGGATCTTCCCTGACTTTATTCTTCATATAAAAAAAAACCTAACTTGATTCAAAATAGACATTATTTACACATATCTTTAATACAACGTTTTAATCTATCTTTAAGACGTCTCTCCCCCTTCACGTTCCCTTCGGAACAAGGCAAGCTGTTGTAAGAGTTCTGCATATTCTGCTAAGTCACGGCTATATACAAGAAGTGCTGTTGGGTCCACTTCCATATATGACTCACGGTCATCCGAAGTATCATCTTCTCCATATGTTCGTGCCCTTCGATACCTGAGTATACTTCTTTCATTTGATGATGGAATCAAGGTCTCCCTAGTGATACGATCTTTAATAAACTCTTCTACAGGAATTCTTTCTTCATTTTCAGGTGTAGGGAGCAAGTAAGTTGATATAAAAGAACTATCTAAGGTTCTCCTTTCAGGCACACTCCCTGACGTCTCTCTAAATCTTTCAGGAATGCTACCCTCAGGAATGGATGTATCATTGGAATCTTCACTGTCCATTCCAGATCCTAAGATAGTAAAACAGTCCAATCAAACCTAAAAGACTTTCTATTAATAATCTGATCACAAATCTCCGTCAGTACCCTGTAAGAAATGAAAATTAGTATTAATAGAATGTCATGAATAAGTAAAACACATACATTTACTTTATTCGCTACTTTATTTATTTATTACATCTAGACGGATTCATATCTTGTTATTTGTCTACATGGTTTTTATTATATACATACTTATATATACATGTTTATATATATATATATACCATCTCACGATATAATTTATTTTAATTATTTTCCTTATTGATGTCTTTCTCTTCATCATCTCCACTTCCTTCCTCTTCACTTTCCTCTTCTTCGTCTTCATTTATTATCGTCTCATAATTCTCATTCTCTCTTCTTTTAAAGAGCTTAACTCTTTTTCCAGCAATTAAATCCTTTAACTTGGCCCCATCTAATTCTCTAAGTGAGTATGTTCCATTATCAAAAACTTTACATACCACATAAGGACCAAACCATCTCTTAACCAGTTTTCTTCGAGCCTCATATTGAGTATTCAATGAGCTATCATAAACAAGTACCCAGTCTCCTTCCTTCAACCTTTTTGGCCTTAATCTGTGGGAGTTGTCAAATGCAATTTTATTTTTCTCTCTAGAAGCTCTAAGCTTAAATGCAGCTTCTTCTACCAGATTTTTCCCTCTTTCTAGTTGAAGAATCCGCAATGCTAGAAGATCTTCTCTTGACACCTCATCTTTCCAAGGCAAGGAAGTCCATGCTAAAGCATGTGACTCCGTCGGCAAAATAGGTTTTTGACAATACATCAGTTCTGCTGGCATATATCCAGTAGTTCTAGTGTATGTCATCCTGTCTGCCCAAAGGGCAAATGGAAGGTAATTTGGCCAATTCTTTATTTTCCCCTCACAAGCCTTAGCCAAAGCTTTAATAATTGGAGGATGACCACGCTCAATTTTTCCATTAGCTTCAGGATTGTAAGCGGTGGTGAGTGATAATCGAATTCCAAATTTTTTAAAGAAGTCTTCAGCTTCTTGAGCATCAAGCTCACCTCTATCGGCAACTATTTTCTCCACATAACCAAATCTACTAAACACATCTTCTAGTAGAAACTTGCATACATTGCTAGTAGTTTTCGTCCTTAGAGCTCTTCCTTCAACATGATTTGTTAGATCTTCCCTTGCTAATACAATATACCTCATCTGATGCACCCCTAATGGCATTGTAACTAAATCAACAACCCACTTATAGTGAATATTAAGAGGATATGTTGGATGCAATTCATCTCTGTGTCTAACATTGGAGTACATCTGGCAAGGTGTACAAGTGGCTACGTAATTTTGGGTATCCACATACATCCCAGGCCACCAATATCTTTCCCTTATCTTTTCATAAGTTCCTTGAAAGCCTTTATGACCGGCCCAAAGTGAGCTATGCATTTCACGCATAATTCTTCCTCTCGATTCTTCACAACCTACAACTCGTTGGGGCATCTTTCCCATTCCAATCCTTCGCTTCCAGAGTAATCCATCTTTCAGGAAATAATTGCTTGACTTTCTTCGAATGGTACGAAATTTCTCTTTGCTCCAACTAAAATCAGGACACTTCATACTTAAATATCTCCCGATCTCCTTCCACTCGTTTTCATATTCGTCTTCATTGAATCTCTCTGTTATTCCTATTTGAATCTTGTAAGGTTCTTCTTCTATCCATCTGTTATCTTTCCCTCTTCCTAAGCTATATTGAACTTCCTTTGAAGACTCAGTACAAATTCCAAGCCTTTCATTTTGACGCTTAGGCTCTTTTCTATTTAGTCCAGTAGATACTTCATTTAGGCTTAGATTATGTACATGTGAAGCATAAAAGTCCAGACCTATCTCTTCATCATTAGAAGTCATCGAATCTTCATTTTCATATATAGCTCGTGATAGCATGTCAGCCACCACATTATTCCTTCCAGCTATATGAACAAACTCAGGGTTTAGCGACTTAATATATGCTATCCATCTTAACATGGCAATATCTGCAGTGGAACAATTCACAATCATTCCCAACAATGGTAAACAATCTGTTTCTACTACCACATTTGCCCCAATCAGATATTCTTTATCATTTTTTAGCGCAATCACTATTCCCCAAAGCTCTCGCTTAATTTGAGGGTAACCTCTCTGGCGAACATTTAGAACTTTAGCTCCGAAACGAATTGCATATCTTTTTCCTTCATCATCCTCTTGGCCAATCGCCCAACCTATACCTGTCGGACTTGTATCTACGGTGATATAAATTTCTTTATTATTAGTATAATCAGCCTTTCTGAGCAATGGAGCTTCTGCAAGTGCTTTCTTTAATTTTCTTACTGCTTGAGTATGGATATCTTTCCATTGAAATCTTTGCCCTTTCCTAAGTAATTGATAAAGTGGGTCAGCAATATGGGCAAAATGGGGAATCCATACAACATAGAAAACACATGCCCCAAGAAACCTCCTCACTTCAGTGATCGAGGAGCAGACCTCTTTCATGTGTTGGATGGCATCTACTTTCTTTGGACATGGCTTTCTTCCTTTAGGTCCACATAAACTTCCTACAATTAAAACCTCTTGCACTCCAAATACTGATTTTTCAGCAGACAATGTCAGATGAACCTCTTCCAGCCGACTAAGAATGGATTCACAATCAGTTATGTGCTTTTTAACAAAATTCCTACATCCATCCTCATCAAGAGTCTCGTCTCTATCTCTTTCTTCACAGCCTTTAATAGGAACATCATCAATGAATGGCATAGTCAGATGTGGAATAAAATCCCTAAGTACTTTATGCATACCATTCATCATGTGTGCCACTGAGTTTGTGGCACCTTGCGGCAAAGTGCACATGCGCACAAGCCCAAGTGGCGTCCTCATAGTCGTCAAATCACGGCTTTCGAGAGCTAGCTGGAATTGATCATATCCAGAGTGTAAATCTCCCATTGAATAAATAGATCTTCCTGCAAAAGCTTCTGCATATTCGTCTACAATAGGCCCAGTTCCCATATTTCTAATTGTCACTTTATTCACTGGCTGTAGATCTTGGATAAATCTTAATGACCCATTCTTTTTTGGTACAGTAAACCAACGGTTAGAATAAGGAGCACTTGATGGCTCAAGAATTCCCATTCTAATTTTGTCATTCAACAGATCAATTAGCTTTGAAATATGAGCTTTTGGTACTGGAATCGGTCTGAGATTCCAAGGTACATGTGGGATTGTGAAAATTATCATAGGTGTCACCACGGATGGATCTACACATCCAATTTCTTGGTTATTGAAAGAAAAAGCTTTTCCATGCTTAAATAACATCCGAGAGAATACATTCTTCTCTTTCTCGCTGAGGAAACCATCTTTTCCTAATTGAATTTGCTCAAGCGTTTCTTTAGTGAATTCATGGCCTATTTTTCTCTTATCTCTGAGAGGTGGCTGAGATTTTACATCATCCATAAGTTTATTACTATCTTCAGGAAGTGGAACTGCGACTGGCTTTATCTTTTTATCAATTGTTTTGTATTTTGTTTCAACGAAGACTTCTTTACCTATTTCATCTTGCTCAAACTTTGCTATTTCCTTATACATGGAAATAGAGTGCGTTTGAATCACATAATCATTCCTTTTTCCTTGAACTAACTCTTGCAGATCAAACAATGTGTCTGCAAAGGATATCTCATCAAAGACTCCAGAGATTTCCTCGTCGAAGTTAAGCACTCTACATCCATGAAAATTTCTTTGAAGATCCACTATGTATTGTTTTTCCCACTTTTTTAACTCAGAAAAAACACGAAACTGAAATGAATTTGTCAAAGAAAGTGCTATAAAACTTGATATAAACATATTTACATTCGGGATCTTTTCACCTTTCAAGCTTTCATAGTCCCGACTTATGAAAGCTTCCTCTAAAAACTTTGATCCTCGTATTCTTCAGGAATAGGCCTTGTCCGAAGAGAAGTTCTATTCCTGATGTGATCCACACATACCGTCATAAATTGAACTGCCTTTTTCCCATCCTTACTACGGATTCGCGCATAAGCCGATCCATCTTCTAAGACTCTTGTTTCCATTCTTAAGGCAGTAATATATGGCTGCCCTAGAATCAATGAGTAACTAGAATGATCTTGTACGAAAAAATTTTGATAATCACTGACATCTCCAATTGTAACTAGAACCTGCGGGCATGCACCAAACAACTCACCTGGCATCGAGTTCGCAGCCTTAATTCTCCAACCAGGCTGCATGTCTATTGGCCATTTCCCCTTCATATAGAGATCTTTGGACATCAAGTTAACTTCAGATCCATGATCAATAAGAGCGACAACTGGAGTGCTAATTTTCTCTAATCTTACCAGCGTCTCAGTTGTGGCTCGAGCCCAATGATCTTTAGTGTAATAACTCGAAGGGGTTATGTCGGAAGAATTCTTTTCCAAGGATATTTCCTCATGCATGCACGGTTGAACATTAGTCTCAATCGGTTCAAGTACTTTTTTTAGCTCTTGAACTTGCGCTTGCACAGTATGAACAGGAGTCTCTTCATCCATTCTTTCAATCTCTTGCATGTCAGCTATTGGTTGTCGTTTCCTTCTTAAGAGGTCAATTATTACTTCTAGAAATTCTCTTTTTGCTATTCCCAGTAACTCACCGAGTGTAAATTCGATTACACTATCGAGCACTCTTTTTTCGAGAACTTGTTTAAGATTTGTGGCTTGCTCTATATGCGATTTTAGCATATATGAGGGATTTCTCACTTTTCCTTGTCCTTTTTTCACAGGTTGCATTTCTTGATCTTGAGGAGGAATATTATCGTGGGTAGAGACTGGCATCTCAGCAGAAGTAGGAGTTTGATCTTGAGTCGGAATTTTATTTGGTTGGATTATTGTTGGTTGTAATGGTGGATCTATTTGGTTTGTTTGTGTTGGATGGCTTTGGTTTGGTATTTGAGGTTGTTCATGTGAAGCTTCTACTTGACGCCTAGTCCTCCTTTTCTCCTCTTCACCCTCATTGGTTCTTCTTCGTTTCTCCTCCACTACTGCTTCATGCTCTACCGAAGAGCATAGGTATGTAACAACCGAAAGAGTGTCTACTGGATCATCCCATCCACTTACCCCTCGGATTTCATTACTAGTTGTCTTTAAAATTTCATGATGCATCTTCCCGCGGTCTAAGGACTTTATTACTTTAGACCACGGTTCTAAGTCATTATTTTCGTCAACTACCTGACATGCATACGTATGCGATGTTGAAGCAACGTTTTCACAAGTGCCAGGGAAGAATATTCTCATTCCTCCCCGACCAAAATTAATGTTTACCTTTTCTCCAGTCTTAGAATCATATATCATCTTTTCCTTAACGAATACCAAGTTCTTTGCTAATGCTTCTTTGAAGCTCTCACATGAGTATCTGTTATGCTCCAAAGAGTCACACCAAATACATCTTTTAATTTCTGGAGCTTTTGGATTTTTAGGTGCCGGTGCTTGTAAAGATTGAGATTCAATCATCTGCTTCATACTTTGAATCGTAAGGTCACTAAACTTTTTGAACATATCTTCCATTGTATTAGTGGGCACAACATCCTTTGGTATTGGTAGGTTTACCTGAGGATTCTGTACAGGTTGCTGAACAGCCTGAGCTTGTTCTTCTTGCAAATCATCATGCCAGCTTTGCATGAACTTAGACAAAGTTCTTTGCTTTTCTACATATCCCCTAACAGCTTCATCTACATTACCCCAGTCTTCGGTAAGACCAGACTCAGTTCCTATCTGTTGTAATTGTGGGAAAATTTCTTCTCGGGCTTTCGAATCTATAGCCCGGAGAAACAAGGATACCTTTTCTTGATCCATAGCCCTCTTATCATAATCAGATAAATCTGCAAATTGCTGATCAAACTCCCTTTTTATATCTAGAACAGATTGATCTTTTGGTTTATGTATCCACTTTAGAAATGTGGATCTAGTCACTTTATCTTCATCATCCAGTGCAAACATCCTTATGAGTATCATCTTGTATTGTGACCATCTTATTTGCCCTTCTATAACTAGTCGAGGTGCATCCACAACTAGTCGGTCACGCAAATGTAATTCGGAAACATATACAAAATTGTCAATTAATTCTTGATCACTTAATGGTGTTAGACCCGTACCAAGGTATCGTGCCTCCAATTCATATTCCTTGCAAAAACGAGTAACATTTTTACCACTGAAATATCCACTTCTTCTGACTACTCGCTCATGAAATGCCTGAATGGCACTTCGTCTTTTCTCGTCTTGCTGAAAGCGCAGAAGTTGGGTTATAACATCCATCGTTGCGTCGCCCATAAATGGTCAAGCACAATGAGCTCACTCAACTGCACCACTCTTTAAACTAGGATCAGAATCTCTACACTCTCCTCCTTTCACGTCGGGTTCACCAGGTATGTCGCAATGTTTTGTGTAAAGGAGGACGAGATAGATCCGATCTTATTTTGATTCTTCTCGCTCAAATTTCACATCAAAGAACTTGTTTTTAATGATGCTCTAAGCTCATCAATTCAGCATATTGGCGCAAAACATCATAGACATTCAAACGATTATGTCATGTTTGTTGACTTATTATGTCGAATTAACAATATAAAAGTTAAAACGATCAAAGCTTCAGGAGATAACAAAAGAAATCATCCTTGCTCTAACCGCCATGGCCGTAGCCCCCATAACCTCCCTTATCATTGCATATCTAGGATCCGAACAAAACAATGGAAACGCACGCTTCAGATATGTGTGCCAAAGCGGTGATATGAAGATTAGTAGTTTGAACTTATGGCGCATATGCTAATTCGAAGATGAGTAGACGGAGACAGGTAGACCCTGCTCGCAATAGTTCGCAAAGTTCGGAAACAGCACTTCAGATCACATTATGTGCAGCTCCGGGTTGCACAAAATTAATATTGATCGGCAGCCACACTCTTGATGTTTATTACGGACGCGGCTATATAATATTCAACGCCCTTTTATAAGTAAGGAGAGATAGAGAGATACTAACAATAAGATAAAGATGCACCTGTGATATTCATTCATAAAAGTATGTACAGAGAATATTCCTGTGGAAGGCGTACAAGAAGCTCCTCACACATACTAAGATGGCGGAACTGTGATCTTCAATTATTCAGAACAATCCTGCTACAAGAAACACAGAAGCTCTTCTATACTTATATCTACGATTGCAATTGGGTTTGCCTCTTCAGACTTTGTTACCCACACAATTGTCTTTCGTTGATTGTCTATGCGAAGAACTAAAAACTTCTTTCAGGTATAAGTAATATGGTCATGCAAAACTATATTTCAAAGAAATAATTAATTCATTAATATCCATAGAGCACTCTTTTCGTCAAAAAAAAAACAATTATGGCGCAGAATGTAATCAGATAAAATGCCTTTTGTTTTTCTGGGAGCGCTCAGGTAATTATTATTATTATTATTATTATTATTATTATTATTATTATTATATATTTATTTTTTTTTTTTAGTATTTCATTACTTACACCAAAGAACTGGATTGATACCTAGAGACAACATCTGTGAACGGAACACGCATGGGAAACATGCTTAAGATCAATGTTATTATTCCAGTCATACGAAGACTTGGTTCACACCACCACACAACATTAGAGTTGGTTCAAGAACAGTAATAAAGGTCGGCAAAGTACCAGAATGACTTTAATAATAATATCGCTGCTAAAAGCTGGCTTAATGGATCATAACGATTCGTTTACCCTGACGACGAATAACTTCGAAATACGGAAAATAATGAAGCTATTTAAAAAAAAAAAAAAAAAAAAAAAAAAAAAAAGAACACAGTATGAATCGCATATTCAAATATGAATTTGAAATATAATTCGTGCAGACTTATAGCGATTATTCGACTAATCCCTTAGTATTCGAATATAATTCGCGCAGACTTATAGCTAGTAATCGAAGAATCCCTTATTACCAAAGTATAGGAATCACATCCTTCTTCCACTCAAATTCCACTTTCTGTGATCAAGTACAGAGCACAACAGCTGAGTTTACTGGCATAATTGCTAATTGCAAACATTAGTATTCGTGACAGGGGATAATGTTAGAAGCGAATCAAAAGCTTTGCACAACCAAGTTTAATGTGTATGTCAAAAGTCTAAATTCAATGTCGTAACACGTATGTTACATAAAGTGGAAAAAAATGCACATTGATGATTGTTGGGAACAATCGTGAGGCCAAGTGCATTCTCAGAAATCCTTACAAACCAACCTTGGTATACATGCAAAATAAACTGCAGAGAACCGTAGTATCTGCATAATGCTCGCAGTTCATCGTCTTAGATTATTAAATAATCCTGGAAAATAAAACTCAGAGAATCATAGTATCTGCATAAAGCTCATAGTTCATCTTCATCGATTTATTGCTTTAATCCTACAAAATAAAACTCAGAGACTCATACTTGTGCGTAATGCTCATGGTTCATCGTCATAGATTTATTAATTTAGTCATGCAAAGGAAATTTAAATATACAGAATCAAACAAAACTTTTAATAGAGGAAATGTAAAGCAGCACAGAAAAGATTATGTAGAAAACATTAAAAGCGCCATAGTGCAGAGTCTGCATTATCTGCAAAGATGCGCAACAAGACAACATCTTCTGCACTGAAAACTTGATAATCAAAACACAAACCTTCATATCTACACATTGTTATTGGCTGATAGCAAACGTATCGTAACATCGAAGGCAACAGCAACAGTTTCTTTCTCGTTCTCTCAGTTTGTACGCACGGAAATCACCTTAGAACTTATTACTTTTCTTTGTCTTGACAGCATCAATTTTATGTTCGTTCTCCTCTGCGCAGTGAGTCCCTTCCGTCCCTAGGCCCGCTCAGAACTCCCTTTTTTTTTTTTGTGCATCACCCACTGTGGTGAAAAAAAAAAAAAACCTTCCAGTCGGTTCTGAAATCTGCCGCCTTCCGAGCTTCCTTTCCCCCACGTGAATATTCCTTCGATCTTGGATTACCTGCCACCATCCGGAATCCCCAAAAAACTCCAGAACAGCGCACGTGAATTCTTTTCATGATCATCTTCACATGTACGCTCCACTTAAAAACACTTTTATGCATATATATAAACCTATACATATACAGGTTCATGCGTACACACATAGGATACACTTTAAATTACATGCTCTCACACTCACATTTCCACCATTGGTACACGCAAGAAAATTGAACGACTCATGCTCTTATCTTAGTTAACCATTGTAGGAACGAGTGTTTTCACAAGAAGATACCATAAAATACCATATCATTTGATAATGTTCAAATGCGAAAAAATTCCCATTGAACTTCAATACATGCAGAATGAGTTTTAAAGGTTAGAATTTACCATAATTTTAACTATATTGATATATTTCATTAATCGATTCGAAGCTTTGTAACGGTGCTCAAACTTGAATGTCAATTCTCGACCACAACGCGTAATGTATAGATTAATTTAATTAAATACCTATTATTTTTACCTTTAAAACTCACTAAACCCCTTAAAAACCTACTTGAAACCCTTTGGAAACCCCTGAGAACCCATTAAAAACCTAGCTTTAATCCCAACATTAACCAAAAATTAATGTTCGTAACATAAATACACATAATTAAATGCAAACCTAGCGTCTTAAACCCATGATTTAATATTTCATTGACCTATTCACACATTATATGAGTAGTTTAGGGTAAACCCTAATATGAAATTTTTACCTGCAAACATGTTCAAGAGATAAGTTTTAAGAAAAACATTTAATAAATAATGTAATAGAGGGTTTAGAGTTAACCAATAATCATTTTTTAATTTCCCTGGTCATCAACTGGAAGGTTGAAAACTTTTCGACAGCAGGAAGTCCTATCAATATTGTAAAGGGACTATGGTTGCATCATACTAGAATCTCATATGTCCAACAATATTAACTTATTCTTTTGTTGTATATTATGGAGTCATGGAAGGTTAAATTGATTTTTAATGTTTTAAATGTCTAGAAGGTTTTAATGTGGTTGTGTTTGATCTAACAGGGGAAGAAGCATGAGGGTGTGGATACAAGTGGATGCGCATAAATAAATAAATTTGAAGAGTAAATCAAAGACTTTTAGAATAGTTATATTTAGGTTTATCTTGTTGTAAAAGTAGTGGTTCGCTTTAGAAAGCAACACCTTTTGTAAATAAAGTAGTTTTACCTAAAAAGACACTTTTAAAAGCGAGGGCCCTCATGCAACTTCTATTTTCAGGACGTGATAGAAATAAACCTATAAATACGTGTACTCTGAGAGACTCGTCCATTAGAGTACATGGGGGGAGATTGCACCCATTATCGCGTTGATTGTCTCTCTATTTCTGATTCCTGTTTCGTCTTCTTTCTGCCTTTGTGTGTGCGTGCACTGAAGATCCTTTTAACAGTGGTATCAGAGCCTAACACGTATCACTCTGAACAAGATTGTTTGCCGAGGGGATTGTTTGCATTCTCTATTCGTGATCTGAATCCGAATCCGAATCCGCGTCCGTGTCTGCTTCTGCTTCCACTTTTGCTTCTGTCTCTGTTTCAGTTTCCGTTCCAGAACCGGAACCTGCATTTACACCTGCGCTTGCACTCTAAGGCATCGACTAAGGCAAATAACTTAGGCAATGACTTAGGCAATACATTGGTAACATTGGCACCCAAGGCTCCCTTGGTGACCGTTGGCTACGTGCGAGGCAATTTTAATTTTGAGTGGCAATAGAGAGTTTTAGATTCCCTAAGGTAGAAGGATTTGAACCCACAACCTCCTACTTACAAAGGAAGTACTTTAACCACTACTCCATCTCTTTGAGTTATCACTCTATCTCCCTTTTCTGATATTTACATCAACTTTTATCTCTCTCTTCCTTTTACAATTCCCAAGTTAAACTCACACATGTGGAAGCGCCCATTGATTCTCCTAAGGGAGTGCATTATAAAAAGGGCATAACTTTTCACTATATAACTCAGATTTTAGCATATAATATATCGTTGAAAAGCTCTCAAAACAAGCTTTTTAGCTAACGTATTAGATTGAGGATTCGACATAGTTTGAAAGAGGGATTTTGTTTTCTATTTACGGATCCTACAACAATGGAGGATTTTGGCAATTCACCTTTACTTGGGGTTTCATTCAAGCAACAATTAGAGATTATGCGACAAGAACTTCAAGCAATTCAACAAGCTATACAAGAACGCTATGCTATGCTCCAATTTGATGGACAAAAGGATGGTTGATTTTTCCTCTCATGGCTCTCTCTATTCGACGATTTTTATTTTGATGAGTCATATTCAGAAAATAAGAAAGTCAAGTTTACTACCAATTCTTTGGTAGGAAGAGCTCAGCTATGGTGTAATGATCTTTGTCATAGTGCAGATTCTCCACACACATGGAAGACTTTTCAATTAGAATTTAAGGATTCTTTTCTACCCTTATAGTTCAACCTACATGTTTGACAATTATGGGCTAAATTTACATGGATCGAAGGTGAAACATTGACAACCTATACGGATCGGTTCTACCAATACTTAGTAACTCTTTGCTTCCTTGAAGATGTTTCCAACGACACTATGAAGAAGAAGTATGATGATGGGATAGATAACGAGGTTAAAGCAAAGCTTCACTCATGCCAGCCTACATCACTTCATGAGGCCATTGCCTTTGCTCACGATGTAGAGAATGAGTACCAATTGCTTATCAAGAGGATCCATTTGCAACAGCCACATCAACAACAACAATCTTTTTGCTAGCCTAATTTTCTTTGATTACATGTAATGCATTTACACATAGAATTTAGTATGTAGGATCATACTTTATATATACTTTTGAAAATGAATTAGAATATTGAATTATTCAAAACCATAATTATCACCTTACTATGATCATTTAACTTTTGCATATCATTTCCAATTACATTAAACTTTCAGGTTTCCGATTCCATGCATGTGTTTTACATGGTTCATGCTTACTATTGGTCAGTGATGGGACATGCGACTGATCATCCATGTCTATTTTATATTTATCAATTGAGGTCAGTTGATTGTCAACTGGGAGGCATGTTCTATATTATGGAATCATGGAAGGTTAAATGGATTTTTAATGTTTTAAATGTCTAGAAGGTTTTAATGTGGTTGTGTTTGATTTAGTAGGTGAAGAAGCATGAGGGCGTGGATACAAGTGGATGCGCATAAATAAATAAATTCGAAGACTAAATCGAAGACTTCTAGAATAGTTATATTTAGGTTTATCTTGTTGTAAAAGTAGTGGCTCGCTTTACAAAGCGACACCTTTTATAAATAAAGTAGTTTTACCTAAAAGGATACTTTTAAAAGCGATGGCCCTCATGTAACACCGATTTTCAGGACATAATAGAAATAAACCTATAAATATGTGTACTCTAAGAGACTCATCCATCATAGTACACGGGGGGAGATTGCATCCATTATCGTGTTGATTGTCTCTATGTTTCTGATTCCTGTTTCGTCTTCTTTCTGCCTCTGTGTGTGCATGCACTGAAGATCCTGATAACAACTTTTCTTTTCCTAGAAGATCTTGAGCATAAGTTTACAAAATCCACATTATGTCAATAACAAGACCTAGCACCATGAATATTGACTACATGTCCAGCCGAGTACGAGTACCTCTTATTGCCACCACTAAAATGCAATGATTTTTGAGCCAAAATACTCATTGGAAAGCCCCCAAAGAATCATAATGAGACAGTCCATGCCGAATCACATTGATTCCAAGGATTCTTAGCAAAGTTTATATGGTAAGAAAAATTAGAATTCGGCAATCGTTGGGGGACTCTTTACTTTTTTGCCCAATAATTTGAAGCACTAAAAAACTCACACACTTAGAACCCATATGGGAAAAGGTGACTCAATAAATATTTTGGTGCAGTGATACCTAAGCCATATTTTCATGGGTGCTACTATTTAATACACACATTATAGGCATGGAAAGATGCGGACATCCTAGGAATATTTATATTATCTTATTTAACCATGGATTTGTTCTTAAAGATGTTCTGCTTGACACAAAAACTAGTTAGAGAGTCATTGAGAATGTTTGGAACTTACATCAGTTCGGATAAGGAGAGCTCAATCTCAAAGAATATGAAAATAAGTGAAATATTGAAGGTAGCATAGATGTTTTCCATTTCCCCATGCTATCCGCTACATCGCTTATGTGCATGCAACATTTTGCATTCTTACGATAGGATCATTTCACTTAGCCTCACAAGAAAATATTTTTCAATCCCTATTTAGCTCAGTATAATTTTTGAAGCTTGAGTTGCCCCACTCGATTAATCCAACACTCTATGATAGAGAAAACAAGTACTTAACAAATGTTATGCTATCATACATGTGTTCCACCTACAACATAGGATTTGAGCAAGCACTCACCCAGGCACAATTGTAGACTTCAAGGATGTGAGAGCCTACACTTTGAACCAACGCAAGTACGTGCATGGAACCATACCTTGCCTTCAACTTATAGAAACATCTCCAATCCCATTTCCATCCCCCTATAGACCACCACCTTTCATCCCCCTTTCACCATTTGCATCCTTTGCCTAGAGGCACTACAGACCTAACAACCATCGACACCCTTCATTATGAAACCACAAATCACATCAAGGCAACCAATTGTTAAGGAACCTAAAGTAATGTTTTTAGACTCCTATGTACCTAGAGAGGGTTTTGTGTTCCCTACAGAAGGAACTATCAAACATGAGTAACATCTATCATCCAAGTTTGAAGTCCGTCATTCAGAAGGTTTCATGGACTTCAAATAATCTCATATTGGGTTTATTTCACATGAATATGAGCGGCTTAGCTACTCAAAGCCACAAATGCATAGGGACGAACTGAGATTAACTAGAAGGCGAATAAGAACATGACAACCTAGCCTACATAGAGGTCCTAAAAACATTAAATGAATGTGTGGAAGAGATTCAGAGTGGAAATAAGCTAAATGAAGAAAGAAGTCACAAACTGCGATAGCAAGAACTCACTAAGAATGGGTTCACAAATGCTTTTATAGAGACAATGCATATGCTAATGGAAGCCATGGGTTTTATTGAGCCTTATCATGTTCCTAATCAAAAGGCCCTGCCCCTGCTAGATAGGATCTACATTGGCATCCAAGCTCCACCATTAAAGTCCATGTGCCACCAAATCTATCTCATTCATCAATATTATAAGGCAACACACCAGCACTCATCCCACCCATCGATATATCCTCTCTAAACACTACCTACATTTTCCCATGGCCTCAAAAATCCATATCACAACAATTTCAATCCATTTTGAAACCCTACCTCATACCACTATGTCCCTACCCATGTTTGCATTCTCACCAGTCCCATCACCACATTTGACCATTGCATTGATCCCAACAACCATCTTTAAGACGACCGAACCCCCATTCACCGCTATTTTTTCATTCATAAATCCCATTAAATCAATGATGCCATGAGACCCCTTGAAAAATCCATTCCTAATTTCCTCCTTTTTTGTTTCATCATTTATGAATATTGGTGCATGGTATAACCCTTTGCAGACTTGTCTGCCACAACAACAAAAATCCCAGTACTCTTCATAGGAATTACGTTCGCACAACATGCACCAATACCACTCTTCATTGTTTCCACCTGAAAATCACTCTCCACCAATCCAATGGACATCTCACATCTTGCCACCATTTCCTCACTCCGCACCCCTTCCCCTCGCCTATCCCCTATTCCCTCTCCATCATCGGTAGTCACTAACATATTCACTACGCCCTCGACCACCTACTTCCCGTCTACACAATAACTTCCCCATTCTCGATCTATATATACAAATTCTATCTACTCAACAATAAGCATTGAGAATGCTCTAACACAAATGATTAAGTGTCACACATTTCTACAAACTGTATGCTACCCTAAGTCAACTTAAATGCGACTTTTAACCTAAAATGGCCACATTTCAATCATAAATAAGCTCCGTATTGGTTGAAAATGCCTATCAAAATGCACAATATAATACCTTGGAGGACAAACATGCCATCTTAGCGACGAAGCCAAAATAGCACAATTAGGAGACTATTAAAGAATTAGAAGATAGAATCCGAATACAAATGTAAAGAGAAGCTAAACTTAGCCATTATGTGGGATTTCTATGCAGTTACCTTGCTACCACAAGAGAAGAAAAGACATGCTTACGGAGACAAAATGAAAAAAACCTAGAAATTACAATGGACGTCAATGCTGATGCCCTTGTGAGTCCTTATTGCTTCCAAGACCTCCCACTTGATAACATCAAGATCATCCTAGAGGATCACATGAACTTACTCAAAGCGCATGGCAAATGTGTAGATGGATTGGGTGCATTTAAGGCAAGACAATGGGTAGAAGCCCCCGTCATGTCCACCCACCATGATGGAAGTCTTTACGCCACCACCCAAAGTCATCATGGGATTGGAAAAGCTTCATAGGTAGGTCAATGGCATAAATATGAAAATCCAAGAATATGCGTTCTCAATGTGACTGTCACCTTCTTCACAACCAAAATAAACGAATCTAGATGAAGCTGCAAAGAACCTGCCTAGACTAGCGTATGAAGAGGAATATGGGCCCCAACTGGAAACCGATGGTAGGATCATGAAGAAGGATAGTATATGTTTAAGCTCTACTAGGGTTAATGGCTCCAAAAAATTGAAGATATTGGCAAGAATCACTTCATGCCCAGAGTGGAAATTTAGCAAGTGACACTATCATTGTTCAAAGACTCAATTTTGAAGTTGCCATATTTCCAACATCTTGCACCTAGACAACCCATCAATACGAAAGAATTAAAATTTTATCCCTTATTTTATTGATGGAAAATAACAATATAGAATTTAAAAGATAAGGGGAAAACCGCCCTCATTTGCAACACAACTTGAATAAGAGGATCTCGTAGAAGTCGCCCGCAAAGGAAGAATAACCAAGTTGGATTCCTCAACGTTTTTGAACAAACCCTGAGATAATCCAGACTTGGAGTAAGAGTCCATTACATATATTATCTAACTCATGCTATGGATAATTTGACACCATAGAAACTAAAATTCATTCAACATCAAGGTCAAGAATGATCTAAAATGCAAACGTGGGCTTAATTTTCCATATTTGATGCCACCCCAAGGGCCATCCATAGTCACATATATGATGGTCACAATCCACCATCGGATACCACATCTATCCAAGATGCCACACATCGCAAGTACGATGTCACATACGATTTTTGGCATGATGCATGCGGTATTCAAATTCCTCAAGAAATAATGTTATCCGACATGAAGGCACCTAGATTTGAGCATGGAAACTTAGACCTATTTTTATAATATGAGCACAACCACCTAAATAAACGTATTCTACACCTAGTATTTTTCCCCACATGTTACAAAATAAAGTTTTAGGATGTAATCACAATAGGCTTCTCGAAGTACCATTTAGAGATGTTCATATCCGGAGCTAAAAATATATTACATCTTTTTGCTTATGAGGCGATTCAATACTTGAAATGATATCATTTTCACCAATAGGATACACCATATCCCATTAATTGGTACAAGGTAGGAGACATCGGAGTAGTAGAGATAACGTTGCCCATGGACATCCTGCATAATTATATTGATAACTCTCTAGAAAAAGGGTCTCTTAGGCACGATAGCCACGAGAGGGACGGGAATGTTGGCAAAGAACAAGGGCAACATCAATGCAGATCATCGAGTAGTACAAGCAAAAGCCATGGCCCAATCAGACATCAAAGGTGTGGAAGAATGTAAAGGCAAGGCCATCTAGTTCAAATGAGTAAAATATATATGATCCTTAAAAAGAGTCATTTTATTTTAAACCCCATTTTGTAAATACTAAATCCATTTCATCAAAGCAAAGGAGAAGTCTGAGGAGCTTAGGTAGAATGTGCATATCAAATTTCATATTTTTTGGAGATCGTTTGAGTCATGAAATTAACTAGATGACCTATTTTTTAACTATGTCGAACACTAGATGTGAAACTTATCCAAACTAGTGTAAGAACTACAAACAAAGCTTCTTTTTTCATTTTGACGGCGAAGCTTCCATTATTCCACTCTTACGCCTCCTCCCATGTGTGTGTGTGCTGAATGATGATTGTCACCTTCACTTTCGCATGCATCACCTTCTCACAATTGTCATATCATCCTCGTTTCTTAGTGGATTGATAATTTTGAGGTGGATCTTCATCCACATCTGTACTCAACATTCTTCTAGGAGAGACATGTTCTTATGCATAGATTTAAACAGATAACTAGAGCACACACCTATAAAAAACAAGATGGCCACCAAGAACAGAAGGAAAAATGAAATCATCCTCAACTCTCTGGTTTCATTTTTACAATTTCGTTCCTAGTTCAGTGTTATGAGTGCATCTCTTTTTTTTTGTTTACCAATCGGCATCTACTTTGGAGACATTCCATGTACCTCCATTCTTATATTCATTTTTGTACGTTAAGAATATACCATATCAAAGGATCTTACTTAGTCCTTCATATCCTCATTATCATTCCCATTTATAATCTTCAATAGGGGATTGATAATGGATCTAATAGTTAACCTTAAATACCAATCCCTTGGTCTCAACAATATTGGACATCTCCATTTTTCTAACTTTCCATTAAAATGCATAACTTGATTTTGCATCTTAGATGATGATATTGAGGTTACAATTATATTTGTCAAGATATGTGTTTATACAAAAATTATGTACTACAATTTTGATATCAACCGCTCACCACAATAATGACAAAAAATATGAGAAAAATAATAAATTTTAAACCATTCACTTAAGCATAAAGAATACACTAGAAAGTCGTAGATTAGCCATGCTACAATTCCTCATGATCTTTCTTTGTACAATAAACATGGAAACATTTATGGCATGAATACCTCTTAAAAACTCTAAACAACATTAATCAATCAGGATAATTAAAAATTCATGATTTTTCTTGTCAAATTTTCTATAAGAAAGATTTGAATTAAAAACAAGAGAGATATAAGAGAACTAAAGGGAGGGAAAAATTAGGCTGATAACTCTATCATCCTATATAAATAGAATACACTTTTTCTTGATTTTTTTCTTCGCCAAAAAAGACATATTATGGTGCTTAAGCAAGGTAGGGTATCATCATATCAAGTAATGCAATGTTTTCTACAAAAATAATAACAAATGAGAGCAGGGGTTTCTCTTAAAGTTCCTAACTATTTTGCCAATGAAGCTTAGTGATATCTCTATGGAGCAATATTTGGGCTTCCCAAAAAAATTGGTAGCTTAGGTCTCCTTCCAAATTATTCATATAGCTTTGTGACATTTGTGTACCCCCAGTAGGCTGATGTGAACCTTTTCCCTATACATGGACATTGTTTAATCTAGTTCTAGTTGGATGTTTTTTCCCCATGTTATTACATAGATGATTCACTCATATGTGGTGGAAGTTTTTACTTAGACATATTATTCAACTGTCACTTCAGTTTTGTTCATTGTCAATAAAGAGAGCTATTCCAACCATCCATCTTCTCCATGTGTTTTTTCGTGTTTATGCTCCTAGTGTGTGCTTCTCATGTGTATCCCACACTTCTACACATGACCAAAAATGATATCCGATGAGGTCCATCTCCTTCTCAAGTTTTGGTTTTCTGCATTCGGATGCACGTGCACTGTCAATAGTGCAAATTGACTTTGAAACATAGAACAATGACTTTAGTAGCAAAGAAATCATTTCAAAGAAATGGTTCTACCTTCATTTCAAAACCATTTTTTAAGTGATAATCTCCATTAGAGTGAGGCAAACTGAGCTGAGATTTCAACATTGATTTTAGCTTTCATTGAAGTAAAGATCTTGTCACATTCTTTTTCTTTAGTAAAATGGAGGGCAGCAATACTTGTTTCCTATGCTTCAAGATGAAGATAAGCTTCATGGGACCAACTATCTAATGTGGTTTTACATGATGAAACATGTTCTTGTTGCAAAGCAACTATGGAATATAGTTGTAGATGTAAATCGAAGAGCTGCACATTCTTCTACTTCAGAGTCTACTATCACACATGGAGCTTCTTTTTTTAATACAGTGGTTATTCCTTCTTTACCTAGACATGAGCAACTTAGATGGGATGGAAATATGCTCAAGCTCATGCATTAATTGTGCTTTCTTTGAAGCATTATATAGTTCCACAAATTTGCTCATGTTCTACATCAATACACGCATGGGACACTTGCTTCTTTGTATGCCATCCATAATGAAGCACATGTTACATACTTGAGGAAGCAACTTGAGGATGTATGTATGGATGAAAATGATTGTGTGGATGTATATGCGACACACATCAAGGACCTGAAAAAGAAACTAGTAAACATAGATGAGAATATTATGAATGCATCACTCATCTCTATATTGTTGATAGAATTACCAGAATCTTTTCAAAGATTTTCCATGACATTCCGTTTGCTTGCAAAAGGGAATCCTAATATGTATGCATTTGATGTGGTTGTGTCTCTTCTTTTGCAAGAAGAGCAATGATAGGAGTGGTTTGATTGAGGGAACACAAGCACTTGCCATCACATAACAAGGGAAAGCAAGTATGGTTAAGATTTGAGTTAATCAAAACCAAAGCCTCAAGCTTACCCTTCCACTCATTCCTTTAATGATGTTGATTTGGAAAAGAAGAAGATATGAAAATATTGCTTAAAGGTTGAACATACTATTGATGAGTGTAGAAACCTTGATAAGTGCAATGAAAAGAAGAACTAGTCTGACATGTCTATTGCTTAAAGTTCTTCAAATGCAAAGAATGATGAAGACAACATGGCTCAAGCTTTGTGGTCATGTGTTGTTACATGTCATTATGATGCATCATTGCATTCTAAATGTTTGATTGTGAGTGAGGCCCATTCGGATTATTTATTTGATAGTGGTGCTTCAAATCACATAACTTCATGCAAAGGTTTATTGCATCTTTGAAAGTTGCACCGAAAGGAGGCCATGTGGTGTGTGTAGACAATGCTTCTTATCCTATTATTGGAGTAGGAGAAATCGAGCTTATAGTTGCAAATGGAGGTGTGATTCTCTTGAAAAATGCATTGTATGTACGTGGTATCAAGAAGAACTTTTCTTCAATTCCATTGATTGCCAAAGCAGGACTTCATGCACACTTTGTGACGATAAGTGTATGGTTCATGATCTTAGCAATTGTGATATTATCATGATGTCTTTCACATTATGTAATGGTTTGTACCTACTTCTTCCATGGCTGAAATTGAGCTTTGGCATGCTCGTTTGTGTCACTTGAACTTCAATAGTCTTCTTTACTTGGAAAAGTAGGACATGCTTATTGGTTTTTAACACTTTATTTCGTTGAAAATCATGCATGTGAAGGTTTCATTCTTGGAAAAATGCATTGTACTTCTTTACCAAATGATAGTCATACACACACTACAAGAAAATTGTAGCTTGTTGACGGTGATGTATGTGGTTCCTTCAAGACTCCGTCTTTTGGGAAGCATGTACAATTTTTTTACCTTCATTGATGATGCTACTCACATTACATGGGTGTATCCTACGAAAGAAAAGAATGAGGTATCTTCTTGCTTCACAACAGTTTTAGATATGGCTGAAATTTTTTCTTTTAACAAGCTTTTGAATCTACATAGAGATTCTCATGGTGAATACATGTCACATGAGTTTAATGCTTTTCTTCATGAAAGAGGAATTTCACACCAATGTACAATGCCATATCACCTAAGACAAATGGTATTATCGAGCCGAAAAATAGAACACTCCTTTAAATGACATGATGTATGGTTAAAGGAAAGCTTCCTGACAAGTTTTGGATGGAAGTTTTCATGTGTGCAAACTATATGTTGAATCACTACCCTAAAAAAGCATTGAGATTCATCACTTCTTATGAGGCTTGGAATGGACATAAACGTATGGTTAGTAAAATGTGTGTGTTTGGTTGTTTGTCATATGGTCTTGTGTCATCACAACAATTTCACAAACTTGATGACAGGGTAGAAAAATGTATATTTTTTGGTTATAGTGCTGAAAGTAAGGTATATCATTTCTACCATCCATTGAAGAACACAATTATAGAGAGTCAAGATGTGATATTTTCTGAAAATTTAGTCTTTCCTGTAATTGAATGCAAAAAATAACCAATAATTAGCTCATGAGATGTGTTTAATACATTTATGCCTTTGTTCCAAAGTGATACACTTGATTATGCACATGTAGAACAGCCAACTAAGGCTCAAAAGATTAAACAATTCCAAAACAATAGAGGAAAAAATGTTAAGAATTTCCAGTCAATCATGCCAATAAAAGTTTTCAGCCAAAAATTATCAGAACTGCTAGTAATTTCCAACCACATAGGGCTGAACATTTGCAAAAAAATATGGCTAAAAATGAGCATGAAATTCACCCCATGCATGATATACATGTTAAGGATGTATTACATATTGAACACATGTCTATCAAGAGTGCACAAACTATGCCAAAGTGGCTGAAACAAAATTTGTAGGGTAGCAAATTGAGTGCACCTTTACTTGATAGAACAATATCAAGCACTCTCCATGCATCAAGTAATTTAGTGGATTATTCTCATATTGAAACATGTAATGAAGTGCGACTTACATTTGAGGATGCATGTGATAATCCTCATTCGATGAGTGCTATGAAATAGAAAATGGATTCCATACATAATAA